>JAVYIG010000072.1:0-600000 GCA_035222895.1 Strongylocentrotus droebachiensis
GTATGAAAACTGTTCTCCCTGGTCGCCCTTCAATCATAATTAACCCGGCCTTAAGCATCTTTTGAGCGAGCGAGCGGGCAAAGATTGTGAGCTTAACTTTAAAAAGTTAATGATAGAAAAATCGCAATTTTGCCATGAAAATATATACATAATTAAATATGAAATTAAAAATCGACCCACCCCCTCCCCCCCCCCCCCCCACTCCCCAAGAAAAAGTAACTAACTTTTTACCCACCTAATATAGGTTCGTTTAGCATTTCCTGTAACTATTTCGCATTACAAGACTAAAAAACAATGTCAAAGATATTTCTCTGCTAATTTGTTGTTATATCACTGCACGTCTTATTTCAATTTATATCTTGTCTTTGTTTATATTATGTGGAAATGAAATAAATTCGCTCTGCATAGAGCAACTACTACAACTATTTATATTACTATTATCAAGTAGTATTTATTTCAAAGTGAATTCTAATAAAGTTGCTCTTTAGACGTTACATATCAGAGATAATTTCTCAATATACGTATAATTTTGAAACTACCCCTAAGGGCGCACATCAAGCCTTACAAAACAATTTGAAAATTATGTTACACTGAAACGGCAATAAAATCAAACGGCATGAACAAATTTATGAACTATAAGGACATGCAGTCGAGTAAAAAAAAAAAAAAACATACTGACCACACCTTTTTTCTTTGCTCACTTAAAAATAGTGTTGCTGATTAATGACAATACGATTAAAAAGAATATGCAAACTTGCATGAATAATGCCATAAAAAATCTGGAAAATATGAAAAGAAACTGATTGTCTGTAAGAGTTAAGAAATATGCGCCCCCTTGTTTTCACCCCATGCAAATAAGGGCCTGTTTTATTGTTACTATTATTATTTTTTGTTATTCATTTATGTCTTTCACCATAAGCTCGAATGTCCCCCCCCCCCCCCCCGTTACCACCTCAAATTAAAATCTGTCCTCATCACACATACCGTCATGCAATCGAAAATCAAATAAAGGCGTCACATTCATTATGCAGCTCATCTCATATTAGTATAATGACCAAAGCAATAGATGGCGCCATAGCAAATGGCACATCAGCTGATATAGCTAGCTACATCATCGTTGAATCAGCTCCTAGCAGATCACGGAACTCTAGACTGGTATACGTAATTGAGTGGTTCAGACTCTCTTACTCCACCCCCGATGCAGTGGCGGATCTATAAGGAGCATGGGCGTAGCCACGGGGGGCATGGGGTGGGGGGACACGTGCCCCCCTAAAATTTCAGGATCGGTTGAAATTTTGTAGACCTCTTTTTTTTACCTCGATCGATTACATGTATGTGCCCCCCCCCCCCCAAATATCAAACTCTGGCTACGTGCCTGATAAGGGGGGCCCGGGCCGGCTCTCCTGCCCCCCAAAACAGGTAAATTTAACCCTTTTAACTAGTGCTGTAGTCAAACGTTTAACCGTCCGGTATCCGACCGCCCATGGCGGATTCCGTTTTCAATTGGACGGTTTCGTTTTCCCGTTTTTTTTTTTTTTTTTTGTTTTAATAATTTTTTTAATATATATATTTTTTTTTTTTAAAGTTTCGATTTATGCCCCTCCATCTAGGGACTATGCCTGGCAATGTCTCCTAGCTCAGTAATCTGTGTGTTGACTCACCACTCCGAAACTAGAACAACACTCCAATTTGTCTGTCATTTTGGTTTGAAAGTAATCTTTGTAATAGATCTCAATATGTAGTTTATAATAATAATTCATCCAACTTTTACACACAGCGTACCACAAGGTTCTATCCTAGGTCCTCTACTGTTTTTAATTTACATTAATGATCTTACACATTCTTCTAAAAACGACATTGTTACTATTATTTGTGACAATTTCACGAGCACAAATCGGCGCCTTCAAATGCACCTCGCAGTTAAATGAAAGTCCTTCCCGCTTTGTCAACAAAAAATTTTTTTTTTTTTTTTTTTATTTTTATTTATTTATTTTTTTTTTTTTTTTAGATCGTTTAACCGAAAACTGTCCAGTTTAGCTTAACCGCTAAATATGTTCTCACGAACAGGCGCATACGCATGATTTTTTCACGGGGGGGGGGGGGGGGGATGGGATTTTAACATTTTTAAAGCGGCGGCCGAAAATTTCGCAACGACTCAGCCAGCCGCTGAATAAGCAGGGGGGGGGGGGGGGGTAAGAAGAAATTTTTTTTTTTTTTTTTGGTCCCAAAATTTTTTGCAACGACTCAGCCAGCCGCTGAATAAGCGAGGGGGGGGGGGGGGGGGGGGTAAGAGGACATTTGAATAAGCGTGGGGGGGGGGGGGGGGTAAGAGGGCACTTTTTTGTGGTCTCGAAATTTGAAAATTTGACATTTTGCTCCGTTCGGGGGGGGGGGGGAGGTCAACTTGAAAACAAAATAAAAAAATTACAAATGGGGGGGGGGGGGGGTTCATTCAAAACACACACATAAAAAATACCAAAGGGGGGGGGGGTTCAACCACAAACCCCCCCCCCCCCCTGCATACGCGCCTGCTCACGAATTGGGCCCCCATTTGGCCCCCCTCCCCGTTGACGGCGGCTGGATCCACCCCTGCCCCAGGGTTATAACTTTCGCGGTCCAAGGGCAAGACCACTCCAAAAATAACTTACTTTCAATAGAAGCAAACATTTATATATAACAAACCAATCAAAAAGTTTTAGCAAAATCGGATGTTAACTAATAAGAAATGAATTTTAATGACATGAAAAACTTTGAAAATCACAGGACAAATTGGCAACTCACTCATGAGTCTGTGACGTCATTGCCTCACTATCCACTTATTGTTTTTTTCTTTATACTGATGATATAAATTTTCATTTTTCCCCCTATAAATATTATTTCCTCACACCAGCATCCCAAGTTATATTGATAGCAATATGTTTTTGTGTGGATGCATTTTTTCAGTTAAATCATGAAAAATGTGAATTTTGATAAACTATTTATATAAAAATCAATAATGACAAAGTTCATAATTTCTTATGTGATATATCATGCACGCAATATGATACAATCATATACCCTAGGTAAAGCCATGGGCAAATCAATTTTTTGATGATCAATAATTGTTTTGCTCCAGTGTTTTTCTTGGTTTTCCCTGCATTTATTAAAAGCAAATTATTTTTGGACTGGACTTATCCTTATCCCCCCTCCCCCCCCCCCCCCGAGGCAAATGGGTCTTTTTAATATTATTTTCAAATTTCCATACTGAAATAGGCTGCATAGTCCAAAGTGGACTTTTGTTGGATGCTTTATTTTTCACACGCCTTCCCGTAAAAAAATGTAATTCCTGTTATAGCTGAGAAAAAGAAATAGGCCTACGGTAATTTGACCAATCAGCAGTAATCCAACAATGTTAAGGGCCAAAATCTTTTTAATATTAAGTCTCCTTTTCTTCTTGTTCTTCTTGTTCTTGTTCCGTCTTCTTCTTCTTGTTCTTGTTCTTCTTGTTCTTCTTCCTATTCTTCTTCTTCTTACATCTTCCTTCAGACATTAAAATGCTAACTTTATTGGAGGAGCCACTCGCGCCTTTGAATGTTTTTTGAAACATAAACAGTGAATATGGCGCCCGATATGGCGCCATACAAATGCTGTGAATCATCATCATCTTCTTCTTCTTCTTCTTCTTCCCCTTCTCCTTCTTCTCTAAATGATAACGAAAGCGGGTTTCAAACATATTGGCCCGAATTCACAAAGCAAGGTTTGGTTTACAAACCTGGTTTGTAAATAACAAAAGGAGGTTTAGCGAAACAAATGGAGGTTTGAGCTCAAACCCGGTCTGAGCTCAAACCTTGCTTTGTGAATTCGGGCCAAAAAGTTATTATCGTCAACCGTAATATCATTGTTCTTTATGAGCTAATAGCTCATCAAAATCTAAACCAAAGGGCGTTGGCCAATTCGCAGTTGCTTTGGTAACAACATTTCCCCCACAATGCAATATCGGATTGTTATTGTGATACAGTCCGGGTCAAAGGGCAATGTCTTTGTGTAGCTTATATCTCGGCTTAGCAATGCACCCGCGAATTTGTCATGGACGATACGTGGAGGTCAAATGTCCGCTCTCATAACGCGCTCGCGCTCGTAGGTGTGATTCGCGTTACGTACGATTTCAAGAGAAGAATTATCCGCTCATTATTTTGGACGTAGAAAGTCTGTTGTTTTGGGGATTTATCTGGAAATCTGTACAAAGGAATGCGTCCCGATTCAGAGGAAATGACTTTGATAAGTTAGAAATGGAATGTACTGTTAATCCGCTATGAAATCGGATGAATTAGTGTCAAATTTGTACTTTTCATTTCAATATTCCTGTAGATAGGGTCTAGTTAATCATTTCTTAGCCGTGTTTAGCATTTGTACAGAAACATGTCGGCTGCGCCTTCAGCTGCGGGCATGCATTCAGCATGTCAATCTGGGAGGAGTGGAGAATTCATTGTTGGCAGTGATAAATATAAATACCGTTTGGTGAGAAAGATAGGCAGTGGATCATTCGGAGATATTTATCTTGGAATCAACATTCACAATGGGGAGGCAAGTATAAATATTTAATTTCATTATTTTAAGAGGAATTTAGCATTTAACTTAGATTTTTTGACTTTTTTAATTCACATGATTCAATTCAATTTCAATTGTTTTACTTTTCCAAATCATTAACATTTTTACATCAAATACAATTACAAATACAATTTGTGTACTGTTACTAACATTTTAGTTTGTAAATGTATTAGGTCTACTTCTAGGCCTAGATTCTATATTGTAATTGTATGACTAGATCTAGAGGTCTACCGTCTACGGTCTAGACTTCTATTTTGTAGTATTTGAAGATCAAGTAATAAGATCAGATGATTGAATTTGATTGAATGGGTGACCGTGACGGGACCAAACTTTTTCCAAAGTTCGCAGAAATTTTGAAACTCATTCGATTGATCAGCATCAGCATCAGTATACGGAAGTGTGAGGTGATCCTGTTGAAACTTCCGGTCGTTTTATTGAGTGGTGCTTCGTTCAAAAATGAACCTGAACTATTTTTGCTCGCATGGCGGGTGGAGGTAGCCTTAAGGGCTCCCTTGAAATGTTTTTTATGATATTATTCAAGGGAGCCTTAACTGGCTCCCATACCCCTGCACGGAGAGGCATGTAAACAAAACCCAAAAGTGGTCCAAAATCACACTTTCGCGCACTCGACCAATATTGGACAGTGGCTTTGATAAATTTTGTCGTAATTTTGGTCTTAATTACCGCCTTAATTTCAAAATCGGATCTAAAAATAACAAAATAAGAGCAATTTTCTTACCAGACCGATACAGCTCAGCTCCCTTTTCACGTGTACCGTGTGAATTCACGATGTCTACACAATGGTGATGACCTCTGACTGGCACTTCCGTAATTGTGGGTAAATTGTGCTGCTTCCGTATAATGCGCTGTATGAGTGTAATTCAGCGCATTATACGGAAGCAGCACATTTACGAAGTGCCAGTCAGAGGTCATCACCATTGTGTAGACATCGTGAATTCACACGGTACACGTGAAAAGGGAGCTGAGCTGTATCGGTCTGGTAAGAAAATTGCTCTTATTTTGTTATTTTTAGATCCGATTTTGAAATTAAGGCGGTAATTAAGACCAAAATTACGACAAAATTTATCAAAGCCACTGTCCAATATTGGTCGAGTGCGCGAAAGTGTGATTTTGGACCACTTTTGGGTTTTGTTTACATGCCTCTCCGTGCAGGGGTATGGGAGCCAGTTAAGGCTCCCTTGAATAATATCATAAAAAACATTTCAAGGGAGCCCTTAAGGCTAGGTGGAGGCACATAAAATTTTATGGAAGCATTTTCATATTCTACACACATTTATTTAGACGGTCTAGACTATTTCAATTAACATTACCAAATGGACTGCCAATTTTTTGTTTACTACAATCCGTCGCTCGCATCATGAACCGTCCTCTCTGCGCATTTATAAGCGAAAGTCAGTTTTGCAGAAAAAGCGTTTAAAAGATAGGACTTTTTTTAAACGGTAATTGTTAGACTTTACTTAGATAATTATATTAAAAATCAATGGGACTACTTGATAGCTTAGGTCTTAAAGTTTTATAGATTTTCTTGAGTTTGAGTATTTTTGCTAGATCTACAATTGGTTTGTAAACAGAAAGGACGGTTCGTGGAAAAAATAAAATGCGCGATCACGCTACGCGACTACTTGTGCGCAGCCTGACAGTGTACAAAATGAATGGAAGGCTCTGGTACTGCGCGCAACAGAGGATGGTTCGCGGTGCAGACAAATCCTATAATCGCTGAGCGGGCGCTTTGTGATGATTTCAGTATTACGTAACCAAGCATATCCATGCTCTGAAATTTTTACAGGATGTACATGTACATAACCATACATGCAAAAAATTAAAAAATATTAAAAATTAAAAATGACAAATTTTGCTAGAGGACGGTTCGTGGTGAGACTGAGAGCGACAAATTTGTACAAATTGGTTTGACTTAGAAAATTGTTATTTATCGTCAGGAAGTACTGGTTCTCTAGTTTGAATGATTTTGAGACAAGCAGAAAGCATTTTGGTGTGTTTGTAATGTGCTGTAACCCTCATCATCCATTATTCCCTATATTGTTTGTAACATACGCACTGTATGTGTACATGTACATCTAATATTTGTTATAATGTTACGGCAGTCTATGTGGAGGAAGTATAAAATCATACTACAATAGGTAAAAATTATAATGGAGTCACTTTGTTCTGCTTCATCAACAACTTTTTCAAGGACTCTCATTGTCTGATTGCCATGAGCCTGAGGCACATACAAATCAGGATTCAAATTTTGCAATCCTTTAGGGTGCCCTCAACAACATGCACGGTACATGTAGGAATGTAGGATTCCCACATGACTGATTATGTACAGGAGGAAAGATTTGTTTTGTTTTTGTTATGTTTTTTCTAATTCAATTACATGTACATGTACAGTAGGAACTGTTTAATGTGCTTTTGCTTGATCTGTGTATTGCCCTTTACACATACATTGTACCGTAATCTCCTGACACCAGTTACATGAAGGAGTATTGTAAGAGAATTGTAACCTTAAATTCTTTCATCCAAGTTCTTTTACCATCGATTATGGTCTAGTAATTCATACGTACATGTGGTCTAAATACATGTACAGCTGTATGCTATTGAATAAGGCTGCGACGAGTACAGTGTACTTGAATACTCACACTGTTGACAACTACTCGGCCGCCATTTTTTTTTTTTTTGCCCGTTCACCTGGCACTGACCAGGCAGTAATAGAATTGATTTGAATGACTGAGTTATTTTTAAAATAATCCATGTGTGCATTCAATTGATCTAATAACACTTTTTATGGGTTTTAATGTAAAGTGAAAGACAACACCATCTTTCTAATAATTGTTTCTGTTTGTATTGGTGAATTGAGATTCTCTTACTCTTTGTAAGCTATACAGGGTACATTGTAGATCTGTCTAATTTTCAATTAAGTTATTAACTTTTCATATTAACTGCTTTTATTTTGAACCACATGTTTACTTTTTGTGTGGCAATGTAGGTTGTAATGCAGGCTTTATTATAGGCCATTTGCATTTGAACATGTACATGTGCATACCATGAACATTATACAGTTCACATGGAGTGGAGAAGATGTACATGTACAGTGTACTTGTTTGCTACATAAATGCTACATAATTGCACTTCACAGTATGTGGTCATTACAATCTCTATTCATGTTGTGTCATCTTTACTGCAGGAGGTTGCTGTCAAATTAGAGTCGGAGAAGGCCCGACATCCACAGCTTCTCTACGAGAGCAAGCTGTATAAGATCCTTCATGGAGGGCCAGGAATTCCAACCATGAAGTAAGTGGATTCAAACACTTCAGATACATTTTTTGTATGTTTTTGTTTTTGCATAAAATTATCAAAACTCCAGCAAATACATGTACATGTACATGTACCTTGGAGTAAATTTAAACTTATCTACCAACCTTTAAAGAATGGCTGAACTTTGAAGCACAAATGTAAATACATTTTAAGAAAAGATGCTTCACTGTAGGCCTACAGGATCATGTGCAGGATCATGTGCAGTTTATAAAAAAAAAGCCTTAAAAGAAAATACAAAATGGTAGCAAAAGTGCATCTATGGCATTTTTCATGAAGGTCACCGCAGTTCTTCGTGTAAGATTACACTGTAGTACACATTGGATATTGAATAATGCATGAGATTGCAATCAATATCAGCCAATAATCTGTCAGTACTGGGTACCAGGAAATATTTGTCTGAAAGGGCAAAGCCTAATATCATTTGTCTATGAAATACATGTACATTTTAAACGCATCACCTTGTGTGGCCTTTTGTCTTCAATATACTATCATGAATATGATTGGTTTAAAATAACATGAATATTGATGTGATACAGAAAACTTTAATTGGTTAGGGTAATCATAACATGTACATGTAGTTAAAGCTTCTACCATCCTTAGAATTTCGTGAGCAAGCTTATGTTCATTCCTGTAGACTTTCTCAATATGTGAATAATCACCTGGCCTGAGAAAGTGCACAGGAGTGGACGAAAGCTTGCCTCCTACACTGTAAATGTTAGAAGCTTAAAATACATGAACATTAATATGAACGGCTATTTTTTATACAAATTATTTTTAGAATTAGATCAGATTTTTTATATAAAGCAGAAATTCTTATTTTAATGTGTTGAATGATGATAATCCAGCAAGTGTGGAAAGCTTTCAGACCTGAGCGTTTTTCTAATTGACCTAGGCAGTGCAATTCCGGCTTTGCTGAGGGTTTTTTTGTAGCCGGTACCACAACTCAAGATGACTCATGACTATCGCACTGAAGTCTAAAGACTCATAACTTGTCATGCCATGGTATTGGCATGCAAGTGAGATGATGCATTTTTCTACTCTTTACTCCCAGTAGAGTTGTTATAGATGACTCAAAGCGTTCATCCCCCAGCCAGCTGATTTTGTTGACACTTATTTGATTACCTTGCAAAGAATTAACTGTATTTAATTTTCAATCTTTTTTTCCTTCCCTTTACGATGGAATAAAATAGTACATGTATGCAGTGTACATGAAGATCAATGTAATGAAAGGTTGTCTCGTAAATATACACTGTACATTTGATTCTGAATAGATAAAAATTTGATATTATTCAACATTAAACTCCACTTACTGTACATGTACAATGTGTACACATGTACAGTATCGAGTATGATCTGTCTTGAAAATATTTATCTTATATTCATACATGGCTAAGGAGGAATACCGATTGTACTAATTGAATATTCATGCAAACAAGTATTCTGAAAATTTGAATATGAGTCCCAAGCCTAGTAGTAGTACATGTACATCTACATGTACACAGCAAATGTATTTACAGAAAGTTTATCCTATTTCCATCTTTCTTTATCTTTATTTTCTTTTTGCCATTGTCTCTCTGTCTCTCTCCCTTCCTGTCCACCTGCCCCCCTCTCTCTCCCTCTTTCCCTTCCTCCCTCCCTACCTACCTCTACCCCTTCCCTCTCCTAACCCCCCTCCCCCCCCCAACTCGTCCCCCAACTCCCACCTCCCCCAACTCTCTCCTTTCCTGCCCTGTCTCCTCCATCCCTCCCCTTCTTCTCTTTCTTCCTCCTTCCCTCCCTCTCCACCCTTCCCTTCCCACTCCTTTCATGCTCTCTTCATGCATCTCCTGTGCATTTTTAGATGGTTTGGGCAAGGCCATGATTACAATATCATGGTCATGGAGCTGCTTGGGCCCAGTTTAGAAGATCTCTTCAACTTCTGCAGTAGGAAGTTCACCATGAAGACAGTTCTTATGCTGGCAGATCAGGTTTGTTTCTCCTCATTCAATTCATAAAATGATACATGCACATTTAACTGTACATGTTTATGATCTTTTGTTTTGACCCCTTTCAAGAGAACATTTATTAATTTATGCCATTTACCTAGTGACCGTTTTAGAAAATTTGAAATCACGACTGGATCAGATTACTGACTTCACTCCTACATGTACAGTGTACACTCATGTACAGACTTGTAAAGTGAAAGTCAGAATGCTTACATGTAATTATGCTGTAATATATATTCATTCACAACTCAAAAAATAACTTGAAATGTTATCAATTAATAATTAGTTGATGAAGTGAACTTGTCAGCTTGAAATAGCAAGTGTAATGTTTTTAGCAGTGGCTATACCGCGCCAGTAGTACCAGTGTGCACACTGCCGCGCCATATCTACTAGAGCTGGAGGCGATCGTAATGGGTGGTATGAAAGCATATTGATAAGAAGAGGAAGACCAAAGATGTTGTGGAAGGATATAAAGACTAAAGAAAGAATGTAATGGATGCTGTGAATGATGAGGATGAATGTGCAGAAATGGAGAGAATGTTATCACGGGATGAAAGTCAGTAACCCTGTGTAACTTGTAAAGTTGTGAGAGGGAAAATGCTGACTTATAAAAATGATAATGATGAAATAGCAAAGAATGAAGGAGTATCATGGGTACCAATTTAAAGGAAATTTGTATTAAAAAAAGAGCCCCCATCATTACTAAAAGAGCCCCCATGAAAAGGCTCACAAGGGCTCTTTAAAAAAAAAAAGAGCCCTTGTGAGTCTTCTCATGGTGGCCCCCGTGGAATATAATTAAATTGAGGGACTACATGTACATGTATGAATGCACCTTGCAGGTCTTATTTCACACTCTGACAAGTTCCATGTTTCCTGGAAGACAGGCACAGTATTGAAAGTGATCGTTGGAAATGAGTCATTTATCAACGATCATATATTACTGTTGGCCACTCTGTTTACACAGCTTTAGAAACCTGTGTAGGTCTTTTGTTTGAATAATCCCTTCAATGTGGCAATTGCCACCGACAACAATGCCCCTGAGCCTGAGGCCCTCTCCTCCCCCCCCCCCCACCCCCCCTCCCTTTCAACCTTTGGGGAAAAAGAAACAAAAATACTTACCGTAAATCTCCGTGTATAAGGCGCACTTTTTTTGGCGCCGAAAAAATTTGAAAATCGGGGGTGCGTCTTATAAACAGATACAGAAAAAAAAATTTTTTTTTTTTTTTTTTTTTTTTTTTTTCCCTTCCCGATTTCGATTTATGGCGCTATGCCTGGCAATGTCTCCCAGCTCAGTAATCAGTGTGTTGACTCACCACTCGGAAACTACAACAACACTCAAATTTGTCTGTCATCTTGGTTTGAAAGTAATCTTTCTAATAGATCTCAAAATGTAGTTTTTAATAATTCCTCAATTTTTTTTTCTATAACAAATGGTGTACCACAAGGTTCTATCCTAGGTACTCTATTGTCAGAAATTTAGAGGATTCTATTCATATCATGCATGACTATTGATGTTTGGCATAGAACACAGTGCTTCTGCTAGCTGATGTGATGAGGCTGGTTTGGAACACTTGGTATCATGAAGCCTTAAGAGTCTGGACCTGTTTTTAATTTACATTAATGATCTTACACACATTCTTCTACAACGACATTGTTACTATTATTTGGTGGGTTTTCGGCAACAAAACAAGAACAACAACAAAACAACAAAAAACGATTTTTTTTTTTTTTTTTTTTTTTTTTTTTTTTTTTGCCCCCAAAATAGGGGTGCGCCTTATACACAGGTGCGCCTTATACACGGAGATTTACGGTATTCATGTGAATGTGCAGAAATTCATGATACACATACATGTATATAGCACCATGTAGTTTTGATAATTTAAGAACATTAATCAACATCTTTTGGGAAGATATTTTGTAAGACTTTCGATAAATTTTGATAGTCTAATAGGGATATTGTTAAAATATTACCTTAAAAATTAAAATTACATTTTATATTTAGTTTGCGAATCTGTACATGTACGTTGTACATATTGAAGTCATAAGACGTGTGATGGTGCATTTCTGTGTCTGACAAATGTGTGTTGACAGTTATTTAACATTTTAAGAATAAAACTGCTAAAAATACATCTTCTGTCTGGCAGCAATCTACAGCAACATGGAAAAGTTGATTCATAGATGTATGCCAGTTTTATAATTAGCTATTTGGTTGCCAATAAAATTAAAATTATCCTAATGTACAAAATATGGTACTACTTTGTACTTGCAGCTCACAACTCTTAAATAATTAATTACGCTAACAAACGACCGTGAGAAAGAATGAAGTGTATATGTAGTTGTGAAACCAGTATTTGGTACAAACAAGTGCTGTACTCTGCGGTGAAATCATACATTTCCTGTAAGTGTCATGTGCTTAACTGTGTAGCCCCACACTCGGGAGAACAGGAAGCCAAATCAGGAACAGTTATCCACACATTGACGAACAGGAGCTCACCTTTAAATGATCCCAAATTAGTCTCTACTTTCAAACGCATGCCGCAGGATTTGATTTTAATGGCATTGAAAAGTTAATCTACATTTACCTGTCAGTAAACAATATAAATTATATTAAAGCAGGAACTGTATGTTGTGGCATTGAAAATTAGATCTTCATGCAATTAAACAATATGAGTAATATACATGTACATACAGTGTACATGTATAAAAATATGTGAAAACAGAAACTGGATTTAATGACAAATAATTTGTTTAGAATACTTTCTATACACATACAAAATACTACACATGAAGATGGTCAGTTTTGTATACATTTGCAACAAACATTTTAAATGCATTGATTGTAATTTGATATGTAAAGTGCTACATGTAGAATTGAAGTGGGAAATATAAGTTGTGCATAGAATGGTTAACATTTTCTTTGTACTCATATGCAGATTGCAATGTGGACAGTGTTTAAAGCATTTCTGTTTAATGGTTTCAAGTTCCCAGCATCACCCATCTTTAAAAGGCCCCTGTGAGTCACTTTTAAAAAGGTTAGCAATGTCAGTAAATATTTGTTTTTCCTCTTTTTTCTCCACTGTAGATGATAGCAAGGATTGAATATGTCCATGTTAAGAACTTCATCCACAGAGACATCAAACCAGACAATTTCCTTATGGGTATCGGAAGGCACTGCAATCAGGTATGTTGTACAAGGTTCAAACCTAATGGATTTTATTATTTGTACATTTTGTGAGACAAATGATAAGTCCTGCATTTTGTGGCTATCTAATTTGTCATGTGAATTTTGCACAAACCTACATGTTTATATGTACATATATAACATGAAGAAAGAAAAACATAAAAAGTTGAATTTCAGTCATCCTTTTGTTTGTCCAGCTTGAATTGTATTGCCTTTTAAATCTTCATGTACATAATCATCAGGAATTAACTTCTCTAATGTGTAAACAACAGTGAAAGTTTCAATGAGTTTATGAACACCCAAGCATGTGTTTTCACACAGCCATACAAAGATTGTTTTGTTATGAAGTCGAGTCGATCGAAACTGTTGTATATGCCACTGATTCACTCGTCAATACCCTGCTGAATTGTGTCAAAATAGTGGTTGACTCATATGTAGCTGTTTTCACGGATACATGTACGTGCAATAAGTATGTGCTTTTGGTAAAATGAGGTGCACAATTTTTGTTTTTTGTTTAATGAAATACCTGTGGTTAGGGATGTTGCATATATATAATAATAATAATAATTATAAAAAAATATTGATTGCTAAGATAATGAGATTAATGTTAAATCATTTTTAAGAGTGTTACAAATTCATGATGACCATTATCTTTTAGTTGCTTATTTTGATTTTTTTTTATTGAATTAAAAACTGTATGAAATGTTAATGTTAACTACTTCTAGTGCTCAGGCTTAACACGTTGTTATTCTCTCTCTCTCTCTCTCTCTCTCTCTTCAAACACCATTTAGCTTTTCCTCATAGACTTTGGTCTTGCAAAGAAATTCAAGGATTCAAGAAGCAAGCAACATATACAGTACAGAGAAGACAAGAACTTGACTGGCACGGCAAGATATGCCAGTATCAACGCACATCTGGGCATTGAACAGAGGTGAGTTCTTCTCATTTGTACAGCTTCATGTCTGTGGTTAAAGGCATCATTTAACAATGTTAAATCTGAGATGCAAGGCCCTACATGTTGTCAGTGCCTGTGATATGGTGTAATATTGAAGCCCTAAAAAAAAATTGTGCTTCAAAATGATCATGAAGTGCGTCAATAGAGTAAAAATCTCTGAGTGAGCGGCTTTACCATACTCATTTTCCCCAATAGACTGTAGTTTTATTAAAACTGTTAGGAAAATGCAAAATTTGAATTTGATTTTCAATCATAAATATCTTGATAATCAGACAGGCGATCGGTTGTAAAAGTCATGGCATTCCTGACTGACCTAATGGTTTAGAATCTGAGGCAATGTTGCCGAGTCACTTTAAAGAGACGGTTGAGTTATGCGAAAGGTGAACATTAAATATGTGAGCTTTGGCATTCTTTATATGTTGGTATGGACCATGGAGAAGTATTACGGTATAGAAAAAAAAGTTTTCTGTAAGGGATGGCTCCTCAAATGTCCTCATATTCAAAATATGACAAGTAACAGCTAAAGATTGTGGACCACACTTTCACGCCACATCATATTGGAGTTGATTTGATTTGATTTGATTTATTTACCAACAACAGCAATACATTTCATACATACATTTTATACAATAATTACATATACAGGAAGAGAAACTATTGGTTGGTAAAATTGGGCCAGATAATAGCACATGTGCTAGTCGAGCCTAACCCCTTAAACAGCTAAACAAAGTATTTTGGTACAAATCAGTTTAGAGAACGTAACAAAACAAAAAAATAATGAATTTACTTTTACAATCGATGCTTTAAAAAAAAAAAAAAAATCAGTACTCAACAATGTCTTACAATATACAAACTAATAATGTAAAATATGAATTATGAATTGTGTACACTTGATATTTCATTCATGACTTCTTCAACAAATGACTTGTAACAGAATTCCGAAACCTATTTCTAGACCTTGTCAATCTGACATCAACAGGTAATCTATTCCAAAATTCACTGCCGATGACATTTTAAAGTCTACAAAGTATATGAAGAGCCTTTCACATATATGACATCCTGTGAAGATAATAAGCACATTTTCAAATCGATTCATTTCTCCAGAGTAGATATTGTCATAAGTTGTGTAAAATGTTACGCCACTTCCACTTGGTCAAAGGGCCAAAGTTTGACTGCCCCTTTAACACATCTTGTTCCATCTTTAGTGTATGAGTGACTGGTAATGAAATGTGTGGTATTGAATTGATGTTGTTCATTTGTTTACATCAATGAAAGAGGTGTTTGGTGTTGAAGACAGGTCTGTAAACAACATGCATTCTCTGTATGAATAAGACCTGTGGGTAGTTAACAGATCCCCTATTGATTACATGTTGAAGACAAGAACCAGACAATGAAAGTGCATTCTTGACATGCCAAGAAATCCAGCGCTCGGCCGCCCTCGTACAAGGTCAGTTATGTAACCCGTCCCCCAAGATACAAATGAACTTGAAGGTCAAAGGTGACGTCCTAATGTAATAGAGAGATTACAATAGATTCCATCATAAAAGAACTTCATTTGGACCTTCAGTATGTATTGTGGTATATTGTACTGGCCTTTTGTTGAGATTGACCCTGAGGGTCATGTGCTACATCACATGTGATGTGACGTGTGTGAGTTTATGTGGGTCACTGTTTATAATATTGATAATGATGTTTTGAATTTGTGTTGCCAGCCTTATTCAATATGATCTAGATACATGTACATGTACGAGAACTGCTACATTACTAGTAAGTTTATTTAATTGTGTACATTGTATGTGTGTGTGCTATGAATTCTTTTTTTTTTAAAGCATAAAATTGGTAGTCATCATATTTAAAATGATTAAAGATGAGAAGTGTTACATGAAATATATATTTTCTGTAATTAATTTTGTTAAAGAACAAAGATCATTAGTCATCTTGTACTTTTTTGTTTGTTTGAAATCATACTTCAAGATCACAATTACTACATATAGCCCTACATTTAGTCAGTTTTACATTGTACATACTGTAGTTGAACCTTTTAAAGGAAACTTTTATTGAAAGAAGTAGTTAGAAAGATGTGATCATGTTTATAAAGAGATGCACGTTCATATTCACAAACAAAATGTGGTGATGGGGCAAGGAGTTACCAACCGCCTAGGCCTGGTTAAGGAAACTAACAACCTGAGGGGTCAACAGTGCCATTATTGTGTTGGGATTGTTTGCATTGGCAAGCGACTAGAGGAAGGATTATTTCCCCTGATTGCTTTCCCCCGTTCAGGATGACTTTTCTTTTTCCAGGATGACCTATCCTTTCCCAGGAGGCCAGGATTGCCAATGCTTTCCCAGAATGACCACAATGTAGAGGACATTGATTCCATTTAAAAATGTATTGTATTGTGTGCATTGTATCAGAGCCTATGTCTAGTCTAGTCTACATTTTTACATGCAAACATCAAGGTCCTTCTTGGTATTGAATGGATAAATTATTCATGATTGTATTTCATATCAAGCTTCAGCTGTGCATAAATTATATGTATTACATAAATTTGTGCTGGTATACAGGATTGTAATCAAATAGTTTGCATATACATGTACATGTACACAGCTCCAATGCTCCATAGTATAATGTACATGTACATCAGCATTACATACAGTGTGTTTGTTTGTTTGTTTTTTCTTTCATTTGGGACACATAGGATGGGTAGTAAGATTTTTTTTTTATAAAACTTTGTTTTTGTTCTGACGAAGCAGCAGAAGATACAGTATGCCCTGAAACTGAAAGTACAATAACTTGTAGCTCCTGGGAGCTCAGATTTGGCTCATTTTCAGAATTGAATGTACATGTATTAGATAGTTGACCACATTTATGTCATTTGTAAGTTGTTACAAATCAAAATAGAAAATCATAGAATTATGCCATGGTCAGTCTAACCTAATTTACATTGGTTGAAATTTCAATATGAGTGAACAGCAGATGTCGTACTTGATTACCGGTATTTTTTGAGAGTCGTTTTATAATTGAACAAATTTAATGGGCGTGTAGTGTGTACATGTACATGTACTTGTTACTCATCCCTGATTAAAGGTAAAGACCAGTAATGGTCATGCGATTGCATTGTGAAAGAAACGTTGTGGAATCAATCAGAAAAGGTTGATCATCTAGCATCTAGCATCTGCAAGGTTCTGGAATCATCAAAATGATAAGAAATTTGGCCCATTCTTCGTAAAGTTACAAGCACTATACACAGAAAGATGTATATGGGACTACCCTATCTCTCTCACACGACCATGAGAGAAATAAATTTACCAAATATATGAATTAGTAGGCGGTTTCCCGGCAAATTTTTTATCATCATGTATTAGTCAAAACATATTCTTTCACATGATTGGTAATGAGAGCTTCCATTTCATTTTTTGAAATTGGGGCGTTACCAATACTGGTCTTTACCTTTAACATACATTTTGTTTGCATAAGATGTTCAGCAACTTCAGCTCATTTCAGTTTATTCCCAAGTATGTGTACAATTCATGTACCCTACATACATGTACAGTACGTAATTGTGTACATGTACATGTAGGGGTCAACCAAATACATGTACCAATGTTCATGCTTACATCTACCTTCATGTACACATTTATGTTGTTGATCAAATGAAATGGGAAAGCAACTACTGCTGAATGATGCATTACACTGGTTTCTATCCCACTCCCAGTATGAATAATAGGATGGGTTAGATGGTTAGATTTCCTAATCTTCCCTGCTGGTAATTCGTGGAACACTTGGCCCGATTTCAAACCAGTGTCGTCCGTTTGGGTTCTTGGTAGCCGCGACACATTCCGCCAGCCTTCCTATCGTAGTCAAACTTTCAAAGCATTTCACCAATTTAAAGAGGTCTGCCAAGTCAAATGACATAAAACAGCAAACAGAATACAATCATCAGCAGTTGTTATTGTTAAAGCCGTATTCATTACATGTGTTTTTATTGCATAAAGCTACATGTAATATTTTTCATTCTAAATCAATCAACTAAATATGTTTCCCATCTCCTAGTAAGAGAGTGATAAGAAATTACTTGTACCGTTACTTGCAATTTCTGTCAGTTACAGCTGTATTGATAATGATATTCAAATTTCACAATGTTTCTTTCTTTTCACCCTAAATGTACCTTGCAGGAATGACAAATTCTATGTGGAAGTTATTTTTAACGCTTTATTTCTTTCTATTCAAAACAAGATATTGTGTTGATGTAGACAACTTTTAAATTGATGTGGTAATCAAAACATATACATGTCGTTTAGGCTTTCCCAACCTTAAAATTCAGTAGGCAATTGTAAGGTTGGTAGAAGCCCAAACTACATGTACATGATCAAATCTTGTATTGATACTTCACTATTAAGAGACACCAAGAATAATGGTACCTTTTTGCATACAACTTCATACAAATGTGTTTGCAGTGTAGGCGGGAATAAATTTATGGTTGAAGTACTTCGTACTCATTTCATTCAATTGAATAAAACAATTGTCTTTGTGTTCAAAATATGAGTTCAACTTGACATCTTTTATGGAAACAGTTCAGTTCATTCATTTTCAGTTCACCTGATAACAAATCCATAAAATAGTATAAAATACCCAAAAGTGTACATAGTAGTCAGAATGCAAACTGTAGATAGACCTACTCAATGTGTTGTTTTGTTGGAGAAGCCATAAAAATGTATGCAGTTTGCATTCTTACTGAAATGCAAGCACTCTTACTGAAATGCAAGCACTCTAATACCGGTACTCAAATACAAGCATTCATAATAGGTTATACATTTACATGTAGTTTATCATGAGAGAATTGTAAGGAAGTCTAAATGCAAAATGGCCTATTTATTGCATACCTTGGATTTCACTCTTTACACATGACTTTCAGGCCCCGCATATTCTATACATGCAGACTTTACTGAAAGATTTAGTTACATGCCAATGTATTTCTTTTCAAGTATTCCCCTTTTTCCCATTTTCATGCTTGATCTGTAACAAAAAAAAACGGTTCCCCAAAATTCAGGACAAATAACCTAGATATTGTGGTATTGTACCAGTAGTCTCGACCCACATTACATACAGTGTGTATTTTCATGCTTGATGATTTTTGAAGTAGGGTGTTGGCAAGTTAGCATATATACTAGGGCTGCGACGTGTAGTCGAATGCTCGAGTACCCGCATGGTTGATAACTGCTCGGGTACGATTTCTCGTACCCTATTATTCGGCCGCAAAAAAAAAAAAAAAAAAAAATGTGTCCAGGCCGACGCTTACCCGTGCCTGGCTGAGCGGCGGCCGCTGGCATGGTGCCGTCGGTAAAAATGTTTCCCAACTCAAGCACTGTCAAACTCACCACTCAGAAACTGGGACCAAATGTCTGGATTTCTGTTTGGACTTGGAGGAAAATGGATTATTCTGCCATCTTTGGTTTTTAAAACAGCATTGTTTACTGTTATTATTATTATTAAATCTGCGCCTTCAAATGCAACTCGAAGTAAAATTGCATGCGTTTTCGGCGACAGAACTGGGATACTGCTCCAGTGGTATGTATGGTGGTGGCAAAAAATAAATCCCCCCCCAAAAAAAATCAAAAATCAAAAAATTCAAAAAAAAATCAAAAAAATTCTAAAAAAAATCAAAAAAATTATAAAAAATTATAAAAAAACATGGCGTCCGAATATTCGAGTATTCGCTTGTGAGCCTGGGAGTGTACTCGGGTACCTCATTACACTGTTGTGCACAGCCTTAATATATACAATGTACAAGGTGGTATTCTACAAGCTCAGGCTCAACATACATGTGTACATTTGTATTGAATTATTGAGGTGTTATAATAACCAAATTCTATGATGACTTGAGCCAAAACTAATATGTTTTTCTAATGGCCATGAGCTGTGTATGGCCCCATGTGAATGTAGTCTACGGCTCTGAATGTTCAGACCATGCACCATTAAAAACAAGTGCTTGTGCCATGCTAGCAAACTACTAATGTAAACTACCACACAACTACATATTCATGAAGCTCGTTCCCTAGCCTCTTCCATATTATCATTTGTGAATGTATCGATAAAGTTGTTCCCACACTGAACAATTAGTAAGACTTGGAAATTGATTTTTGAAACACGATCAGAATCTAAAATATTTTTTGATTTGTGTATGAAAAAAAATTGCAGATTTTATCAGATTCTCTGAGATTGTTACTTTTCGTCATACATGTGCATGTAGGGGCCTACAAATGACATGTAGCTGTAACTCAATATAATCTTAAAGGTATATGGTAGCAATTGAAAAAGGGTTGATTTTGTATTATACAAGAATACTAAGAGGTGGTGGAATGATTATAAATGACAAGATTTTGACTTACAAATGTATCGTCACTGAAAATCACATGCTCTACACATGGAAATAGATTTACGAGACAATGAAGTACTTCAAATATAAGGGCATTTGAAGGGTTGTCCTTTTCAGGAGAAATTTATACTACAAAATCCTTCTAAACTGAATACAAAGAATGAGCAAGCTTACAGTCACAAGTTATTTGTTATTACTAGAACTCAACCTTCTCCTTTAAATGTTTGGCTGACATTGTACATGCATGTACCATGTCTGTCATGTCCATCATGTTGGCTATTCTTAGGTGAACGAGTCATGAGACAAACACAGAGGGAGAGGCGGAGTGAGAGAGAAAGAAGGAGTTTAAAGGCGAGAAAGAGGGAGACAGAGACAAAGACAGAGAGAGGGAGAAGGAGAGAGAGAGAGAGAGAGTGTGTGAGGTATGTTTAGAGATAGAGAAAGAGGGAGGGCGGGGCGCGCAATTTTTTTTTACACGCTAGCCTGGCCATTTCTATGATAAACACCATGGAAACGACTAATATTAGTCTAGCAGCCTATATGCGAGGTGTACATCATGCATTGTAAATGAGACGGTCATCGGGTGGTCATCGCAACCATCGGGCGATGGAATTCAAAAACTGAATTTATTTTAATTTAATTTAGGAACTTTACATTAATCTTGATCTAAGGAGACACGAACGAACGAATGTTCAGCTATAGAGCAACTCTCATATCCCTGTAGCAACCAAAGTTAAACTGCGGTAGTGCATGCCGATTGTGTAGGCTTTACCACCAGCGCACTTTTACGAGTATTACGGCGAAACTGGCCAGGCTAGCGTGTAAAAAAAATATTCGCCGGGGCAGGGGGTAAGAAAATGAGTGAGCCAAATAGAGGAAGAAAGAGATAGAGAGAAAGAAAGATATAACCCTGTTTAATCACCTCTCTTGAGCTACATACATCAGCCCTCGCTGAGTCATGCTCGATCTTACCCACTCACGCTGACAACAAAGCAACTGAAGATCTATCACTAATGTATCGTGACACCGCACAGGGTATTGTAATAGCACTTGGTGCAAATTGTGTATACACCCTAAGTACACATGTAGGCTTCTCAATTATGTACAAGAAGCACAGTGCTCAGCTGACGAGGTGCATACATTTACATGTAGGCCTACATGTGGCATAGTGAAATGAACATGGTTCTGGCTCAAGAAATATGCAATATTGTATCCATCTAATTAAAAATGGAAACCCTCAAAGAAATTACACATTTGTAATACGCTGTTCATGTAGACCAACATGTATTTACGTGTATGGATTTTCTTTGTGCTTTCGTAAAGGTTAAGTGTACGTATGGTCAAGGAATATTGCTGGTAACTCCTTGGTATGTTAAATTTTTCAAAAAAATATTGACTTACAATCATGATAGGTCCCTAATACATTATGTATAAATTGTATGTGTACCTACTGTACAAAATCTTTAGAACTGCAGTGTTCTTGAAATTATCTTTCTCTATGGAAACTACATGTAGGGGTAATTTTCCTGATTAAATAGTTGGCTTGGTAAATTAACATTGTAAGGCCTAATAGTGTTTACATGTAGGCCTAGAGATACAAAGTACATAATTGCTTACTGTACATGTAAAAGGCTACTAATAGGTTTTTATAGGTACCCTGCTTTAGCTACATGTACATGTACTGTATATGTATGCCATTGAGTATTTGTGGGGGTGTCACTAGGTTGATAAAAGAAATTCATTTTAACTATTTGTATCCACACAAAGGAACTTTGCTACATGCATGTTCAACATTTGTTTTCCCTACTGCTGAAGCTGAATATATGCTACATGACAATATCAAAATTAGAACAGCCTCTTGTTTGTTATATTTATTAGATCCTCTTTTTCTGACCATACACTGCACATGTAATGCATGTTACTGTAAGATGTAGCACGGATTTGTAAATATAGAGCAAGATGTGATGGTAATCGTTATTGAACCTTAGGCTATCATTATGCAGTCAGACCGCAGCGCGCGCGTTAATGAGGCTGAAAGCTGATTTTTACTCAGCGATATCTGGCGATCACATAACATTTACGTCTGCTGAATTTCCATGCGATTTTTAGTGAGATTTGTAGGGGTGTACATGTAGCTGCTTTTTTGGTCGTTAACTTCATTCAACATGGCAGCATGCAACGATAAGTCACTCTCGAGATTTTCAGCATCAGTTTGATATGTAAATTGCCATATTTCGCAATTTCTAAACAATAATTTTTCACAACTTTTATTGACGTTATTTTTGTAACATTTCAACTGCTGTTTTGACCCTGGAATTTCACTTTTGGTTCCTGACTTTGGGACAAAATAAATTTGTCCACTTTGAGATTCGTTCGAAAGATGAAAAGTCACTGATCAAAAATATGTCAAAACCTAATTGACGCAAAATCATGTTCTTTTTATAATCATAGTAATTAAGACCCTAAAAACCCGGAAATTACCAATTTGTTCTTTCTATGATAGCGCGAAATTGTGTGATTTCATACTCGTGCACGCTCGCCGTCTGAGTAATGGCAATGCATAACTGATTATTAAACTCCAGGGAGCTCCGCCGCGCCATCGATTAGCCGAAAAAAAATTAGAAAAATGATTAAAAAAGAAAAATAGTAGAAAAGAATCATAAAATCGGCAAGTGAGGTATTTGATCCAAGGTCCTTAGATTGTTGTCAAGACGGCGTGCGCGCACGTGCATTACAGGCGCACGCCACAACGCATGGTTACCAAAATGTGGTATTCAGAATGTTAATAAACCAAAGCGAAACATATGTGACGTAGTTGACGTAGTTGACCAATCAGAACTCTCTATTATCACATCGGCAAAATTTACTACTTTTTTTAATTATTCATGAACATGAGCGTGATCTTTTTTGGTTCCTGACTTTGGGACAGCGTAAAATATAATAATTTTGATATCATTGTAAAGACAAATATTTATGCTTTATGCTGATTATAACATCTTCTTGACGCAAGAATGATTTCTATGTGAAAATCAGCCCTACTCTTTAGATAGATTTATCGTCGAAAAACCCCATTTTCAAGGCGAAATATCTGTTTCCAAAATATATCTAACATGATTGTCATATAAGTATATAGAGAGTGCAACTTCTTATCTTTAAAATAAGACCCATTTCATGAGAAATGAACAATTATAAAGGCAAAACCTGCCGATCGGGAAGACCGTCTGCACTACTCATTACGTATGCAAGACACGTAAATTCTTGCATACGTGCTGAGTAAAATAGAGGGTTTTCGCACCGGCTGCGGTCTGACTGTATGCACTGACTTTTGTTAGTTTAGGTGTAGTGTTGATCCTTTTAGGGAGAAATGTACAGCAGTACATGTGCGTGTATGTTGACCAGATACATACAGTGCTAGCTACAGGATTACAGATACATGTACTGTATGCATTTACACTTATTACTTTATGATACACAAGTATACAATGGGCATACCTGGGCCTGGGGAGTGTTTCACAAAGACTAAGATCGACTTCAAGTTGGACTTAACTACATGTGTGGCAGGTCGTTCATGCCACTGTCTGCTCTCACCATTATGATCTTTCAATAATATTTTTTCATTCAATGAGTTATCAAAAAATGTAAATTTGTGACCATAATTTCTACGTCCCTTGGGAGCCCGATGCCAGTAAATGGTGAGAGCAAAGAGTGGCATGAAGCCATGCATGAACGGCCTGCCATAGTTACCGTAAGTATAACTCAAAGATAAAGACCAGTTATGGCCATGCGATTGCATTGTGAAAGAAACATTGTGGAATCGATCAGAAATGGTGGATCATCTAGCATATAAGTATTGGTGTGTACTGCAAGGTTCGGGAATCATCAACATGATAAGAAATTAAAGTTACAAGCATTGTACACAGAAAGATGTATGGGACTACGCGTCACGTGCGCGACACGTGCGTTATATCTATCGGGTCCAAATAGATATAATAATGTACCAAATATATCAATTAGTAGGCGGTTTCTTGGCAAAATTTGTATGGTCACGTATTTAATAGTCAAAGCATACTCTTTGACATGATTGGTAATAAGAGCTTCCATTTCAGTTTGATCTTAGTCATTGTGAACCACCCCCTTGTACATGTACATACTGTTTATTGATATTCATAAGGTTTGACCGTAAAGTTACATACACCAGTACTACTTGGTCTTAGAGGATTTAAATTAGTGCTGCATCATCCTGCATGACTGCATACTGTAAGTAACTGTATGCACCAGTGTTTATCAACATACTATTTCTTGATTGTTTGATCTCTCCTATCTCAGTTCACTAATACCACATGCCACTCCCATACATGTAGTCAGTTGGTCATTGTCAGTTGTTGCATAGGTCATTACAGAAAACAGCTGGACTCAAGTCCAGACACGCATTTATGCTATAATGATCAAGGCCATGTTAACTCATCATAGAGGATGTGTACAGTGATTCAGAACATGAATGACTTGTCTTTTATACCATAGTGTGGTGGTGCTGGTGGTAGTGGTGTTGGTGTTGGCTCTTTGTTCCTAACTTCCTACATGTATCTCCTTAACCCCATTCATATATAGTGCTGTATCACCTACAAACAATGTACCGGTATAACAAATTGAAATGACATTCGATGGTGTTTTGCTACATTTAATTATCTTTTAAACACAGATAAATTGAAATGATTTCCTTCACACAAAGCCAGTGGTAGACTACATTTAGAAGTGTGAATGAGTATGAATATGATGTTCATGTGCCGGTTCATGAAGTTTGTCAAATTCTTGATTATGGTGAGATTATCAAAGAGTAAGAGTACTTTTTAAACCCATTTTCCTGAAATGACTCCTTACATGTAAATATGGTTTATACTCTCTTTTCTCCCCACATGTATGTAACAACAACATGAACTTCTTTTTGTAGACAGAAAACTGTTTGTTTGTATATTCTTTTCTTAATGTATGCTGTAATATTGAACATGATATTCATTTTGAATTATAGGCTAAATCAAACTACACTAAGGAGTAAATGCATGTATTCCTCGATATACATGTACATTCATTTTGTTGTTGTTGCAATACTCAGTGTATAATGGATTTGTTACCTTATTTTTTTATAGTCTTTCATTCATTGACAGGTAAGCAGAAATTTACTGAAGGTGTAACTAAATATATAACCGCTTTGCTTTACTTGTTCTTTTCAGTCGGAGAGATGACTTGGAATCACTAGGGTATGTGTTGATGTACTTCAACAGAACGAGTCTGCCATGGCAAGGCATGAAGGCCATGACCAAGAAACAGAAGTATGAGAAGATCAGCGAGAAGAAGATGTCAACACCAGTTGAAGTCCTCTGCAAGGTAAGAAAATGTTGGAGGACATCCAAGGTCTGTGGTTCAAGTCCTGCCGCAGCACTAATGTCATTTGGCAAGATTTACATTTGCCACTCTCCACCCAGGTGTTAAATAGGTACCCGGTAGGATGCGAAAGTTAATGTGGTTGGATTAGCAAGTGGCGCTTGTAAAATGGCGACTGGCTGGAATGCTCCCCAGGGAGTTGAAAATGTGCATGCATTGTGTTGCGGGTAAGCCTGAATCCAATGAACGGGTTAATATTATGTGCTGCGCCTAGAAACAAAGTATTATTATTTATTATTATTGAGTAATGAAAATCTTTTCTGGGAATGGAGAGGGTAGAACTCTAGTTTGGAATGATAAAATCAGATGAATACAGGGCTTGAGACTAACAGGCCCATGGACGTACATGTATGGGCATCCAAAATATTAAAGCCCCACTGCACTTCTTATAGCTGCTTGCGCCCTCTATATAGCAAACAATAGGGACTTTTAGAGTTGCACGACGAGAACATGGACTGCGACGTGTGACATCCCTTTAAGGCAATGTGACATCCCTTTAAGGCAATGTGACATCCTTTTAATGCACTGGCAGTGACGTCATATTGCCTTAAAAGGATGTCACACGAGCAGTCTATGTTCTCGTTGTGCAAATCTAAAAGTCCCTAATGCCTAATCAGTGATCACTGGTCCCCCATGTTCCCCTTTTTATTATGTTAATTGAGGGCTGATTTGATGAGATAACCACCTGCCAGTGACCATTCAGGGAGGTCTAATCCCTCCTGGCCCAACTAGCGCAGATAGGCTTTAAGTCTGGATCTCGAAAGTTTCAACATTTGAACATGTACAATGTAGCTTGTGTGCCTACAGTCCCTGAAATTTCAGTCTGGACCTCCCTATGAAGAAGTTAGTGAGGAGCTTTGGTTGGATAAACATGTATGGAGTGTCTTTCGGTAGAACACAAAGTAGATGTACTCAATGATTACAACTATTACCAGAATATAGCTGAGCTACCTTTGATATGATTGATGTGATATGATTTTTGTTGCTCATCTCTTTGCAGGGATTCCCAGCAGAGTTTGCCATGTACCTCAACTACGCCCGTGGCCTGCGCTTCGATGAGAACCCTGACTACGTGTACCTGAGGCAACTCTTCCGCATCCTGTTCCGCACCCTCAATCACCAGTACGACTTCACCTTCGACTGGACGCTACTCAAGCAGAAGGTCACCCAGCAATCTGCACAGACCAGCGTCTCCAATGGGGTCAACCCCGGCACGGCCAAGCATTCAGAGAGCAGGAGTAAAAGCAAGCGCTGAGGAGCAATACATCAATCAACCTTGCAACTCTGGCTAACTATAACATGAGCGCATCCCCTGCCCGGCAGTATTGGTCATGTCTTTTCGTCATACAGTAAAAGGACGTTAATCGCAGTTCGTATCGAAGCATGAACAAGCCGTGTTCCTAATGAACAGCAACCGTAAAGCTTTACAGAAAACAATGACATGCCGTTAACCAATGCACAATGCTTCGAATCACCTACTGAACAAACCAATGATGCGGTTTGGACTAAGAGAAATGGACTTTGTACAATGCGTTTCAAATCAGGATGAAGACGAAGACTGGTGATGTAAGAAGATGGGTTGCTCAAACACACGAGCAACATTTTAAAGTAACCTCTGCTATATGAATTAATGCATGATATATTACAGAACATTGTGAATTATATTTATGTGAGTAAAAACAATGTAGGGGAAATTACTATCATTATTATTATCATTACATGAAGTGAAACAGCAAGTTACAGTTTTGTTGTATGCAGTCACATTTTCTGGAGTTATTCTTTGCATCCTTGGTGTTACCTGTCAATTAATCATACAAACATGTATCTTGTCCGATCTCGACGTTTCAAATTGTATAGCAGTCGAAATGTAATTTGTTTAATCAGTTATTTTATGACACTATAATTGTGATTTTTATGATTATACTTTGATGTACCTGGCACTGAATTAGTTTAATATAAGCAGTGTTTGCAAACTCCTGTGAATGACTACAAAATGGTCTCTGCCATATTGTTTCATTTTCATATCAAACAGGGACCTTTTTGTAGTCATCCCAAAACTTTGACATATTTTCATGTTTTGAAGGGTTTTTACAAATCTTTGTTATTTCACACAGAATCGTCAGGTTCATTCTATCTATAGCACATTTGTATAAATCTAATCTTATTTGTAAATTGAAGAAAAATAATCCTTTTCTTTGGTGACCAAATTTGGCTTTGTCCAGAAATAGAATCACATGAAGGATTTTGCCAAGTTGTGAGATTATATGTAGAATTTCTCATGTTGTCAGGATGTGTATGGTAAGACACAGTTGTGTATTGTAAATAGCAGTGGATTCATGTAAACTATCCTGGCAAAAAATGAGAATTAAGTGATATTATAATTTTTTTCTTTTTTAAATATTTCCCCTCTGTTTAATGTATTGCATGTCACTGTGTTCTTTTGTGATATCAAAATTGTACATACTGTAATTGTAGATTATATGTGGACAAACTAAAGAAAATACACATGCAAAATGTATGCACTGACATGCAATACATATTCATCTAAGCTTTTTAATATAATGAATGTACATGTATGAGCTTAATGTTTACTTTTGCATCTATTATCCAACCTGAACTAAAGGTTTTGTACGAGTTTGAGTACCGGTAAGTGAGTTTGCATGAAATGATTTGTTTGGGTAGTTTCATTGATGATGTATTAATCACTGTTGGGATGAACTGATCATTTCTGAAATGTAGTCGAGACAAGCCATGTTGAAACGCGACATGATGAGCTTGACACGTCATAACTCATGCCCTGCTATTCTCTCCTCAACACCCTCTGTTATCATCTGTAGTTCTTATCTTCTATTCTCCTCTAGCTGATTCTTAAGTTTACGTAAGAAACATCTTGATCACTGGTTTCATATGATAGCACACTTCAGTTGCGAGAGATATAGCTTTAATAATACCACAGCCACATGAGCGAGATCAACGCCAGACTGACAACACATGGAACAGGAATTTACTTTACAATAAATGGACAAGACTCGGTCTGACTGGAGTTTGTTTCGTGGTTTGACTGACGTGTGAAGAGTAGATGGGACCAAGCAAACATCTGCATCCTGATATTCTGAACACTGATCTATGCCATCCTCTGCAGAATTGCCACAGTTCTTACTCGACGGTTGATTTGCAACAAAACAACTTCAAGACCACGAGCTTACGCGAATCCTTGTCTTCTTTTGTTTGCTTGACCAATTGCTCCTGTATTTGCCAAATAAAGAAGACATTTTTATGCATATCTGCTCTTGGTAATTACCTGAAAGTTTAGTCTTGCGTTTGCCACATAAACAAAGAAGACACTTAAAGGGAATTTTCAAAACATTGGGATTGCGATCTGTTTATTTTGGGGACGTGAACATTTTGCAAGATGGCACCTAAAGTAAGACTGTCGACTTATGGCTGATGTTTCTCGTCCAGAGGAGAAAGAGAAGTAGGATAATGTCATCACAGTGTCCTTTGATTTAATCACTATTTTCTTTGAGCTGTGTTTCCTGTATTATGTCCATTGGTTTAATATACACACAACTCTTGAGTGGGTGAAGACGTGTTTCTATGAAGTTATCATCAGATGAAGAATTTTCTTGTGAAATATTTGTGAGATCAGAAATTGATTTTAGTTTATAAACAAACTTGTCAGACTAGATATCTTTAGTCTTTATTTTATAGTCACACTTCTTTTGTTTTGCATTATTTTTAATCTTCATCATTAACGTTTCCTTCTCCTTCACATATTTCACCTATGCCTTCCTCTGTGTATGTGCTTACTTGTTTTAATCTTACATGAATATTCTTGTTTCATTTGTTATATTTCTTATGGTATCGTAAAAGTCATTTTTATTTGGATACGGTAGTCGGTGTAAGTCGGCACAGTTCCTCTGCCTTCATTGATGAATATATGTTAGGATGCAATGTCATCCACATATGACATTGCATCCTACCATTCGTTACCCTCATTCTCAAGCATGTAATTTAAATATTTATTTGTACTTTTGTGTATATTTTTTTCAATCTGTCTAATTCTGGAGGGGTATGAGCCTTCAATTGCAAAGTAAATTGGCTCGACCTCTGGTGGAAACGATGTATGACTCAAATTTGATACTGTATTTGTCCAAAATGTCATTCATATTATGTACATTATGTTTGTTCTCTTGCTTACTCCTTACACAGAGGGAAAATGAAATGAAGTCGGGTATTGATTTTACCGACCTCTGTGTAGGCTTGATTTATTACCCCCAAGTCAACTGTAATCGTTGGAGTAATGAGAAGAGGGAGAAGCGCACTGTATGGTGCATTCATTGTACAGCAAACTGTGACTTTTGTTGGTACAGTAAATAAAGAAAATTAGGCATAAACTGCTGTGATGTACATTGAAAACTTACCAGAATATGGTGTTTTTATTTGTTCTGTGTTTGTTTTGTTACTTCAAAGAGTGAGTAGTAGACCTAAAGCATGTGCTTATCAGAAAAATAAAAGTTTTTCAGTCCATCATTGGGTATGAACATTAAAAAGAATTTCCCAATTTACTGGATGTGGTTTGACTTACAAAGGGTTAATTTTATTTTTCACATTTCAGTTTCACTGTATTATTTGACATGAAATATCTCCCATGGGAGCATACATGGACTTCCAATTTTTTTTTTTTTAAATAGAAGCAGAAAAGGTCTGAAAGTTTGAGCTAAATCTTATTCTGATGCTTTAAAGTTGTGATGAACCAACCACAAGTTAGCAACAGTATGATGTATCTTGCGAGCTTCTTTCTAAATTGCCCTGTACAGAAATATTTGATAAAATTTCATTTTCTTAGTTATTGTCGACGGAATAGATTTGTTTAATGCAGAGTATATCTGCAATGATTATATTTAGGGTGGATATTTAGGGTAAAATGTTTGATATTTACTAAATTGATATCGGGGTGGACTTTAATTGTTTACATGCTGTGGTTAACAGGTGGCACAAACAGGGGATTGCCACAGTCAATATTTGGAACACATTTCGGTGTATACATAAACCCCTAGCAGTTAAGCAGTCTTGATTTTCATTATCCATAGTGAGTAAAGAAAGAAGGGGACATTTGCACAAGCTTCATCTGGTTTCTAATCGTGGTCATATGAAGAGTGACTCGGTCCACTAAGCTACTCGTATAACATGTACCGTAATGTAACTAATCTATACTAAAAGGTGAACTGAATGCAATCAAATCCCCAAAGTTTTTTTATGAAGAGTTATTACCTTGATGGCAAGTAACTCTTACATGCAGGTGTTTGTCCTAAAAAATAATACAGTTTAAGGAAAGCTAGGAGGGCATTAGCTTGTATCATTGAACATACATGCAGAGTAACCTTCTGGCTTTCAACAGTCAAAATACCCTTTTCAATCCTTTCTGTGATGACTCATTCACATACGACGTGGGAAACCAGTTTTTTTCAGGGGGGGGGGGGGGGAGGGTTCTGTTTACCTAAATGAATGGCAAATGAGGATGAAAAGTATCTGGACACAACAAAGGTCCTGCTTGCACTTGATGTCATTGTGTTACAAGATATAGAAATGTAAGGCATATTACACTTACACTGTGAAAATAAATGCGCAGCCGTTAAACTGCAACATATGTGAACGAACCTTTAAAGGTACTATGTCCCTTTTGCAGCCAACCTCAAATGCTGTAGAACTTTGCAGGAATTATGAATATGTCGTGTATGTCCTATCTGTGAAATTTAAACGTTAGCAGTGTCCTCATATTCAAATTATGCAAGGAAACCTGTTTACTTGCTAGACTTCACTGTCAGACACAATTGAGTGACTGACTGGCTTTTTTTCTTCTTTGGTAATAACAAACATGAAAAGAGTTGTAAAGGGTACATGAGCATTTGTCTACATCAATAACCCACTTCTTGTGATGGCCAATATTAAACTGATTGAATCTTTGCGCAGCATAAAATGTATGACCATTCGGTACAATTTTCTGAAAATCAAGACTATTACTTTTGGGCTCTATAGCCCTAAAGTCGATTTGACAAATAATAGTCGTTATTTTTCCACTTGAAGACATTTTCAAACCCCATCTTTTTTAGGGAAGTTCTAAATTAGTATTATCTTTCAAATGCAGTTGGAATTTAACTTTTTTATTTTTTGGCCTGCAAATGGGACATAGTACCTTTAAAGACATGCCCTGGTAGATCTTTGGTGGTTTGATATGACATGTGAATGACCCTCAAGGTAAATAAGGACATATGTCAAGAGGTAACATATACACCAGAGAAACTCTCACGAGAGCGTGAAGTATGTCAATATCTGCTATATAACACGCTATCTTACATATACCAATCACAAAGCTGACATTTTGTGAAGGAGTATTATACATGTAAATCTACCTAAATAGTGACCCGACATTTGCTCTTGCAATATGTAATTGGGCTTTATTTTTGCCAAAGATATAGAGTTAGGTTTATGGTTGGATTAGGTTTAGGTTGGAGTTAAAGATGAAGTTGAGTTCTGGTCATGCGATTGCATTGTGAAAGAAACGGTGTGGAACCGACCAGAAAAGGTTGATCATCTAGCATATAAGAATTTGTGTGTATTGCAAGGTTCTGGCATCATCAAAATGATAAGAAATTTGGCCAAGTCTTGGTAAAGTTACAAACACTTGCACAGAAAAATGTATATGGGACTACACGAACACGTGGCGTAAAAAGCCGGCCCCCGATTTTTACGATGTTACATGCATATTTAGAATATGAAGGCATTTGAAGAGCCATGCTTTTCAGGGAACATGTCTTAACTGATGTTCTTCCACACTTGCATAATAAGAATGAGTAATGCTCACAAATTATTTTTCACCTCTTCCCAGAACTCAACCCTCTCTTTAAGGCTGGGTATAGCGCTACTGAAAGGTCCAGGGTTGAAATATTCAATTAGTGTATGAAATTGATTTTGGAGCAATACACCAGTTTACAGTTGTGTGCACCATTTTAAACAAAGCCAATGACCTCGAGGTCATGTATTTATGCGTAAATTAAGATTGCGCCCATGCAAATTATGATGTGAGCGCACAGCGCAGCGCGCAGGCAGTGATGTCATCGTTTTCAGATGAACATGTATTGTTGCGTCACAGTGAAAAGATTACACTGATGACATGGCCTAGTTAAATTTATTTACTCGATCATGCGCTCACATCATAATTTGCATATATGGGCGCAATCTTAATTTACGCATAAATACCAGAGGTCAGAGGTTATTGGCCCCAATTTTGGGGCCAATGACCCGAGGTCAACTGTCTGCGCATGCGGACTGATACAACTGTAAACTGGTGTATTGCTGCCGGAGCATGTGTCCATACTACCCTGTGAATAAGACCAGAAATAACTTTAACTCGCTTGCACCCTGTATTCCCTCCCTTTTCTGTAAAGAAAGGAGCACAACTGCTTCATCCCTTATCCCCTTTATAACATAGTGGAAATGTGTCATATTTCTGATGCTAAATATACACCTTGGCTTCCAAAAATAGGACACTTTTGACATGATGCTTTGTAAAAAGAGGCTCATTGAGGCCAGTTTGAAGATGGTTTACTCTATTTAAAGCCTGGCATTTTCAAAGGCAATTGGATTACCCTAGAGTACCACATATGCATTCGAAACAATTTATAGTTACTGTAACCTTAAAGGGTGCCAAACACCAAAAATGTCCTGTTCTGTTTGTAAGGGGGTTCCATGTCGCTTTCTATATTTCAAATAAAAGCTTGATATTACTTCTCATTTTTAAAGTTTTAAAGCCATATTGTACTAAAAGCACAACTGCAAAATCCCTCATGTGTATCTCAGGTCAGCTGTAGCACTATGGTCCCGTAACTCGCTGCTTCCCTGGCTTTGCTGTTGATTCTTGCATCAAGTGGGAATTAGGTATTGGGCTATGCAACGTTGGCAAGTTGGCCATGAGATGGTGTTGCGCAATAAGCAGTACACTAGGGCAAAGTTTCGTCAGTTCAGTATCGCTTTAAGTACGCTCCCAGTCAACATAAAAGCAACTTATGAGTAGACTTGTTGACACACTCATACACACTCACACATACTGGGGCACAATGAACCCATGTCCTACCTTAGTTACACACAAAGGGTTTCTTGTTATTTTTACTCTTTTAATACCAGACTTTTAATCCACTGAATACCAGGTAATTTTTTCTGTAATTTCATACATTTCATACATTCTCTATACACAAATCATATTAAGGTGTACCCTTTTAAAAGCCCGTTTTGAAATTGTCTCGGTCTTTAAGTTTATAAAGTTAAAACCAAACACAAATAAACACTGCAATAGAGTAATCTCTATGAAACTCCCCGCTAAAATTTCTAGTACCGGTACCTGTTACTTAAACGATATCTCCCTCATCATATCTATAACAAAGATTGAGAGGGTTACGCTCAAAACGCATCTTCAAGTTGGAAATTATCAAAAAGGCTCTTTAAAACGCAACAGGGACTTATCCCTGTGTGTAGTTAGTTCTTAGAGGGAGATCAAACCTTAATAATAAATTACTCTAAAAGAAAGCAGATTGGTGAAAGTTCTAACAAAATCAGGAAAAAAAAGTTATTAATTTGTTTAAGTTGTAGTCACTAAACATGTGGGCACTTCCAATTGGCTGAATCGGCAGTGTCACTGTGAAGAAGTGCCAGATAACTAAAATGTCAATTTTTCAAAATGTACCGAGGGTCTTTTGTCTTTTTGCGTTACCCACAATATATTTTGAGACGTGCCCCAAGGGAGCAGTCGCTTAGGAGAAAAACAGAAATTTATGATATTTTTGTACTTGACAAACTGAAAAGTTAGCCATGAATACGTCACAATCTTGTGACGAAATTGTCAATTTGTGTTTTGCATAGATTAAGTGATTTCATATTTTAGACACTGAGAACTTTCTTATTATTGGTCTGATTTATTTCAAATTTGCGAAATTTTAATTTTTTTTTCTGCTTTTATACAAGAGAACTGATTTCAAGGGTTGGATTGCCCCTTACATTTGGAAGGAACTAGATGGAATTCGACTGCGCGCAGTCGAAAATGATGCCTCCGTCATAGAGCAATTTTACAAACCAAAGCAGAAGATTTTTTTTTAATTCAAGTTTAATTGTAATCCATTAACAGGCTCTCAGAATATCGCGATTACAAGCAATTTCTCATATACATATATGACCCTTTGATCTTTGACCTCATGACCCTAACATCTACTCAGTTCATTGGCTCTGCAAGATGTCCTGAGTTAAATAGTAATCCATCTGTCAGTTCTAATGAGAATGCGTTCACAAGCTATTTTTGCATACATAATGAGCCCATGACCTTTGACCTTATGAACCAAGAATCTACTCAGTTCATTGGCTCTGCAGGATACATAAAATGATCTAAGTTTGGCAGGAATCCATCAATCTGTTCTAATGATAATACGATCACAAGCTATTTTTGCATACATAATGAGCCTCATGACCTTTGACCTTGACCTCATGACCCCAAAATCTAATCAGTTCATCAGCTCTGCAAGTAACATACATGACCTAAGTTTGGCAGGAATCCATCAATCGGTTCTTGAGATAACGCGATCACGAGCTGTTTTTGCATACATAATGAGCCCTCTGACCTTTGACCTTTGACCTTGTGACCCCAAAATCTACTCAATTCATTGGCTCTGCAAGATACATACATGACCAAAGTTTGGCAGGAATCCATCAATCGGTTCTACAGATAACGCGATCACAAACTGTTTTTGCATACATAATGAGCCCTGTGACCTTTGACCTTTGACCTCGTGACCCCAAAATCTAATCAGTTCATTGGCTCTGCAAGATACATACATGACCAAAGTTTGGCAGGAATCCATCAATCGGTTCTTCAGATAACGCGATCACGAGAACGGGACGTACGTACGTACAGACGTACGTACGTACGTACGTACAGACGTACGGACGGACAACCCGAAAACATAATGCCTCCGGCTACTTCGTAACGGAGGCATAAAAAACTATTTTGAGACCCTAAAAGTAAATATATGGACGATGACACTGTAAACAATATTGATGACCTAGTACTGTCAGATTTATAAAAAAAATGCTTATAACACAAATCAAGAATGACATACAAAAATACAAAGTAATCAGTTGCATGATTTATTAATTTGCTGAACAGCATAATACTTGGGAAAATTAAAGGAATTCGGTACATTTTTTTCTCAACAAGTGAATATTTGAGTTACCTTCCGCATCAAAATTTGTATTCATTGGTAATACTGAAGACGAATATGAAATGCTTTATACAAATCTATAAAAAAAAGTATGATGAGCTGGTGCAGCAAGACAATGCTCTATAAATATAGCCTCTGCTTACAAAATGAAAATAAAGAACAATTATAGTCTTTACTTCAGTGAGTTTCATCAAATTCCATTGGTCATTACATGTACCTATTTAAACTTGCTGTGTACCCTTTACATTTATATTCAGTTTTGGAGGGTTCAATTTTAGAATTGGGCTGTATTCTAGTCATAATGAGAGGTACTTGGCACCGTCTGGATCTCACCTTTAACATTATTTCCTAGCACTTATTTAGCACCACAAATTCTACACATTGGATTTTCTAAATAATAAGATCTCCTTTACCAGATGGACAGCTACTGTAGTATATTCTTTCAGATTTCAAGATTTGGTAGTTCAATCATGCGAATACATAAAGCCTTACAATGCGCCGATTTTGTGCATACAAGGTAAATAATTTGTCCATAATTAAAGTCCAATAACAAATATCAAGAATGGCACTAGGTTGTCTTCCTCATTTCTTCAGTTTAGTCTGTTTCCTTTTTGTGGTCCTTCCAGTGCCTTCGCTCCTGCTACCGTCATTGAAACCATCCCTATCAAAGTCCAATCTACTCTTCCGACTGGCCTCCTTCCACTCGGCCTGAAGCTTCTCCAGCATGTCTTCGGACAGTAGCCCTTGCTTGACCAGTTCCTCGCTCAAACGTCCAGAGAGTCCACCAAGCTTCTGAGACAGGTCATCGCTAGATGGTCCTTCTCCTTCCAACGGTTGGTGTCTGTGGTCAGGTGAATATTCCTTCTTGGTGTCTCTTGTTTTCCTGCGGTTGGTGCCATCTTCTGTCCCTTCTTCAGAATTGTCCTTTGAGGCAGTCACATCTGGAGGTAAAAAACAAAGGGAGAGGGTTATATTAAAGCCCCACTGTATAGCTACATGTACTTGCACCCTCTATATAGCAAACAATGCCTAATCGGTGAGTGTTGGTCCCTAATGATCCTCTTTTTCTTATGTTAATTAGGAGCTGATTCGATGAGATAACCATCAGTCAGTGACCTTGCAGGGTGGTCTAATCCCCCCTAGCCAAACTAGTAAAGACGGGCTTTAAGATTGATTTCCTCTACCAGCTGCATGGTTCTAGAATAATTGCATGTATGGCAGGCAAAGAAGTCCATCGAACAGACCTTTGTTACAGCTGCCTTCAAATAATTGTTAAAAGAGTGAAATAAAGAATCAAAATAAAACTAGGTGGAACTTCGACTGCGCGTGGTCGAAAGTGATGCCTCCGTCATAGAGTAATTTTAGAAACCAAAATGGAAGAAATTTTTCAAATTGAAGTTCGGTTGGAATCCATTAACAGGTTCTCAAAATATCGTGATTACAAGCTATTTCTCATATACATGTATACACGTACGTACGGACGGACGGACAACCCGAAAACATAATGCCTCCGGCTACTTTGTAACAGAGGCATAAAAATGAAGTAATTATGATGACTGGTTGATATTAAGCTCAAATTTCCTCTTTAAATCCCTATTCTCTTGTTTATGATAGCACCATAATAAAAATATACATTTAACACTTTTTTGTCCCTTGACCTCACCAAAATATGTATTAAAAGGAAATGTGTAGGATGACCAACTGCTGTAATGGTCACTTTCCTGTGTACCTAAAAACTTTTTTTACATGCGGCTTTAGTGGTAACAAACAAAAGTATAACAATATCCTTTTCCTCAAGGTAGCCATATGATGTTACCCCAATTTGTGAATACTCACTCACAATTGAAAGCTATAGGGAACATCGAACATATAAACATATCTGCTAATGTGAATGTAAGAAGAACAGAACCACCTTAAATCACAAATTGATAGTTTATATATATTGTACAGTTATACCTGTTTTAGCAACTACCTGTATAGAAAGACCACTTGTCTATAAAGACCACATTTTCAATTTCCTCTCAATTAGGTTTCTCATTGAAACCTGTACCTCATTGAAACAGGGCCGTGCAAATCGTGGTCACAAATCTACAGAATTTACCTTTTTTGATAGTTCATTATTGAAGGAAAAATTATTATCTAAAAGATCATAATTGAGAAACCAATGGTGAGAGCAACCAGTGGCATGAATGGCCTGTCATAGTTAATTCCAACTTAAAGTCGATCTTAGTCTTTGTGAAACACCCCCCTAGTTTCACTTTACTCGAAAACACTCACCTCCTATCTTCCCATGGCTCTTCTTCTGTTCTATATCAGGATCTGGGATGGCTGTCATCCCGTTAGACCTGGTCTCACTGGCCCTGATCAGCTTGGTGATGTTGATCACCCCCATCTGAATGATATGATCCAGCTCTGCTTGTACATCCTGTATGAGGGCCGTGTCAGGAAACATGTCCATGAATCGATAGCTGAGAGGTTGAAAAGAAAAGCATTAAAGGTAATACAAAGTTTTGGTATGGGGTCATGAATTTGGTTCAAATGAATATATTGGAAGCATATACGATCCTACAATATTCAGTGATCGTTGTCGCGGTCGAAATCGACTCTAAAGTTTTGAAATTGTAAATAATAAACATTTTATGTTGAATAGCTCCCTCTCAAGGTCAAGATATTAATTAAGCTATAAAACAATGCTTATTGACTAAAATCAACCGATTAGCTATTGTCGTTCTGAAATTATATACCACAACTACATACTCTGAGATTTTCATGGTCGCAGCTACCATTGTACGGAATTTGAAATTTATCAAAATTTACCGGGAGCACCGGTAAATCTTTATATTCAATTTTTCTCGAAAGCAGGAGTGTTTTAGGGTCTAAAATCTGGTGTTTTTAATACATCCACAGGGGCATCCAAATATATCAAAATTGTAAAGAATCACTATCCACCCATTTTTCAAAATTTCCCGAAACTTTGTAATACCTTTAAGAGAATAACTGAATTGTTTAGCAACATTTGAAGATTTTTAATCCTTTATTTCACATACATGTATTACAAAACTATTTTTAGACAATTGTGGAAAAGCTACCCTTCATAAAATTTTTGAAGAATCTTTTTCAAGAAAGAAATATTGTACTTAAGAGCAAACAAAAAAATGGTTAAGAGGCATTTGAAGATGCAAGCTTGGTTTAAATGGCATCATTAACATTGTTTCAATTGAACTGGTCCATAAACGCCAGTCTCTATTGGTTTTATAATATGTTTGCTTCTTCAGGAAAGGGTTCTATAACACACACAAAACCCAAAAATGTGGCAACAGCAGAAAGCCAATTGGTATGAATTTGGATGTAGGTGGCCTCTTTGTCAGGGTTTCGTCTGTAGACTTACCTTAGCCATAGGTAGAGATCCATGACATCATGCACAGCTTCTAGATGCATCAGATCACGGATGTTCTTAGGGACTGCAAGAGGCCATCCAACAGAACGACAGAACCAGTCAAATGTGATGGGTTGATTCCTACTATACTGCCTGGCAAACTGAAATGAAATGGACAAAAGAGAGGGAGAGAAAGAGATCCAAGATAGATAAATAGCCTTTAATATATTTTCAAATACCCTATCAAGTATGACAGTACACAGTTTGAAAGGGAGACAATAATTAACCGACGGTTTGCCCATGGCATGTCAGTGACTGAGCAAGAAACCCAAGATATCCATTTGCACACCAATAGAAAGGAAAATGGCTAATCCAAGATCTCAGAACTAAGCTTTCCTACTGGTGCAATTCAGACATTTCATGTTTTTATTCAGTAATATTTTTTTAAGTCTTGCCCTTGATATAGAGGATTAACTTGTCATAAGATTGGTGAGTATTTCACTTGTATCTATGCAGACAATATATACAAAGTTTATGACACAATGAGAATGCCAACTCGCATAGTGCAAGAGGCAAAGTCAAAATACTTCGATTTTTTGAAAAAAAACAACATATCATCTGTTCAGAGCCACAAGGGCATTAACTCAATGTTCAATTATGTGAGTTAATGCCTTTAAACAGACAATATGACTGTAAGCATGTATTCAAACATTTTTTGTTCATCACTGCTACTTAACATTATACAAATTGATATCTAAACTAATTTCCAATCTTGAAAATACAAATTTATATGGTGAAAAATAGAAACTTTGGTTCAAAATGAATATAAAGTCTTTACAATAAGCAATTCACAAATTGGCAACAGTAAGGGTACCTTGAGGAACATAGTACAGATGAAAGGTAGTTTCCTGTTGATGGGGGCACAGCAGAAGACGTATCGGGCACGTAGATGAAGGGGAACGTGTTGAATCATATCAGCTAAGAACTTGAAGTCATCCACATTGCATACAAAGTAATTCTTCTCTACTATGGACAAATTAATGAAGATTTCCTGTTTAAAACAAAATAAATCAAGGAAATCATAGATGGGAGTTTCAGGTAAAAAACAACAAATGCTCAGTATGCACAACGTTATCAATAATTTTTTTTATAAATGATGGATGCAATGAGTTCTTAACGAATCTTTTTCTGCTTCTTCTTTTCTTGATATAATCACATGATTTTTGTAAGTTTATGCCAGGGGAACGTCCAGTAAAAATAACCCCTTACTTTGGTGGTGGAGGCACAATAAACTTTACAATTTGAAAATGGCGAATATCACTTTCATCAAGTAGTTATGATCAATATAGTAACACCAAAGATGCATTGGATTATTATCATTACTATCAGTACTTTGTTATAATGAAACGTCAATCATGAATATGTGAAAATGAAAATGGTTTACTCCATTATTCAGCAAAATGTGCACAAACTGAAGAGTGATAACAACTGACTTACAATGAGATTTGATAGGGTTGCATCAGGAAGATGATATGCAAACAGTTCGATCTGTTCAGCCGTCGGGTGGAGACCTCCGGCTTCTATCTTCTCAACAGGATTGGCTAGAATCTCTTTGAGGAGGGGTAAATCATCGGCATGGAAGGTGGTAGCTTCCCCTTCCTCAAACTGAGTGCGAAACCTCCCTGCTCTACCCGCTATCTGGAGTGCCTGGAGGAAAAAAAATAAAAATCAGATTTGTCAGTTCCTCAATAATAATAATAATAATAATACGAAAAATGTATATAGCGCTTGTGACATTAATTTTTTCCAAGCGCTGTACACAAATCAAGATTACTTCAAGAAAAATCAATATTACTAATGGATTTAACATTTCTTAAATTACCAAGAAAATAAAATATTACTAACATAACTGATCAAATTAACATTACTAAAATTACCAAGAAGATCAAACATTACTAAAGAAATACTTAGGTACTGTCCTTCCTTTTTTCTTGAGTATTTACAGGTACTTTATAAAAAATTGAATTAAACAAGAGTATAGTTCCATCCCTTCATGATTTAAGTCCAAAGAAGCATGCAAATACTGTACAATGACAAAATATTACAGGCAGATTATATAGGACCTGACTGAATATTGGGATTTGACAAAATAATGAGCAACAATGTCATGATGAATAGGGCTGGAGCAATTTACAAATTAAGAGGTCATTACTCTCAAAATTGATTTGAAAACTAGTGTGCAGTGTGATGGTTGATGCCTCCATTTTGAGGATGTCTTGCTCCTATTACAGTTGGTTCTTGAGTCTCTTGTTTGTCGTCTCAAGGCTAGAAAAAGACAAATTTTGACTGGCGGAGATGTCCACAGGCTAGGCAAGCAAAATTTTGGGTTTGTGCTGCTGTTGAGCCTCTACTCTTTCTTACTGCTCATTTAACATCTCGAGCTTGGTTCATCTTGGATTTGAAGCTTGCTACATCCTTTCTTAAGGCTTGTCTCCATTTAGATCTGTCTGCAGCAGTCAGATTCCAAGTCTTTGAATTGATGCTGTAGTGTATCTTACCTGTGAAGTAGTAAGTCTGTGCATCTCTTTCTCTCCTTTCTCATTGATGTATGGCCTGATGATACTCTTAAATATTACTCTCTTGATACTCCTACAATATGAAAAACAAACAAAGAAAAGCCATCAAACAAAGTTCTGTTAAAATGAAGATTTTGTTGTCATTGTGCGGTTACCATTGTAAGTTAAGATTGGTAATGTGTAACATGGCCCCATGGTATACCCCCTCTCATCGTTAACATTTTTATCCTAGCAGATTAGTTGAAGTATTAAAAAATAATCTTAAAATGTATCTGTTTAATTGCCATACAATTCAATTTTCCGTCATTTATGTATGTTCTTAACTCTTGCTCCTTTGTTTATCATGCAGATGCTTTATTTTCTCTCTCTCAAGTACCCCTTGAGAGCTTGATTTCAAGTGGATTCAGTGCCTTACAAATCTCATATATTATTTTTTGTATTATTTTTAAATTGAATAAATCAATAAAATGCAACATCAACCTGAATATCTAATTATTCACTATCTGACTAAATAACAGAACTGCAGGTACAATACTATTTAAAGTGTGGGGCTATGAATGATGCCATATCCAGTTTGTGTGTAAACATCAAGAAAACTAATATCACCAAACACATGAAGCATCACTTGTCTCAAAAAACTGAATTTGTAGGGAATTTATCACTAGATACCTTCACAACACACATTCAGAAAAGAAAGTAATACTACAGAAGAGAGAGTCTACTCACAGATTAAGCCCCATCCCAATAGCATCAGTAGCAACCAGGATCTTACAAGGATCATCAGGGTCATTGAACTTTGCTGCTTGACTCAGTTTGGCACCTTGAGATGAAACACACGTTTGTACTCATTAAAAATGTGGATTACATCATTTTTCTTCTGGATTTTAAAACATTGGGATTGTGTCTTAAAAACTGGGATATATCAGAGGAGGCTTTAATAGGGTGCATTCAAATTATAATTAAAATATAAAGAATTTATTTTGTCTCAAGAAGCTCTTTAAGAAAGTAAACAAGGGAAACGCTCTCGGCGGTCTCGCCTGCATAACGCAATTCAATATGATAAACCAGAACGTCAATGACGTAGCGCTCATCCGCATCTCGCAACAACAAATATCGTAAATTTTATGTGGTACACTTTTGAACTGGTAAAAAAATAAAAATTTGATGCCCTGGAACATTTCATTTGCATAAAGTACCATAAATAATCAATGGAGCAAAATCTCAAAATTCTGTGTAGAAGTTTAGTGTTCCAAATCAAATTCGGTCAAGAAATGAGGGAGAAGAAGCAATTTTTGTTATTTTTGGAATAAATTTGCATAAATTACCATAATTAATTAAAATTCGGAGTAGAAGTTTAGTGTACCAAATTTAGCTCTACCAGATAAAGCAAACCAAATCAAAATTGGTCCAGAAATGAAGGAGAAGAAGTATATTTGTGATTTCGAATAAATTTGCATAAATTAGCATAGATAATGAATTTCATGATTCTGTGTAGAACTTTTAAATCCCCCTCCTAGCCCTATCATATGAAACAATCAGAATCAAAATCGGTTGAAAAATAACGTAGAAGAAGCATTTTGAAAATCTTGATGTTGATGCCACAACAAAGTCTAAGTTTGTTGACCTTAAATGACCTTTGACCTTGACTTTGTGATCTGAAATTCTACTCACATGATTGGGGATACTTGATTACCCTATAGTCAAAGTTTCATTGACTAAGAACCTATACTTTCAAAATTATATCAAAAATTCAAAAACTTAACCTTAGGTTAAGTTTTTGATGTTGACGCCGCCGTCGCCGTCACCGGAAAAGCGGCGCCTATGTCTCGCTTTTTGCTACGCAGGCGAGACAAAAACATCTGTCTACAAAAAGAAGAAAAACAATTACGGTATAAGAAATGCAGGAGCCATTTAGAGGATTACACAGGGCTAATAAGCCAGTTCATAGTTTCAGTCTGAGCATGAGCAGATAAAGGTCATTGCAGACCAAATTGTGAGATACACGGAGACAAAATACTGGATACCTGCTCATGAAAGTTATGTAATCATTAATCATTTATGCACAAGCAGTGCACTCCATGATACACCAGTGGAAGTATTCTTTGAAAAGGGGAAACAAAGGCCATTTATGTAGCACCTCCATCGCTGTAGGAGTGATTATTTCAAAATGTACAAAGTGGGACCTCATCATGTTTTGAAGATCTGTGGATATTCAGGGTCATTTGGGACATGTGCTAACTTGTGAACGGAGCAGCATCTCGAGAAACCGTCATAAGTACAAGTTCACCGACATCCCATTGAAATGTGTGTATTAAGTTAAACATGCGTTTCAATGGGATGTTCGTGATCTTGTACTTATGACGGTTTCATGAAACGCTGCCCTGGTCTATTCAGAAGCTTTATGTATGGTTGGTGGGGGGGCAATTTCCCCAAAGTCCCTCTGTATTTTGAGTGCACTTCCAGACTGACTGACTCACCTGGTGGTAACGATCCATAGATAACCGCACATTCCTTCCCCATAGCTTCTAGCTGTCTGCTTATAGAATACAAGTCATTCTTACTGAACGCAACGATGCAATCCCCTGGTCTCACATTTTCTAGTTTGTCTGAAATTAGAAGTTTACAAAACCATTGAATATCTTTGTATATTTAATGCACTCCCGGATTACAACACAATGTTACTTCATTAATTATGTCTGATATCATATTATTGTTAGTGTTGCTGGAGGGGGAGGGCTGTGTTTTTATTGGGTATTTAATGTTTATTTTCGTATGATTTTTTTCAGGTGCCTATTGTTATATAAGCTGTGTGCCTTGTTGCCAATTATTTTGCCAAATTGTGTGTTTATGACTGCTACATGTGTTCTTACATTATTAGATGATAAATAAATAATTGAAATTGATTTGAATTACCACGTTACTTGAGAATATTACAATCATGTGCTCAAGATAATCAACACTTCCCTTGATATTCAAACATCCATGATACAAAGTTCTTTGCTGATCCGTGAAATCTTGAGTTCTAGATATGCCAGAAAATGCATTGAGTCATAAAAGACAAACAACATTTACAATGAATGTTTAAGAGTACAAATAAAATATACATATTTCTGCTTTATGGTTTTGGTAGAAAATGTAGAGAAGTTGAGTACAGGGGTGATAGTAATCACTAAATTTTTTCCCTCAACCACGCCCTCCCCCCCCCCCCCTTGAGTAAACAAAAACAAAAAAAGAGGATTCGGGGGGGGGGGGAAATGGCATCTAACAACATTCCCCCCTTTTGAGTAAGAAAATTGGGAAATAAAAGGGAAAAATTGGAAAGCAAAACAAAATCGGGTAAAAAAATTATTTAAAAAAATCGTGCCTGTGAGTGATGAGCAAAGAGAGATAAGGATGTGCGGAGCATTTCACAGAGCTTTGGGTTTTTCCTGATTTTTCTTTTATCATGTGGTTGATAAACAAACCATCAAAGGTTAATGATAAATACTTTTTAGGCTAATATCCTTGGCAATTTGATTCTGATACCCAAACTCAAGATCAGCTGTCCTATCAAGCAAATCTCAAGATTAGCAATCAGAGATTTAATACCTAATGGGTGATCCAGGATTTGGAGTGGTGTCAGTCTCTTGTATTCTCGTATCTCAAGCTCATCACCCGTCGATAGAGTGAGTTGTTTGACAAGATCGATGGCAGCTTGCTCTCCACACAGATGAATCTCTTTGGCATTCACTCCTGTTGAGAAAATAAAAAAGGGGACCAATCCTTGTAAAGAAAAACAAATGATTTACACAAAGGTAGAATCTATGAAATCAACTCCCAACATCTTTCCCTGGCATCCTAGGGTATCACAAAGAAAATATAGGAAAAGCCAGTGCTGAGAATGCACGTCGGATATGGCTTCTGTGCATGTCCTTGCCTGTGGTAACATAAACTGTCCCTGTAATGTTGAAGCCTATCTGCACTAGTTTGGTCAGGAGGGATTAGACCTCCCAGCTTGGTCACTGACAGGTGGTTCTCATCAAATCAGCTCTCAATTAACATAAGGAAAAGGGGATCATGGGGGACTATAGGGAACCGCTTAGTAATTGTTTGCTATATAGAGGGCGCAAGTAGCTAGAAGTAGTGCAATCCCGCTTTAAATGAAATATAAACTTGCAATATCTCTTTACAGAAGCTCTATCTGAAGCTGATCCTAATATAGTGTAGCAGCATAGAACCTGTGGAATGTGAAATAAATAGCAGATCCGGTGCCTGAAAAGAGAGACGCTATAATCACCTAGTGTAGTCCAAGCCCATCCTACAGGCCTCTATTATCTGTAATGATGTACAGATAGAAAGAAGCGGTAGATTGCTGTTTGGTCTACAGCCAGCCAGTCTACTATCCACACGGTCAAATAATCACTTTGTCTACTTATCATTTGGTCTAATGACCATTTAGGCTAACAGTCATGTGATCTTATTTCCATATGGTCTGATGTCTAGTTAGTCTACTACCCATTTATTCTATTGTTCATTTAGTCTAATTCCCAGTTTGTCTAATGCCCATTTTGTCTACCATCCATAAGGTCTAAAAATCATTTGATGATTATTATTATTTACAATGAAATGATTATTAGACCATATGGAGTGTAGACAAAATGGACATTAGACAAACTGGAATTTAAACAACTGGAAATTAGAATAAATGAGCAATAGACCAAATGGGTAGAAGACTCAACGGGGATTAGACCAAATGAATGTTGGAAAAAGGGTCATTAGACCAAATAATAAGTAAACGATATGATTATTAGACCATGTGGATTTTAGACGGGTTGGGTGTATACCGTAAGAGAATACACCAATGGGGTAGTACACAGACTGGTTGAAGACCAAACGGCAATAGACCGAGAGAAGCTACTGACCTAGTAAAGCTCTTGTCCAGGCCCAACCCCTGGATGGATCTCTCAGCATCTGTATCTCATCAATTACTGCTACCTCATCTGTGGGGAATGACAGCAGATAAAAAATTGATTAAGGTGTTTCAGTAAAATTGCCTCAGATTCTGAAACAAAATCCTGGATTTAGCTCATGCTGCAATCATAATTATAAACCTTTAGGTCAGTCAAAAATCCCATGACTTTTATGAGGCGATCGCCTGTCTGATTATCATGATATTTAGGATTGGAAATCGAAATTTCATTTTTTTTTTTCTAACGGTTTTTATAACACTACAGTCTATTGGGGAAAATGAGTACCAGGTATGGTAAAACCGGTCACTCAAAGATTTTTACTTTTTTCATGATCATTTTGAAGCGCAATTTTTATAGGGCTTCAAAATTACACCATATCACAGACACTGATAACACGTAGGGACATGCATCTCAGATTTAACATTGCTAAACAATGCCTTTAATAAGTATCTAGAGTACAGACTTATTAACAAACACTTCACTTGAGGAATTGCTGTGCTTGAGTACTCTGGCCAGCTGGAGATATACACTGCTGCATCAGAGGCCTTTGGGCAACCAACTGATCGAAAAAATCTCTCAATATTTGTTCCCTTGGTTTTACCCGCCTGTTAAGAAAGCATGCGCATGCTTGTAAGTATGCAACCAGGGAACCGATGGCTTTAAGTCTTCTCCGAGGAACTTGGTCATGAGGATTAATGCGTTACCAAAGGGCACTAGCGCACAGAATCGGTTTCGAACCCGGGACCTCCTGGTTACCAGAACACTGCTCTACCACTGAGCCATTGCACGTCACTCATATGACGGAAAGTTTTTCTTGTCTTCTAAAGGTTGTATGCTGTTGGGTTACTGGGTGAAAAGCCATCAGTGCACTTCAACTTCAACTCTGCAGTTGACAAACTAGAGCATTACATCTGATTAGCAACCCCAAAGTGAAGAATAAATAATCAGCAGCAGATCATAAGGACATTTTCAAACATGGACAAAAGCCAATATACTCCAACCTTCCGTCTACCATTTACAGACCATTTAAACAAGACAGTATAATTTGCAATAACAATCAACAATAATTGCTATTCAAAAGCTTTTCAACAAGCAAGAAAGATAAATGCTCCTGTAGAAGACACTGAAGCCATGCCAGGAAGGTCAAGGACAAGGGCAAGAAGTTCTCCTGATACTCCCGATGGTCAATATCTGTCTCTCAAATAGGTTAGAAAGCATCCAATGCCGCGCAACCTGTCTCATTCTAAAACAACAACGGCAACAAATGTCTTACCAAAATCGACTGCAATTGTTAAACTGGCAAAGTTTTAAGAACCGCCGTACCTTCCTTATCATTACCTTTGTAGCTTAATCCCTTCTCTGTCGAACTTCTTGTGAAGATGTTCAAGCTAACATACATGTAGTTGCAAGGCATTTGGATGATTTGCGTTTTAGACATCTTCGTGCTCGCACTCAGCGACTAGCTAATATGGCACTATTCCTTTTTCGTTTAGAATCATTTTATAATGTACAGCACATTGTGATTGCGCAATATTCCATTGAGGTGTTGTACTATAGAAAAAAAAAATTGTATGTAAAGACTGATGAAGAGATCCACAAAGAACAGGATTGCTTACAGCCAGTACCTACCGTAGGCCTGCAAGTGGGACTGCAGAATGATGAACCAGCTTTTAACAAGGCACTCTGTCCTGATCTGCTGTAGACAGCAGTGGCAACAACAACCATCACCTCACAAACAGGCAGAATTACATCAAAATCTTGCCAAATAGCATCAAAGGTATTCCACTCCCTTATTTTCCGCAGGCTTTTCAAGGGAGAGGAAAGGGAGAGGGGAGTACTTGGTGGGCTGTAGCGCCCCCTCCCTCCTCTCACAGTAGAATTGAGAAATTCTATTGAAAATATGTTTCTGGAACTGTCATCTCATATTCAGGCAGGGAGATGGTCCATTTGAAGTTTAACTAACCAGTACTTTCATATCATTTCATCTAGTATACTTTAAAACAGAAATATCAAAATGCGGGTATCACTTCACTACAGTGTCAAAGCTCATAAGAGTTAGAAAATGGAAAGATTTTAACAATTGGACAGACGACATCAGGGCCTGGCATGTATGAAAAGCAAGCTTCTTGGCAAGGGGAATTCCCTGGCTTTTGATTTGAGAGTATTCCTACATCACAACTTACATGGTTGGGAGACGCTTGTCATCTCAACTGTACATGCTACATGGGATGAGGGTATCGAGTCTGGGTGAGCGTACTTCCTCTCCTCCCCTGTCACCAAGTCACACATGATACCCTGAAATGGAATGGGGTATGAAGGAAGGGCGGAGCAAGAGAAGGGGAGAAAGAGAGTGATATATAGAAAGAAGAGAGAGTGGGGAGTGAAAAGAGGAATGAGTGAGATGAAATGAAATAAATAAGAGAGAGAGAGAGAGAGAGAGAGAGAGAGAAAAGAAACAAAAATGCAGATTGACAAACAATTCCTCTTTTTTCATTATGAAAATGCTAAAAGCTCTAAATTAATTCTGATTTACTGGCACTCCTCTATTCCCTTAAACAGACATCAAATAACGTATTAAATAGTGGGTAAGAATTAGTTACTACCGTATATAGGGAAAACCTCATTAGCCACTACATAGCCAATTAACTTCAGCTTTGATTGATCTCTTTCATTTTCCTTTACAACCCACCAATTAACCCACTCAAATAATTCTGATCTTGAAAACTTTAAGCTCTTGCGAGTCCCCAACACCTTGCCTGTCATTAATCCATCCACTCACCCTTTCATTTGTCTTTTTGTGCACCTCACTGGCCAGCAGCTTGAGCGGGCCACAGTAGACCCCAGACTTAGCTTGGCTGTAGCTCTCTAATGCATGGTATGTCTTACCACTGTTGGTAGGTCCTGCATGGAATATGATCTTCCTATCAATGGCTCTTGCTTCTGGATACCTATTACGGGAAGAAGAAAACAAGAATTGAAAATATGAATTAATGCCGCACTAACATACCATTACCGGTAGTCCTAAATCGAATGCGGACGAGAATGGGGCGGTGTAAGGTTAATATGGCAAGATGGGGCTATGCCCATGCAGAAGATACTCTCTGCGACTGCGGAGAGACTCAGACGATGGACTACATCTTGCAGTGCGGCGGAACGGGTTGCACAGAGAAAGACCTGGCCCTTGTTAATGAAATGGCCATTGCAGCAATCGGGCGATGGAAGAACTTAATTTAATTTAAATTTAATTAAGGAACTTTACATAACTATCTTGATCTAAGGAGACGCGAATGAACAAAAAAGTTCTTAGAATTTAGAATAGCAAGAGATTACAATAGCTTTGAGTTTGACTTCAATGAATGAAATCCAATCACCAAACCATAGCCTACTATAAACTAATGAAGGTGAGTTTTGGGGACAGAGAATATGTAAAACATCAGTGTCTGTCTTTCAGCTTTATTATACAGGGCTCAACATTGATGAATTCTTTTCTGGAATTTGAAATTGTAATAAGTTTCTTTCTTCATTTTTTATGTTTGTTCTTGAGACTCCTTACCTTACAACATAGTTCCATGCAGAGAAGGAAAGCAAAAAACAGTCTTATCAAGAGTATGTAAACCTACTCCAACTCTAGCTGTTGATATCTTGTGCTGTAATATCACAACAATTGACCCTAAAGCAAACATAATGTTCAACGTTAGATGAAGAATTTTCTTCCCCACTGCACAGGTCAGCACATGGGCAGATACAATATTGGGGAAGACGATAAGACAAGGTTTCTTACAGCTTCCATAGAGAATGTACAGGAGCATCAACTTATTCCTCATTTGACTAAACTAGTGTTAAAGGGCAAGTACACTCCAAAAATAACTTACTTTCAATAGAAGCAGAAACATCAAGAAAGTTATGAATTTTTAATGACATGAACAAGTTTGAAAATCACAAAACAAATTGGCAACTAATGTAGCTCATGAGTCTGTGATGCATTGCCTCACTATCCACTAATTATTGTCTTTATATTGATAATATCAATTTCCCATTTTCCCCCAAGAATGTTATTTTCTCACACCAGCATCCAAGTTATATTGATAGTAATATGTTATTCATAGTTTATTGATTTCGAAAATACAATTTCTATCTAACTTCCCAGCAGGCAAAAAATTAAGTTTTTCATTTCGGGGGCTCCATTTCAAATTTTTGGGAAATTTTCGGGGGCTACTTTTTCACCTTTCGGGGGCTCTTTTTTCCATTTCGGGGGCTCTCTTTCTGGGGCTACTTTTTCATTAATTCATAAACGGATAGGTCTACAGTTTGTTAAGATTTGTTTAGTAGGCTAAGGTTTCGGGCTTCCTGCTTCATAATTGCCTATTAAAAAAGAAACCCCTTTTTCTACTAGTTCAATAACTAAGTTTTCATGCATTGATTTGATGCAAGAACTGTAACATAATAGACCCCAGATTGTGATTATTTCTGGCCATGAATTTCGATAATCATTTTTCAAAATAAAATTTTCACAAGAAAATCAGACAGTCGTTTAAAAACGTAGACATTACTACTTTTACTAATTCTAAGCTCAGGTTTCGTACATCTATTCACGTAACTATATTGAAATCGCGGCAATAATGATGCAAACCAACAGATAACAATTCCAAAGTGTCAAATCTTTTCGACTCGAGCTCAGCTAGCGAGCTAACTCAGCTCCGGGAAGCTCCATGAAACACCGCCGCCGCAGCCGCAGCGGCCGCGCCGGTGTTGGAGCTTCCCGGAGTTACTAGCGAGCTAGCTCAGCTCAGCTCAAATCAACTCACACACACCACACAGCGGCAATGCACTGTATTGTATGCGTGTCAGTCAAGGTGGTTTTGTCTGATTTTCTTTACTTTGAAGAAATGATTATCAAAATTACGAAAACATGGCGAGAATAATCACAAAATAGGATTTAATTTCATACCTCTATTTATGGAAACTTTATAAAATAGCGGCAATCGTGAATTCGTGATGGAAATTGATTGCAGTTTTAGCGATGTTTAGTGGTCTAAGTTCCGCTTATAATAATAATCTACCAAAACAAAATCGACCACCAAAAACTCGACCCCTACGCTCCGTCTCGATCTCTCGCAACTGCGAAAATGTACCTGTTTTGGCGTACTTGCGTACGACATGGTAAGCCAGGTAAGGTATGGAATATGATTCGAGTTTTTTTACGACCGATTTTTGTGTATACAATTTTACACGGAGATTCAGCGCACACAATGAATATGAAGCTAGAAGAGAGCGCGCGGCGCGGTCGCTCGTAATCGTTACGGGGGCGATTTGAGATCATTTCACTTTTTGATGTCGCCCCCGAAATCGGATTTTGAGCCTATTTCGGGGGTTGTTTATGGTGTTTCCAGGGCGAATCCGCCCTCCGCCCCCGTGTATTTTTTTGGCTGCTTCCCAGTCCTTGAGCCTTGACCCATTGTATTTGTATGGGAACCCTTAGTGCCTTTGCTACATATACCAATGGCTGGTGCTGCCCTCTATGGCCAAATACCGTTGTTGCAGGTAGCAAGAATGAGAACCTTGCAGTAGTTTACTTCCAGATAAATGTCTACACACACTCACCACTGGGCTGGGTCAGTAAGGTCACTAATCTTCTTCAGGTCCTCCATACAGTCCAGGGCGGGGAAGATCTGACGGGCGTGGCGTATGAAGTACGGGAAGATGTCATCTATATGGCCCGCCCCTACTAGAATGTCACTCAGAACTATATGCAAATCAGGCTCCAGAGACTCCACCTCCAGGATGTATTTCCTGAAGCTTATAAAGCTTTGATGGAAAAGATTATCTGAGTGAGGACGAAAGACAGAACAGCTAAGTGGATTTTTCTGTAAAATTAGAATTAAAAATGCATGCTGATAATATTTTTGTCAACCATTTCATTAAAATGCAAACTTATTTGCCAAAAAGTAAATTTTGAAAGTCTATTAAACTGGAGTCTGTCATGGAAATGTCAGTTTCTAAAAACTGCATTTATGACTGTATGCTAAGCCTTAGAAATTTGTTTACATTATGAAGTTTTTTTAAAAGAAAATTAATCATAACATCAGTTATTTAAGAAAACGCATGAAAATCAGAGAAAAAGGTTGGTGAAAGTTCCAGAAAATGTATTCATGTTTTGAAGATCCCTCCATAAAATAGCAAATCTATGACATTCATTTCAAGCTGCTTCCCATAAGTTTTGTAGGAAAAGCTCTCAAAATATTCAAACCATAGAGTTTTTATTTAAATACAGTATATTTAACAGAGGGTGAATGATAAAAACATACTTAACTACATTATATTGAAGGGACAGTTAAATAATAGAATCTGCAAATTGAAAGTTCTATGAGGAATATTTATCATGTCTCTGCAATTTCTTCTTTCTTACCATCCAATCCTTCCTCTTCTGCAAGCTTCTGAATGGCAGGCCTTTTGGAAAACTTGATGAGAATCTTCATTAACTCATCTGCAAACAAATCAAAGATGAAACACAGAAGACATTTAGTCATTTATTAAATATTTAAATAGATCTACATGTCATTTGAGAAGGAAGATGGAAATTGTATTATAAAGCTGGAAACTTGGCTGCAAATCTTTGCATTTTCCAGTCATCTGGTAATAAGGTAATCTCTATTAGAAAATACTTCATATGTTAGTTAAATTGTTAAGTCACTAGCTGCCAATTAAAGAGTCTCATAATATTTATAATTTTATATTCATATTCATATTTATTTCATTTCCAACAGAAAAGTAAACAAAGATATTACATTTTTTTTCCATTCATAGTCTAGTTCATTTGTTCTGGAAACTATACAAATACACTTTGCACATAAATACAATTATTACAAGAAGTTCTTAATTTCTGAGGAAATGGGGCATGGGGGAGGGGGATCCACTAAAAAGCAGTGCTTGTAGTTTGTGGATCCCCCAGAAAAAATATAAGAGTAAATAATTTGGCAGTCAAAAATCCTTGCTAAATAAAATATGGGAAATTATTATTTTCTACCACATTCATGATAGTTGATAATCAAATATTTGTGTATTCTAACTTCCAATATCAATGCAAATTAGTCTAATTATAATCAAGTAAACACAAAAACAAAAACAAAACTATCAAGTCTATAAACATTCAATTCATACTCAGCTCATACTCAGTCATATCATAATTATCTACCTTTCTTGTTCTTCAAGTTTGCCCCAAGTTCTTCGCCAATATTTATGTCATCAGGGTTATTTGAAGTTTTTACAGGAACAGGGATAAACAGTGCTCTAACATTCTTGTCATCCTTATCTGAAAAGCTACGACAAATCCCAGATGAAGGTGATAAAGTTAATGATTGTCGACGTTGTTGTTGGCAAGCTCCCAAATTGGCAGCGAATGAAAATGTTCGACACCGGACAGGGTGAATCACGGCCGCTGAAGCTAGGGCATGGGGAGAGTCCGACGTTCCGCTAGAAGCAGTGTGTGCTCCAGCTGGAAGTGTTCGTTGAGCACAAGACAAACAACGAAATGTCCTGACAAGGGAATACGGCCGACCGTATTTAACAGACATCTTGCAACAAATATGCACCACCAGACATTTATGAATTAATGAAGAACAAGCTCAAATCACAATAAATTCCAGTTAGCTTACGCAAGACCTCCACACTCGAAAAATTGCACAGGCACACATGTGTATTGAAACGTTCTCGTGCAAAACGTAGAGGGCACCAAAACAATTTGTGGAGGGGTTTGGAAATTTCAAAAAGATAAATGCACAAAATTATCTAAATTCCCAGAATAAATTCTAGTTCAAGGGATCTCCTAATATAAATCCTCACCAAACTTCAAGTACCGAAAATAAAATTAATTTTTGAAGGAAAAAAAATAACTCGTCTTCAATCTCCCAAGTGCCATTTCCTCACTTGGTTAGCACTTAAGTTTTCAAATAATGTGAGATTTAGAAATACCCTCATCAGCTTTTTCTGATCCATTAAATATTTCAAGTCATGACGAACTGACATGAATTATCAAATACGGTACTTGATGAATTCAGAAATTCTAGAAAAAAATATCCATTCCAATGAATCAGGTCATACACCTGGTACAGTAAAATAACAGCCCCATCCCTAACTTTTGCCTTTTTTCCAACCCCTCCCCCCCCCCCTCATATTACATTATTGCACATAAATAAATAATAAATAAAAGATATAAATTTAAATCAATATTTGTAAAAGAATCATTGAAGGATTTGAAATTAGAATACACTCGTAAAAACATGCTTTATTGAGAAAGTTCACGGGAATATAGTTTGTATTTACTTAATAATAATCATTGATGTATTGTGAATGTTTCTCACTGAATTGACACACTTGCAAAACAAAAATAAACACTTGGGACATTAAAAATAATCTGTATGAGTATTTAATATCATTATGTACATCACATCACTATTCTCTCTCAGAAGAGAATAACAGATAAATAAATAAGCTACATTACTTGTATCTAACATACAAGCATATTCTTATCTTACAGTTTAATACTATATATTTTTATTCTTCAAAATGACTCAGCAAAAGTAACCACTGAAAATATGTTAAAGCAAAATCCCTAAAGCATCAAAGCCAGTATGCCACTAATGAACGTTAACAAATAAAAATTAAATCTTGAAGAGTATTTATGGTTTGTTACATTAAATTAATGCTATCTTTTGATAATGATTTCATGGACCTCAAATAATGGCAATATTTAAAAATCATGGCTGAATATTATAATTATGGATAATGAAGGATAAAACTTCTTAGACAATATGAATTTTGTCTTCCTTAAAATTTAAAACCCCTAGCCAGCAAAAGACTAAATTTATGATTTTTAGAAGAGTACATGTAACATGTCACGCTTGCTTAATAATCAAATCTCGTAAATACACGTACTGTTCAAAATCGTTCACAAGACAGATATGTAAAAGTTGTGAAATATTACCCCCCTTCCCCTTCGCCATTACATCTAACCTACCCCTCCCCCCCCCCCCCTCAAACATAAACTGAACATACTGAAAATACTACCAGTAATGGCACATTTCAAGGCAGGAAAAACACATCACAATAAAAACAAAAGATGAATAAATTCATTACATTAAATCATATTAATAATGAAATTACAATTCACCTCAAAAATTTAAACAACTTTCATCAACCGAGCTATCAAGATTGAGTAAATGTGTATTATCAAGCCATGGGTACTTTTGTTTCTATTTTTTCTGAATAAAATGATTATACTGTAACTACAAATATAGGGCCATGTTGTATGGTTTTGTCACATAAATCATCTAGTTAACATAAAATCCTCACGGAATATCTACATTTGAGTGACAGATTTAAACAAAATTAGAAATGATTTAACTAAGTTGTGTAAAATGGGCAGTTCAATTTGTTGTATATAATATATATATATATATAGACCTCTATATATATTTATTCTAAAGTAGAACAGAACCCTTCTTTTTTTTTCAATCTTGTTTTGAGGTGATATTGATATTATTTTACCAAGCAGAGCATCAAGTTATTAAAACTAACATTACTTTTCTACAGTGCAACTGTTGGCAACTTGTTTTGAGGTGATATTGATATTATTTTACCAAGCAGAGCATCAAGTTATTAAAACTAACATTACTTTTCTACAGTGCAGCTGTTGGCAACAGATTATAATCTATAGAATATAATCTATCATTATTTCTCCTCTTTCAAATAAAGCAACAAGATTAACACTTTGTGACTCAAGGTGTTCTTAAAGATGAAGTTGAGTTCTGGTCATGCGATTGCATTGTGAAAGAAACGGTGTGGAATCGACCAGAAAAGGTTGATCATCTAGCATATAAGAATTTGTGTGTATTGCAAGGTTCTGGAATCATCAAATTGATAAGAAATTTGGCCAAGTCTTGGTAAAGTTACAAACATTGTACACAGAAAGATGTATATGGGACTACACGAACACGTGGCGTAAAAATCCTACCCCCCCCCCCGAGTTTTACGATGTTACATGACAAATTTAGAATATGAAGGCATTTGAAGAGCCATGCTTTTCAAGGAACATGTCTTATCTGATGTTCTTCCACACTTGCATAATAAGAATGATAATACTCACAAATTATTTTTCACCTCTTCCCAGAACTCAACCTTTTCTTTAAATGACATGAATATACTTTGACCTTACACACATCCACATAATAATGCAATACATCAACTGCTGAGAACTCAATGGCCTGAATTCACGAAGGAGGTTTAACTCAACCCATGGTTTAAACCCTCATTTACATAACCCATGGATTAAAAATTAGCGCAAAATAAGCGTACCTTGCCTTGCGCGCGTCTAATATTGGACCTCTGACTTGTGTCGCGCTTATTTAAAACCATGGGTTATGTAAATGAGGGTTTAAACCATGGGTTAAATCTAAACCTCCTTTGTGAATTCGGGCCTATAAGGTTATGTCAGCCTCCTAGATTCTAAACCTCGCTTGTCAATTCACTTTCTTGAGTCTAAATTGTGTACACCAGTTGAAAAGAATAAAACTATTATCCCTTAATTACAGAGAAGGATGTTAAATCTAGGCAAAGTGAGGATTTAATACCCTTCTAGCTATCAGCTCACAGCAGACAACGTCCTTCCGTAAAACTATTTATTTCATGCAGGAAAGTGAAGAATTCCTTTTATAGGCATTACATCTGACACAAAAACATTTCAAATCTTTAAGTGACAGACATTATGACCAATTTCTGAATTTACCACTATATTCTTTGACAACTTTACTGTAGTGCTGTATCAAATCTGATTTGGATATTTTGATTAGGATGATCGGTTTAAGATGGTTAAGCTTTTGGATTGAGCAATACACCCCTGTCTCTGATCGTTCCATGATTGACAAGCAGTATCAGGAAGTTAAAAACTCTACTTCACATGTAGTCTCAGCTCATCATGAGCTCATAATAATAAGTTCAGAAACAATCATTGAGTATTGACTTCAGAAGCCACTGATTCCTTGAGACTGCTGAAGCCTCTCTGCCATCTCCTGTTCCTGGACCTTGTCCTGGGCATCCTTCTGCATCTTCTCCATCTTCTCCAATGTCACTGACTTGAGTGGGAGGAGTTTCGGTTTGCAAAGGACCAGGGTGGGTTGTTCCTCCTGATAGACCAGGCCCTGTTTCGGGAGCACTTCCTTGAACTGGTTCTTGTTGTCTGGCATGCCTGCTGTGGATCGGGAACCCTGCAGTTCTAGAGATCACAGCACAGCCACAGTCAAGATGGGAGGTTTGATGGAGAGATGAGAGCAGGGATTGATGGGTCCAACGCAGTTTGTTATGCTGCTTCTAATGGCGTTCCTGAATAAAGGAAAATAAAATTACTAGTGAAATACAATGCTAGATTGATGTTGAAATGAAACAATGAGATTGGGAAAACAAATTCTGAAATGGATGATGTTATTTTTAAAGTGATTGTCTAAAGAGGATGATCAATTGTAGCCCCATAACTAGATGATCTAGGAGTTTGAAGTTGAAAAGAATATTACCAACGTTAGCTATAGACTATATCAATTTATAATGTAAGAATAGTGAATAAATATTTTGGGGTTATTTTGCCAGGAAGACGAGTTAGAACTTAGATTAGATCTAGACTAACTTTATTTAGAAAGCAGCCAACATATCAAAATGCAGCCTTTCTAGACCTTAAACTTTAAAGAAGGATAACAATTCTTTAAAAAAATCAATTTGATGCAAGCGCCGAGTGGATGGGTTGAAGATTACCTGGGCCGTGGCGTTGGCTTTGGTTACCCTCCACTGCCAACTCGTTTGTCAATACAAGAGCGACCATTTACACCCAACACAAATATTAGTTAATGGGACAATACAATATATCAAACAGAAAAGTTATACATAATATGCACTTTCGTTATCAGTATAGATAGCTGGATTCACAATGAATTCACTTATAAATGAGTAAACCTATCGAGAGTATGAAATAATTACCAGTTTCTTCCTGAAAATGAGGCACTAACGGTCCAACCTCAAGTTTGTATGAATATTTTCGTCGTCATGAAAACAATTTTGTTAACTATGGAAAGCCATGCGTGCGCGACTCGGACCTTATTCTTCTTCAAAAAGCTGGGTAGCCGATATAGTGTCTATATGTCCATTTAATTAAAAAATTTGTTTAATACCCTTTTTAAAATCTTTTGACGGAAAAAAAATAAAACAAGTAAACAAATAGGCAAAAGAAAACAAAATTAATCATCACAAATAAAAACACAAACACGAAACAAAACAAGAGAATAATCTCATATAAAACTACCCCCTCCCTCTCTCTCTCTCTCTCTCTCTCTCTCTCTCTCTCACTCTATCTCTCTCTCTCCCTCTCTCTGTGTAACTCTGTATTCATTATCATAATTTTTCATTATTATTATTATCATTACTTCTACTTGTAACATTATTATTATTGGTATCATTATTGTTATTATTATTATAATTATTATTATTATCATTAGCCTACTTATTTATGATAAAATACCAATAATACTACTAATACTAATATGATAAAAACTATAATAACAATAATAATAACAATATTAAAAGTAGTAGCAGTATTAGAAGTAGGATTAGTAGTAGTAGTAGAAGTAGTATTATTATAATTATTATTATTATCATTAGCCTACTTATTTATGATAACATACCAATAATACTACTAATACTAATATGATAAAAACTATAATAACAATAATAATAACAATATTAAAAGTAGTAGCAGTATTAGAAGTAGGATTAGTAGTAGTAGTAGTAGTAGAAGTAGTATTATTATAATTATTATTATTATCATTAGCCTACTTATTTATGATAACATACCAATAATACTACTAATACTAATATGATAAAAACTATAATAACAATAATAATAACAATATTAAAAGTAGTAGCAGTATTAGAAGTAGGATTAGTAGTAGTAGTAGTAGTAGTAGAAGTAGTAGTAGTAGTAGTAGTAGTAGAAGTAGTAGTAATAATAGTATAAGTAGTAGTACGCCTAGTAGTAGTAGTAGTAGTATTAGTAGTAGTATCAATATTATTATCATCACTGTTATCATCATCATCATCATCATCATCATCATTGTATCATGTTTCTGTAATCTATTTTACATAGTACAATAATATATGAAGAAAATGAAATGCTTAATTAAAATTAGTTTTAAAAAAATATAATACTATTTATATAAAATAATATTACATATTAATAAATATTGCTACATGCTATTCTGCAGAATATTATAATTATGTCTGTATTAAGATACGTACACATTTTCAGTTTATGATTATTAAAATATGTTTAATTGACTTCATTCAAATGCAATATAACGAGGCATCATGGAATCGATTGTAGAAGGTGAAAGTGAAAGGAGACATCAGAGAGACAACCAAACCATTATAGATCTATCAGTGCTTGATAAGTCTAACAAAACACTTAAGGGAGTCAAGAACATGATACGAGAGAGGGGAGGGGTAATCATAGATACACATATTGTCCTGTGAAAGAGATATAAAGAGATAGTGAGAATTAAAGACAGAAAAAAGAAGGGATAACAGAGAGAGAGAGAGAGAGAGAGAGCGAGAGAGAGAGAGGAGAGACAAGAAATGAAGAGAGAGAGAAAGAGAGAGAGAGAGAAAGAGAGAGAGAGAGAAAGAGAGAGAGAGAGAGAGAGAGAGAGAGAGAGAGACACTGACAGAGACAGACAGACATAGAGGTTTGTAGGGACGTTTGAGAGAATGAGAGGGAGTGTACATTTGAAAAACAAAAGACTATCTTGACAATATGATTGTTTTAACTTTATATATGATATGAAAAATAATCTCATCTAATCATAAACGTGTATTTGTGAATTTTCTAGCATTGCCAGAAATATACCTAAAACGATGGGTACGCATTCACACACAGTTTAGCTACACAATTTCGGGGGGGGGGGTTCACACTTGCCCATCCACGATATCTGCCTTTAATTTCATTAGTACCTGTGCCGCCCATATCCTAGTCATCTTGATTTATTGATAGCAGAGTAAAGAATGGTTTCGAATACATAAGCATATATGAACGTACAAATCTGAAGTCACGTTTGGAAGCTTTCAGTAATTTCCGCCTTGTAATTTATGCTAGAATACTATTCATATTTCGACTCTTGGGTTGTGTTCAGTTTGGCATTTGATCTCACTGAGTGCGGTCATATACAGTTCGTATAGGCTCAATTTATATTTGTGGTTTTCATTGTTCCGTTTTCCGTGCAGCTTTAGAAATCCCCAAAACCTGGACTTTGACTTCAGAGTCAGTAAGAAAATGCTTGCAGTTTCTGGTCCGATCGCCTACGGAATTGTCGCCGAGAATATGCCACAGAAGGACGTTAAAGTGTGCTTTCTTGGCGTAAGTATATCACACAGACAATATTTTCGTGTGCTTTAGTTGCTATGTTTTCTCAATGAGACCATTGGCCAATATAAATTCGAAGCGCGCTTAATCATTTTCTTTTGCATTTTCTGACCTTGATGTTGATATCAGTTGAAAAAGTGTAATGAAATGAGATATTTTCCTCAGTCAGGCATTAAGATTAACTTATCAAATCACAACGTGAATTTCCTACGATTAATAATCACGCCTAATATACGCATAAGTGGCTTAATCATTAATTGCAAAGCACAAAATGTTTTTCTCTCATTAATATGGCGTCATACGAATAGTGTTGGTTTGTAAACACAAACGGTATATTATAAAGACATTTCATGGTCCAACGTATTTATTGGATTGTAAACATAAGTCATTTTACATTATAACGTGTGCATTCAGGACAGGCATACGGTGACTCCGCCGGAATCGGGAAAGTCCCCCTTTGTTACCCAAAACCTCGCACATTATTCTGTTCTGAGTAGCTAGGTCGAATAGATCTGACCTGGAGAACTTGGCTCCGTGACGGGAACAGCTATGACTATACATGTAGTATATAATATATTATGTACTACAATTCCTCATTATCATAACCCTTCGGAATAATAATAATTTTTTGTCCATGTTGACCCCGAAAATTTGAAAATCAACACCCCCCCCCTTCTTGAGCAAAAAAAGTGGTAAATTTCTGGTATTTTTTTTTTTGGGGGGGTGGGGGGTAAGGGGGAGCGCCAAGGCCCGTTCCCCCTTCTGGATCCGCGCCTGACATGTACTACATTTCCTTATTATCATAACCCTTCGGAATAATGTATTCGTGTGACTTCCGTATCATAACATAATGTCCTACGGCAGGAACTTGTTCAAAACATATATGTAAACTGTAAAGGTCTCTTTTAACCGGAATTATGTAGTCGTATATATACCATGGAGTTATACCAAATGCCGTCGTATAAAGAGCTAATATTTTCATTTCAGCTTGCACTGTACTGTAGGCCTATATAATATCTGCCCCATCTCTCTCTCTCTCTCTCTCTTTCTATCTTTCTCTCTCTCTTTCTCTCTCTCTTTCTCTCTCCCTCAGTACATTATTGCAATGTTTATACTATTCTTTCCAGATGCTACATGTATATATACTCTCTTTTGTCAGCCACAGTTCCCTTTCTCAAGATTCTTGGAGCCCTATCCTTCCTTACCACAATCATCATGATGATATACATTTATTTTTCATGTCATTTATTATAGACTTACTGTGTAGGGAAAACCAGTATGACCAAGCGATTCGTCAAAGGGAGGTTTGATGAGGAATACACCAGCACTATCGGGTAAGCTTCTATACGCTCCCGACCACTTTATCAATCCTCCCCCCTCCCCCTCTCTCTCTCTTCTCTGTCTCTCTTCTTTCACTCGTTCTCCCTCTCTCAGCTTATCCCAGGGTCCTTATCTTATGTTCTCCTTTTTCCCCTGATCTTTTCTCTGTCTCTCTCCTGTCAGCTTTGTGTCCTAAACCTTATTCCACAGAACACTATATTGTCGTTACAACAATGTATCATATTACAGTGATTTCCCACGGCAGGACCTTGGTCAAAAAATATATGTAAATGTCTTTTGAACCGGAATTTTGTGGTTGTATATACCGAATACTGCCCTAAATTATATTCTTTAAACATTGGCTGGAACGGCCAATAAGTTTAAATTCATAATCTGTTTTCTCAATAAGTATCTCCTATAGGCTTTATTTCTATTATAGTTATATCTCTATGAAAGTAGAAGGAAGTAAGTCTAGAACAGAAATATAAATAGCAGAGTCAGACTCATACCATTCCGGATATAAAAAGATGCGATTCGTTTCCCTTGAGTCTGAGTCTAATATTCTTAAACGAATACCATAGGGGTTTTCACATATTCAAATTTCATAAGCTTGTAATATTGTAAACAATACGTTTTCATTTCATTACTGTCAGAACAATAACCTTTTGGCTTTTGCATCTTCCTTTTTAAGGACAAGACCATCATTTCAGAAATATGCCCTTTTAGAACTTCAATATCTGTATAAATGTGTATAGACCTGTATTTATTAATACATCTGTAGACTGGTTTTTGCTTTGTTTTAATGCATGTGAAAATATTCCTAATTGAAACTAAAACTAAAATTCGCGATGGAGTCATTAGCTATTTTGGGGGTAGTTCGCATATCGTTTTGGTCATGAAACTTATCACATCTGACCTGTACTCTCCCTCCCCATCTCTCTCTCTCTCTCTCTCTCTCTCTCTCTCTCTCTCTCTCTCTCTCTCTATCTATCTCTATATCTCCCCCCTCTCTCTCTCTCTTTCCAATCATATAGCGCCGCCTTCTTGTCAAGGTCACTCTACTCCCAGAACATCGAATATCGTTTTGCATTATGGGATACGGCGGGGCAAGAAAGGGTAACTATGATTTTCTCTTCATAATTTATTGAGGAGAAGAAGGATTTTGTTTGTTGGCGATATCGGGAATTGTAGGTATAAAATCATACATCTAATAGTTTATTGCAATCATCTTCAAATCTGTTTAAGAGACCCCAGAAACTATTTTTTATCACCCCTTTTCACTAAATAAATGACATTCTGTTCCATAACAGTAAATAATAAAATAAAAAAGCACCCTGTTTCATAATGCGATGACCATTATTCTCTAAAGATATATAATCATTTCTATCTATCTTTGAAATGACTAAGAATTAGAAGATATTCTCAATAGGCAGCCATTTCGATGAAAATTAGTATTTATGTGTACCTAAATGTCAAAAGATATATAAATGGTCCTATTGATCCACGGATAGCAGGAATTATTATGCTGAACTGTAAATCCTGTACTAAATACTATAGACAATTTGCCATTACCAATCAACGTATTATTTTATGTTTGCTTGATAATACCAGGAAAGAAGAAAACTGGGAATAAATAAACACTTGTAAGTCGAGTATTTGGTGTCATGTTCGTTACACATCAAAATTAAATACATAATTATACTTCATGTTTTGTCTCATCTAAGTTTTAGTATGGGCTATCAGCATATTAAAGGTAATACAAAGTTTTGGGAATTTTGAAAATTGGGTGGATAGTGATTCTTTACAATTTTGATATATTTGGATGCCCCTGTGGATGTATTATAAGCACTAGAAAATTTAGACCCTAAAACACTTCTGCTTTCGAGAAAAATTGAATGTACAAATTTACCGGTGCTCCTGGTAATTTTTGATAAATTTCGAATAGCGACTACGGCCGTACAATGGTAGCTGCGACCATGAAAATCTCAGATTATGTAGTTGTGATATATAATTTCCAAACGGGAATAGGTAGTCGGTCGATATTAGTCAAGAGGCATTATTTTATAGCTTAAGTAATATCTTGACCTTGAGAGGGAGCTATACAACATAAAGCGTTTATTATTTACAATTTCACAACTTTAGACTCGATTTCAACTGCGACAACGATCACTGAATATTGTAGGATCGCATTCCAATATGTTCATTTGAACCAAATTCATGACCCCATACGAAAACATTGTATTACCTTTAACTGAATTTAATTTTTAACTTAGCTTAAATTTATTCAATCTTACTAACTTATGTTATCTTAACGTAATTTAAAGGACCCATGACATCGAAATACAAGTGTATTCCTGTTGGTGTGCAGTCCTGCATACATCTCATATTTTGATATGTAAACTTCTGAATTTGTTTCATAGATTTTTTAATATTTGTTGAAATATTTGTTTTTCAAACTTGCTAAGCTCCACCCCGAAAACCTCGAGATCTCATTCCCCTTGTGACATCATATGTCAGTCATCAATTAGCTAACTTGAGAAAGTGGTATGTATCTTTGCCGAAGTCGACCACCTGTTACAATACGTAATACAATAGCAACATACAAGTTGCTATGTCAGACATGCTGTAGCATCACCAGGAAGACAAAGGCAATGAGGATATATTGTACATATGTATGAAAGCATGCAATTCTATTATGAACGTGTGCTATTCTAGAATATTAGTTTAGTCTGACATGTCTGACATAGCAACTTATATGTTGCTATTGTTTGTGGTATTGTAACAGGTAGTCAACTTTGGCAAAGTTACATGCCACTTTATCAAGTTAGCTCATTGATGACTGACAGATGATGTCACAAGGGGAATGAGATCTGGAGGTTTTTCAGGGTGGAGTTTAGCAAGTTTGAAGAAAAAAATATTTCAAAAAATATTTAAAAATCTATGAAACAAATTAAGAAGTTTACATATCAAAATATGAGATGTATGCAGCACTGTACACCAACAGGAATACACTTGTATTTCGATGTCATGGACCCTTTAACCTAACCATTGTCATGATTATTATCACCTGTTTATTTGTCTCGTAAAGTTTCGTTCACTGGCCCCTCTGACGTACAGGTCTGCAGCCGCCGCACTCATCGTTTATGACATCACAAATCAGGTAAGGGAATATAGATTTTCGCTTAGGGTGACGCTAAGGAGCATCCCAACAGGGGAGGGAAAATATTGCCCCGCCGTTTCAAATAAAGGTTTCGATCCTTACGCTTTTTTTTCTTCAATCTTCTTCCTCTTCTTTTCCACCACCACCACCACCTCCTCCTCCTCTTCCTCCTTCTCCTCCTCCTCCTCCCCCTTTTCCTTTTGATAAGTGCACTCTTACCCCATTTTTTCCTTAAGAATACCTTCACTTTTCAGGAACGAGAAGTAACCCCTTACCACCTTTGAGAAGTGCCCGGCTTCAGATAATTGCCCCTATTGAAATCTGACAGGTACACGTCTTACTTTGACAAGTGCCCCTTTTCCTTATGTAATAATTGCCCCCTTCCCCTTCTGATAAGTGCTCCTTTACTCTTTGATGAGTGCCCCTGTTCACCTCTGATAAATGCCCTTGATATTGATACGTGCCCCTTTTCCTTTATAAAATTGCCCCTTTTCCTTCTGATAAGTGTCCCTTTTCCCTTATAAATGCCTCCTTTTCATACCCAATAATATTGCCACTATCAAAATCTGACAGGTGCTCCTTTTCCTTTATAATATGAGCCCCTTCCTTTTTTTCAAAATGCCCTTTTTTACATCTGATAAATGCTCCTATTAAAATCTGATAGGTGCCCTTTTTCTCCAACAGATGCCCAGTTTCCATTCTCACAATTGCCTTTTATTATCTCTATTGAGTGTCCCTATTCAAGTGCAAAAAGTGCCCCATTTTCACCTCTGATAATTGCCCTTTTTACTTTTCCCTAGAACTGGCTCGCTACGCTTGCTTGCATTTATAGTTGTTCTAATTATGTTACTTATTTAGGCACTTTGCAGTCTTTCCTCATTACGGTTCGTTTTTTGTCCTCTTTATAAGATGTACTTTTTTCGCACTGCGACCTAGCAAATCTTAAAATGTTTGCTCGCTCGCTTCGCTCACTCGAAATTTTATATTCAGACCAACACACCCAGCTGCAAGTATGTTGCATAAGCAGTATATTGTGCCACGTAAAGAGAGAAACAAATATTTATGTCATCCTTGGTATAGTGTAATCGCAATCACGACGACGTAGGGGTATATATAGACATTAGTATATATATATACCAATGTCTAAAAATGGTGTATGTTCACTTTGAGGTATCCCTTTGTAGGTGCCATTTTCCAGAAAGCGCCCTTTTGTGTTGCCCCCCCCCCCCCCACTTTGGAAGACGCTCCGCCATCCCTGGGTAAGACTGGGCAAACTCTGCATAAAATACCAAAGCAATGTTGCATTGAAGGGGGGGGGGGCTGTTGAAACTGCCCAATCAAAAAATGGTGTGAGTAGCAAAGGTCACGGTCGTTTTTTTTCTTTCTTCCTAATTTTTTTATTTAGCAATCGTTTGATGAGGTTAATTTCTGGATCTCAGAGCTGAGGAGGGATGGTCCTGAGGAAATCTTGATTTATGTGATTGGGAACAAAGTAGACCTCGAATCATACCGTGTTGTCGACCGGGAAGTAGCAGAGAGTTACGCCCAAACCAAAGGAGTGTTTCACTTTCATTCCAGCGCCAAGACTGGTCAGGGTATCGAAGAAATATTCTATCATATCTGTAAGTATTTCGAGAAATGTCATCTGCTATTTCTTTATCGCCTATTATTATGTATTTTCAGACTTAGACCCTGAGATATAATAACGGGTTGACATTTATTTGAATCAGGGGAGTTAGCTTGAGATTGCCATATTTTTTCCCACAACTCTTGAAATGACGGGGCTCAGGTGATCAACAATTTACATCATTTTACATCATTTTAATCAGCATGATCTACTGTTGTGTCATTTTTCTACATGAAGAGAAAGGCAAAGGCGGAGTTTCAGAAAACAGGGTAGTCGAAGGAAGGATAAAATAAACATGTAGTCCATAATCCCAAGGTAGCGTCCCTGGGAGCGATTCTTTTTCTTCTTTTTTGGTTGAAGGGGGGGGGGGTGTGCTTTACTGGATCCGCTTGAGCAGAAGGCAAAATTACCTTCTTCACAACATTCTAATTGATTAAGAATCCTAAAAACCTAGATCCTAACGAAATGCTCAGTAAATTAGTTTTGAAAAATAATTGTACGTCTACAAAAAAAAAAAAAAAAAAAATTGCTCTCAAGCTCAATGATATTTGCCCCTCGTCATTTTTCTCTTTTTAAAATCAGTTTTGTTTTTTGTTAACCTTTTTTCATCTCCTTTACACCTTATAGGTCAAATGGAGTCCACGAAGAAATCAATAAAAGAAAATGGATGCATGCATCATCAGAATACGGTCGATGTCTCCAATTCCGATGGAAACAAAGGCCGTCATCGAGGTCGATGTCGATGTCAGAGCACGTGATCACATCATCAAACATGATCACAAAGACTTTCGAAAAATCATCATGAAAGAAATTTCAGTTTAGCCTTGTACATTGCCTTTTTAAATGCGCGAACCTATTTATACTCCAACCGAGCATGATTTATATACTAACAACACTGTATTTCCCTTGTAATTTTGATGTTTTTTGTGTTTTCCGTAACTCAAGAATGAAATGTGAACTGGTTGAATTAGGGCCTTCGTTGAATGCTCAATGTAAGCTTTAATATATGTTATTCTCAAGAAACATAAATTGGGGCAAAATTAATTTTTCACATACCTAAAAATAAAATACAAACTTTGGAAAGGGATGACTAATTTAGCTGAAGGCAATACGATATTATATGGAAATTTCCCTTGAGTTGACTGATCTCTTTGAGAACAGCTATTATCAGACATTAAAAGCTCTGTGCGTGCATCAAGAACAAAATCTGATTTTATGGCTTGAGCTGATTTGAATATACTTTTTTTTTCACATGCTAGAATGTATATTTAAAAACACACACAATAAAACAACAAAGAGAATATATAACATATGGAAATGATATTATAAACATCGCAATAGTGTAGTTACATTATTGACAATTAAAAAAATATGACAGTTTGAACATTATTGAAGGTAAGACTATTTCTATGTGTTATGTGAAAATGAGAGGCTTATTGAAAAGCGTTTCTCGTATTGGAAGCCCCTCTTAAAACTGAAATACGTCTTAATATAAGTGCACTGAGTTATTATTTATAATCATCAATTAATTATGAAACTGTGTTTTTTCAAGTGTTTAATAAAAACGAGGACATGGAAAAGGGCAAAATGGCTGAAGAGTTTAATACATGGCATTAAAACGAGAAGAAGTTGCTATTATACATATTTTCCTATAACTTCTTAAACGGACGTTCTACGAAATAATGCTCAGACGACAATAAATATTGTTCTGCGCTAAATATTCTTCAATAACCGATTTCTTAATTTCAAACCAGCCTAACCCTAATCCTTTACGCCAAAGAATGCAATAGCCTTCTTTATGGCCTTCCGGACTCGCACATTGCCAAACTCCAGAGAATCCAAAACTCTGCTGCCAGGCTTGTAACACGCACGCGTTCTTGTGAACACATCACCCCAGTACTTCGCGAATTGCATTGGTTGCCGGTGACGTACCGCATTATTTACAAAATCTTAGTTTTAACTTATAATTGCATTCATGAATTGGCACCAATTTATCTTCAAGAATTAATCGAGGAATACAAACCCTCACGTAGTTTACGGTCATCTTCACAATTAAACCTCGTATCTACTTCTGTGTCAACTCTTTCCTATGGTAATCGCTCCTTTCGCAAAGCTTCTGTTGAACTTTGGAACAGATTACCTTTAAATGTAAAAAACTGTCAAACTGTTAACCTATTCAAAACTAGTCTCAAGACACATTTATTCAAAATTGCGTTCGATGATTAATTAACTCTGTTCACTTTGACGTGTATTCCATATTTATTGTAATTTGTATGTTTATTTGCATTTTAAGTTTTGTATATTAAAGATGTAATTGTATATCAGTCTATTTTGTGTGTATAGCGCTTAGAGACTTCGGTGGTAAGCGCTTTATAAGTAACGTTTTTATTATTATTATTAAGAATACCCGGATCAATTGCTCCGGGAACATGTTACTATCTGTCAATATTTCTTGCCACTGAACAGTGCGATATGTACTATTCATTAACAAAATATGCACCGAATATTAACAAAACGGAGAGGAGGGAAAAAAAAGATGGCGAATGAATACGGGAAATATAAGTAAGAATGAGAGAGAGAGAAAAAAATAGGCAACCTTACTTAATCAATATTATTATTATGAGATGGATTATGGAATCGTTTATTTCTTGTTTACCAATTCAATGAGATAATTCTTATAAATATAAATCGTCAGCACTGTAGTACTGAAATAACAATTGCAGTGTATTCAAATCATTTGGTCCTGAAAGGGGTTGAAATTGACTTAAGCTATAATATGACGCCGTTTAATATTTATGGGTGACTTTTAGGCTGTTAATTATGAGTTATGATATTTGGTATCCAGTGTAATATTTATAGCCGATGTTTCAGATAATGGGCTTCAAGCTTTTAAAAGTAGAATATAATTTTTTATTTGGATACTCGCCTCCTATTGTTGTTGTTGCTTTTATTGCGTGTTGGTTTGTTTTTTCTTTGTATTGCCTGTTTCGAATTCATTCAGTGATTCTGAGATGCAGTGGATCATATTGACCCACCAAAGTTCTCAGTGAGAGTCTGCTGTTTCAGCACATTTCGTAAAATGTTTGGTGAAGCTATTGTTCCCAATTTTGCAACTTATAAAAACAAATACAAAAATTACTTAAGTGTGCTGGGGGAAAATGTACCATTTGAAAATCTTTTTCTTCTTCTTTTTTTTTTACTATTTAAGTAACCAAATATATAGAAATCATGTATATAGATCCAGAGGTATGTTTGGTTGCCCCTCCCTCATCCAACACGTGATTCATGTCATGCGCTTCCGATAGTCGGTACATTGGCATCGCTCCCCTCGGGCCTATGGTACCTATGATATCTTCCATCTCATGTCAAGAACGTGGGCTACATGCTTCATTCGAACATGACCATGGATCGACATGTCCTGGTGACATGCAATTAAGGCAGCCTTCTTCCATCGGCTACAGTCCGTCGAATTCGCAAGTATCTAGACAAGAGGTCATTACTCACCCTTATCCATGCCTTCATCTGCCTTCCTGCCTCGCAATTGGTGATGCAGACATCGAGCCCTCAACATCATTCTTCACTGAGAATGAATCACCATGTGTCATCACTTTCTAGTTCGCTCCACTTCCATCTATCTAATAGTGCTCGGATCAGACCCTACCTAGACAAGTCCGCGTGTGAGCATGCTGTACGTGCTCTCGTCACATCTAGGACTGATTATTCCAATTCTCTTCTATATAATATTTCTATGTCAAATATCAATCGCCTGCAACGAGCTCAGAACCGAGCAGCAAAGTTGGTGTTCCGCGCTAAGAAGCATGACCATGCCTCTCCCTTCCTTCGTCAGCTCCATTGGCTTCCAATAGAAAAGCGAATCACATACAAAATTCTCACAATGACCTACAAGTGCATCCATAAAATGGCTCCCTCCTATCTCCAAAACCTTCTCTCATTACATCAACCAGGAAGGCATGGTCTGAGATCTGGCAACGACCCAACCTTGCTCTCGGTTCCCAGGAGTCGTACACGCTTTGGGGATCGATCTTTTTCTGTTTCCGCACCACATCTCTGGAACAATCTCCCTCAGGCTGTACGATCTTCTCCTTCTCTCGCTATATTTCAACGTTCCTTGAAAACCTTTCTCTTTAATAGTTGAATTTATATATTTTTGTGTACGTAATTTTATTGTTTGCTATCAATGTCAATTAAGTAATGTAATGTTGTAAAGCGCTGTGATACACATGTATGTCTGTAAGAGCGCTATATAAATGCCAATATTATTATTTATTATCACCAGCCGCTGGGATTAATGTAATGGTCTCTATGTTGCCACTGCAACCCACATTGAGAAATTACAGCGAATTCAAAATGCTACCGCCAGACTTGCCACAAGTTCACCAAAGTTCTGTGAAACCTATCATTCGTCAATTGAACTGGCTACCCATCTGGTCCCGGATACAATACAAAATACTTCCTCTCAAGGCATCACGCTGAACCATCCATCTCCCAAGATGCTATCCACATTTGGTGACAGAGAGCTATAAGCATAGTTTGATGTTTGTTATAGTAAAAATATCTGATGATAGATTTGGGCCTATAAGTACCATTATTGATTTCATTGTAAGATGGCATGCTTAACCGAACTTTTTGTACCTGTCTGTATCAATGATGTATCTCTGTCAAAGAATATGTTTGACAATGGAGATATATGTAAATCCAATAAAAACGTATTTATGCTATTTATGCTATAACAAATGAAGAAACACTGTATTTTATATTAAATGTTTAATTGACAAAAATGAATCCAAAGATGGACTATGATGTAGATATCAGGCACGATCGAGGAGGGGGGGGGGGGGTCCTCGAAAAATAAAAAAATATATAAAAGACCCTGAGAGAGAGAGAGGGAGAGAGAGAGAGAGAGAGAGAGAGAGAGAGAAGACGGAGGAGGAGAAGCAAAAGAGAAGCGAGAGGGAATGTGAAGTGGCAAGAAGATGAAAGACCCTTTCACATTGAGCCTTCCCATTTCATCCATCTAACTGCTCATCCTGTGGTACAGTCAGGCGCGTACGCAGGATTTTTTCAAAGGGGGGGGGGGTTAACATTTATAAATCGGGCCGAAAATTTCGCAACGACTCAGCCAGCCGCTGAATAAGCGGATGGGGGGTAAGAGGACTTTTTTTTGGGGGGGGGGGGGGTCTCGAAATTTGAAAATTTGACATTTTGCTTCGTTGGGGGGGGGGAGGTAAGGTCACCTTTTTTCTTTTCTTTTTTAATAAAAATTAAAAAATTAAAAAAAAAATATCCAAAGGGCAAAGGGGGGGGGGCTGGGTTTATTCACAGAAAAATACCAAGGGGGGGGGGTAACCCCCAACCCCCCCCCCTGTGTACGCGCCTGGGTACAGTAGACTTGTTCTTTCCAGTTTGATATTGGTTAAGCCCTTATTCAATATTAATTTCTATGTATATTCATGTACTCTTTTTATATACATGCAAGCTCTTTTATTAGAACATTTTAATATTCACAGTTGCGATACAAATGTACATGTAAACATATATATGCAAAATAAACCCCTGGGGTTGCAAGCATGCATAATCCCGGGCAGTTCCCCCACAGGCAAGCATGGATTGAAGATATATGTTTCTTTTTCTCTGCAAGTTAGAGCCACGCCTTGCCTTAGTCGCACAGACCATCCGACAATATAAATAATCTCATCTCATCATAAACGTGTATCCCTGCATTTTTTTTAGCATTGCCAGAAATATATCCATATAAAGATGGGTACGCTTTCATTCACAGATGGCTAGACAATTTCTGGGGGGGGGGGGGAGGGGTGGTAAGTCACCCTTTTCCATCCATGATATCTGCCTTAAACTTTGTTAGTAGCTGTGTCGCCCATATCCTCAACATCTTGCTTTATAGAGTTCCGAAGTGCTAACGTCGTATTCGCTCCTCATCTATCGGTTCCTATAACAACAGAGCCTTCACGTGAATTTCACCGCGATATCATTCAAGCAACGGGCTGGAGCAGGAAAAATTATTTGGCGCTGGTGTGATCATTGTTTAGCACAAAATTGTTTGGAACCAGCTACCTTGACAACTTAGCTAATATGACGTCATACTTCGGTACTCTATTGATCGCAGGGTAAAGGTTGGTTTTGAGTACATAAACAGGTTTACAAATCTGAAGATACATTTGGAAGCTTTCAGTAGTTTTCGCCTTGTAATATATACTGCTTGGAAAATAATGTTCATATTTCGACCCATCACTGAGTGCGATCATATACAGTTCGCAGGATCAATATTTATTTGTGTTTTTGTTCCGTTTTCGGTGCAGCTTTAGAAATCCCCCAATTTAATTGGACTTTGACTTCAGCGTCTGAAAGAAAATGCTGTCAGTCTCTGGTCCGATCGCCTACGGAATATTATTGTCGCTGAGAATATGCCACAGAAGTCGATTAAAGTGTGCCTTCTTGGCGTAAGTATATCACACAGACAATCTTTTCGAGAGTGTTTTAGTTGCTATATTTGGTCAATAGGAATTCGAAGCGCGCTTAATCATTTTTCTTTTGCATTTCCTTGATATTGATTGTAATTGAAAGAGTGTAATCAAATGAGGTATTTAGGTATTATCTCAGTCAGGCATATAGATTATCTTATCAACCTCACAACGTGAATTTCATACGAATAATAGTTATGCCTCACTGGCATACGCATGGTACATGTTTGCCTAATCATTAAAAACCACACACGTTATTACTCTCATTTATTAACATGACGATGGTTTGTAAAACACAACGGTATATAAGACATTTCATGGTCCTACGTATTATCTGCGTTGAAAATATAATTCACTTGACATCATTACGTGCGCATGTCTGTGCGAGGTTTGTGTAACAAAAGGGTACTTCCCTATTCCGGCGGAGTAACCGCTGTCCTGTCATGAATTGCTATGTCGAATAGAAAGTGAGGGGGGGGGGGGGGGGTGTTTCACAAAGACTAAGATCGACTTTAATTCGGATTTAACTATGGCAGGCCGTTCATGCCACTAGTTCCTCTTACCATTCCTGGCATTGGTTTCTCAAGGGACGTACAAACCATGGACACAAATCTACATGTACACAATTTACATTTGTTGATAGTTCATTACTGAAGGACAAAACATTATCTAAAGATCATAATTGAAAGACCAATGGTGAGAGACCCAGTGGCATGAATGGCGTGCCATAGTTAAGTCCAACTTAAAGTGAAACGCACTTTGAAGTTCCTTGCTCCGAGGCTTTTCAACTTCGGGGAATTTCGGAGGCCTGGTACAGTCTCACATTTAGTTACAGGCAAAATTTCAGTGTAAATTATAAACTGTATATATGGGGATTGTATTGGGAATAGTGCATCGAACAATTTTTCAAATTTTGTAGTCCGACCTTTCTATAATTTGTGTGCCAGAATTGGTTTTAAAAAATTAGATCTTGCCAAAACTCAATATTTTAGGATAATCCAATTATTTTCGCATGTTTTAATGTCCCGTCATTTAATCCATGATTTACAATCTTCGATAACTTTAAGTTTGCTAATGCGTGCATTTTGGGTGCTTTTATTTGTTTGCAGTTGAAAAAAGTGTGAAATAACAAAAGTTTGTATTCGCTTGTTCAACTTATTACACATTCAACAATTGATGAGAAATCATTGAAAGGGACAGCGAACATTTGCTGAGATACTATTTTCTGATGTAGGAATTCTAAATCCTGATATTTCATGCGCTCTTTTATCTCACCACCTGGTCAAAAGTTGCATATTAGCGCATAACTTTTCGGCGGCTTGGAGCATTGGGTAAAAGGAGAGCGGTTTGATTCCACTCCCTCTCTATCACCTCCCTGATCTGATATAGTTGGCTACACCTGTCGGGAGCAGCTAAGATTCCACTACGTATTCGTGTGACTTCATAATGAAATTGTTTGAAAATTTCGAAAAATAAGGGCTAATGTTTTCATTACAGCTAAAGGCAAATATATTTGTTTAATGAATACCATATACTGTAGACATGACATTATGATCGATCTCTGTACCCCCTCTCTCTCTCTCTCTCTTTCTCTCTCTTCAAGATGCCTATATACTGCCGTGTTGCTCCACATTTTCCTTTCTCAAGATTCTTGGAGCCCTACCCTTCCTTACCACAATCATCATGATGATGTGTGTTTACTTTCATGTCATTTATTATAGACTCTCTGTGTAGGGAAAACCTGTATAACCACGCGATTCGTCAAAGGAAAGTTTAATGAGGAATACATCAGCACTATCGGGTAAGCTTCTACCCTCCTGACCACTTTCACAATACAATACACAATACCGCTAATTTATTATTATACAATGTATCATATTACAACAATTTCCTACGGCAGGAGTCTAGTCAAAATATAGATGTAAATTTCTTTTCAACGAGAATTTCGTTGTTGTACATGTCTGTACCAAATACCGCCTTAAACATTGGTTGAATGGCCAATATGTTTTAAAGCGTAATCTTTAATCTCAATAAGGTTTTTCTTGGCTTTATTGAAATTATAGTAATGTCTTTATGAAACTAATTAGAAGGAAGTAAGTCTAGAACAGTAATGTGAATAGCAAAGTCCGACTCGTACCATTCTGGATATAAATAGATGTGAGACGTTTCTCTTGAGTCTGGGGCTAACAAATATCATAGGGGTTGCACACAATCAAATTTTCATAAACTTGTTATAATGTATACCGTAATTTTTGGTTTCATAACTAGCAGAACAATGTACCTTTTACATCTTTCTTTTCAAGGACACGACTATCATTTCATGCATTAGTCTTTTAATTATGAATACAATACGCTGTATTTTCTTCCTATGTATATGAAATTAGTCAGGGGCGGCCGAGCGACTTTCAAAGTGGGGGGGGGGCACCAACAAAAAAGAGCACTTTCTGGAAAAAAGGGCACCTACAGTGGGAAATCTCAAAGCGAAAATATACAATTTTTAGACATTGGTATATACCCCTACATTGTGATTACATTATCAGGGATGATTTCAATATTTGTTTCTCTTCATACATCATACAAGATATCGCTTAAGCATCTAACTTTACGGTTGGGTGTGATGTCTGAATATGCATTTACGAGCGAGCGAAGCGAGCGAGAAAATTTTTAAAGATCTGTGAGCTCGCAGTGCGAAAAATTACATCTTATAAAGAGGAAAAAAGCCAATCGTGATGGGGTTATAAGCACATTCTCATAACGGAAGACTGAAAAGACCTTTGATAAGTAACATAATTATATAATCTTTAAATGCGAGCGAGCGCAGCGAGCGAACTTTGGGGGAAACTGCTCTTAGTCGCTTTAAATAAGGGGCACGTTTAATGATTACATGAAAAGGGGACAATTATCGAAAGGGATAAGACACTTATTAGAAAAGAAAAGGAGCACGTGTATAAGTACAAAGGATAATTATAAGAGGTGAAAACGAGGCATTTTTTCACTTGAAAAGAGGCACTCACCAGTGATGAAAAGGAGGCGTTTACGAAAATGGGAAATAGGCATTTGTTGACGGAAAAGGGGCACCCATCAGATTTTAATAGGGTCATTTATAAGAGGTGAAAAGGGGATAGGGCCCTTATTAGAAAGGAAAAGGGGCACGTATCATTATTAAAAGGGGAATTATCAGAGTTGCAAAGGGACACTGACCAGATATGAAAAGGGGCACTTATGAAAATGTAAAAGGGGCACTTATAATAAAGGAAAATGTGCATTTGTTGAATGAAAAGGGGGCACCGTTCAGATGTTTAAAAGGGGCAGTTATGAGAAGGGGAAGGGGCAGTTATGAGAAGGGGAAGGAGGTCTCTCTTTTTAATGGGGGCACTTATCATAAGGAAAAGGGGCACTTATTAGAAAGGGAAAGGGGAAGTTATGAGAAGGGGAAGGAGCTCTCTCTTTTTAATGGGGGCACTTATCATAAGGAAAAGGGGCACTTATTAGAAAATAAGAGGGGCACATGTTAAAATGAAAGGTGCGCTCATCCGAGTTTAAAAAAGGGGTAGTTATTAATAGGAGAAGGGGCACTTCTTACAAAGGAAAAAAGGGGAAGTTGTCAAAGTAAAAACCTCTCAGTTTTGAATAGGGCAATCATCAGAGGTGAAGGGGGCACTTATTAAAAGTGAAAAGGGGCACTTCTCGTACCTGAAAAGAGGCACTTACTAGAGATTAAAAAGGGCACTTATTCAAGATAATTTCAAGATTCATGAGAATGGAAAATGAACATTTATTGCAAAGGAAAATGGGAACATGTCGAAGGAAAAGGGGCACGTGTCAAAAATAAAAAGGGCACTCGTCAGAGGTGAAAAGGGGAAAGGGGCACTTTTACTAAGTAATAGGGGCACTTGTCAAAGTAAAAGGGGCACCTTTCCTATGTAAAAGGGGCACTTCTTACAAAATAAAAGGGGCATTTTTCCTATGTAAAAAGGGGCATTTTGGGGGTATCTGTGCCCCCCTGCCCCCCCGGGAGGGCCGCCTCTGAAATTAGTCTAGTCCTTACTGAAACTGACATTCGCTAATAAGCTATTTTTTGGTAGTTCGCATGTTGTTTTGGTCATAAAACTTTTCTGACTTACTCTCCCTCTCCCACTCGCTCTCTTTATGTCTCTCTCACTCTCTATTTCTTCTTCTCTCTATATATTATATTTCTTCTCTCTCCCTCTTACTCTGATCTCTCTCTCTCTTTCTCTGCGTCTCACTCTCACCCCTCTTTCTCTCTCTCTCTCTCTCTCTCTCTCTCTCCTCTTTTCAACTTCGTTCCTCTTCCTCCCCTCTCATCATCTCTCTCTCTCTCCCTCTCCCATCATAGCGCCGCCTTCTTGTCAAGATTACTCTACTTTCAGAACATCGAATATAGTTTTGCATTATGGGATACGGCGGGGCAAGAAAGGGTAACTATGATTTTCTCTTGAGATTTATTGAGGAAAAGAAAAAAATTGTTTGTCAGCTTTATCGGAAATCATAGGTGTAAAATCATCTGATTTTCATATCATGTTTGTCGTTGTTCACTAAATAAATGACATTCTGTTCCATAACAGCAAACAATAAAAGAAATGATCCCTCTTTCATAATGGGGCGACCATTATTCTCTAAATATATGGCATCATTTCTATATAACTTTGTAATTATTAAGAATTAGAATTAATATATGTGTTGGTGGTTATTTAACCTGACTGCTAGGGAAGCATAAACGCTTGTTAGTAAGCTACACTCTAAAAACTGAAATGTTAAATCACCATATAAAAGGGCCGAGGAGTGACCACTCTTTAAAAATGGTAGATTAACACTTTGAACATGCTGGATCCAAAACTATGAAGGTTAAATCTAGCATGTTAAAAGAAACAATCTGACATTTTGAAAGAGTGGTCACTCCTCGGCCCTTTTAAATTGACATTTTACATTTCAGTTTTTAGAGTGTACAGGTCCACTCCGAGGGACCTGGTAATGAGGATTAATGCCTTATCAAAGGGCACTAGCGCATCGACATGGTATCGAACCTGGACACCACATTACGAGACCACTGCTCTAACAACTAAGCTATGGCGCCTCCTTATCAATATACAGCCAGTTTGATGAAAAACGAGTATAATGTGTATCTAAATGTCTTAAGATATCTATATGGCATAATTCTTATTGATTCACGAATAGCAGGAAATATAATTCCATACAGTTTTTGTTATTAGCACCTGTTTATTTGTCTCATACAGTTTCGTTCAATGGCCCCTCTGACGTACAGGTCTGCAGCCGCCGCACTCATCGTTTATGACATCACTAATCAGGTAAAAGAAAAATATAGAATTTTCTCTTAGGGTGACTGAAGCTAAGTGGTATCCCACCGGGGAGGGAATATGTTGCCCCGCCGATGCATACAAACAATTTTCAACCGATTTACTCTTTTTTTTCTTCTTCTTCTTCTTCGTGTTTTTTTTAAATTTCTTTTGATGAAAAATCGACATTCTTGTGCGGTGTGAGGGGTAAGACTTTTGTATGCAAACACTGCATAAATACAAACGCAATATTGCATTGAGGAGGAGGGGCAACTGCCCAAATAAAGCAGCAAATGTAAACAGATGATTTTTTTTTCCTCTTAACAAATAGGATTCCTTCGATGATATTGATTTCTGGATCTCAGAGCTGAGGAGGGATGGTCCTGAGGAAATCTTGATTTATGTGATTGGGAACAAAGTAGACCTCGAATCACGCCGTGTTGTCGACCGGGAAGTGGCAGAGAGTTACGCCCAAACCAAAGGAGTGTTTCACTTTCATTCCAGCGCCAAGACTGGTCAGGGTATCGAAGAAATCTTCTATCATATCTGTAAGTATTTCGAGAACATTTATATGCCATTTCTGTATCGCCTATTCTTTGTTTTTCTAGACTTGCTACGTTTACACGCAGAGGCGTCGCCAAAGGGGGGGTGTGGGGGGTGCGACACCCCCCCCCCCCACCTGTCAGGATATTGTCGGTAAAATTGCGCTGCCGTCGGGAAAAAAGAGAAAAGGTGGAGGGAAAAAAGAGAGGGAAAGGGAAAGAAAGAAAAAAGAAAAGGAAAAGAAAAGAAAGAAAGGAAAAGAAAGGAAAGAAAGGAAAAGAAAGGAAAGAAAAGAGAAGAAAGAAAGAGAAAAAAAGAAAAAGAGGGAGGAGAGGAAAGAAAGGAAAAGAAAGAAAAGGGAGAGAAAAGAAAGAAAATAAAAGAGTAAAAGGTAAACGAAAGAAACGGGGGTGAAAGAGAGGAGAGAGAGGATAGGTAAGAGCCTGAGAGAGGAGCAGTGGGAGTAAAAGAGAGAAGGGGGTTGTTAGGTGGAGTCGTCTCGTCGAGGGAGCAAGAAAGACACGGGTAAATATGTTGCTATGTCGGGTAAGCTGTGTCGGTATTCTTGCTCGATCCTCGTGTACTATATCAATGCAGAAGTTTGAAGTCGGGGAGATGTTTATTGTCGGTCGGCCGACAAGTTTGTTTCCCTACGAACTGTGACTTTTTATCCGCTGTAACGACTTCGAGAGTGTTGACTACAACTACAATACTTGTATTTTCTCGAAGTTTCACTTTCCTATAATATCAGCTAAAGAAATCAGAGGTTTAAAATTTTCGGAGAAACTAAATTCAAACAAGGTTTAAGAGTCAACAACGGTACGACGTCTCGTCTTCCTTGCTCTATATTGTGATGAAACGCCCAAAAAAAATCCGAAGCGCGAAAGGGGAAAACTTCATTTAGACAAGTCGAGAACGGTATCGTCTTCTTTCTCTAATATTTTAAGGAAACGTCAAAGCTTCTACGCTTCGCGCGGGAGGGGGAAGCTTTATTCAGACAAGGATTAATAGTCGAGCACAGTTCAACGAATCGTCTACTTTCTCTAATAATTTAATGAAACGCAAAAAACATCCGCGCTTCGCGCGGAAGGGGGACAACTGAATTCAGATAAGGATAAAGAGTCGAAAACAGTACACCAAATAGGGCTTATTAAGAGTCGGAAACGGTACAAACGAATCGTCTTCTTTCTCTAATAATTTAATGAAACGTCAAATCGTCCGCGCTTTGCGCGAGAGGGAGAAACTGAATTCAGACAATTAGGGCTTATTAAGAGTCGAAAACGGTACAACGAATCGTCTTCTTTCTCTAATAATTTGATGAAACGTAAAAACTTCCGCGCTACGCGCGGGAGGGGGAAGCTTTATTCAGACAAGGATTAAGAGTCGAGCACAGGTCAACGAATCGTCTACTTTCTCTAATAATTTAACGAAACGCAAAAAACCTCCGCGCTTCGCGCGGAAGGGGAACAACTTAATTCAGATAAGGATAAAGAGTCGAAAACAGTACACCAAAATAATAGGGCTTATTAAGAGTCGGAAACGGTACAAACGAATCGTCTTCTTTCTCTAATAATTTAATGAAACGTCAAATCGTCCGCGCTTCGCGCGAGAGGGGGAAACTGAATTCAGACAATTAGGGCTTATATTAAGAGTCGAAAACGGTACAACGAATCGTCTTCTTTCTCTAATAATTTAATGAAACGTAAAAACTTCCGCGCTACGCGCGGGAGGGGGAAGCTTTATTCAGACAAGGATTAAGAGTCGAGCACGGTTCAACGAATCGTCTTCTTTCTCTAATAATTTAATGAAACGTCAAAGCTTCCGCGCTTCGCGCGAGAGGGGGAAATTGAATTCAGATGAATAGGGACGGAGTAATAAGAGTCGAAAACGGTACGACGAATCGTCTTCCTTTCTCTATATTGTGATAAAACGCCAAAAATTCCGCGCTTCGCGCGAAGGGAGAAAACTTTATTTAGACGAGTCGAGAACGGTACAACGAATCGTCTTCTTTCTCTAATAATTGAATGAAACGGTCAAAATGTACGCACTTCGCGCGGAGGGGGGGGGGGGGGGGAGCTTCATTCAGACAAGGATTAAGAGTCGAGCAACGTTCAACGAATCGTCTACTTTCTCTAATAATTTAATGAAACGCCAAAACTTCGGCGATTCGCGCGGGAGGGGGAGAAACTGAATTCAGACAAGGATTAACAGTAAAGAACAATACAGCAAATCGTCTTCTTTACATAATAATTTAATGAAACGTCAAAGCTTTCGCGCTTCGTGCGGGAGGGGGGGGAACTTCATTTAGACAAGGATTGACAGTCGAGAAAGGTACAATAAATCGTCTTCTTTGCTTAATAATTTAGAGGCCTATCACCCACAACCCCCAATGAGCGCTCTTTAAGTGATTCGCTTACTAACTACCGTCCTCCCTAAAATAAGATCCTAGCTCCGCGCCTACATTAAAATATAACAGCTACGGTATGATGCTGACTAAGTTGACGAAATATTTTGTATATTTATGTCGTCATGGAAAATGACCATTTGCGCATATGCAAGTAATAGGAAGTTAGGAACAACAATTTAGCCTTCGGCCCCGGGTTTATAGGGTTAAATTTGTAGATATTGGACATTTAAAGACCGTCACCACTACTGGGCCAGAAGGGATTAGACAACACAGAGAGTCATCGAGGTCACTGTGACAGGTGGCTATCTCATTAACTCAGCTCTCATTTAACATAAGAAAAAGAGGATCATGGGGGACCAACAGGCACCGATTGTGGAAGTTTTCTATATAGAGGGAGCAAGTAGCTACAAGTATGGCAGTGTGCCTTTAATTTTGTCGGTAATTGGTCGCTAGTTTTGTCGGTAATCGTTGGCCTCTACACCCCCCCACTGAAAAAGGTCTAGCGACGCCCCTGTTTACACTATGTTCCCGGTGGCGTTATTTTTTCTGCGGCACTGATTGGGGTTAGGTGCGTGCAGTGGCGGATCCAGCCGGCGGGAAGAGGGGGGGGGGGGGGTGGACCCAATCCGTGAGAAAATACTAATTGCGACTCAGCCACCGGTGAATAAGCGGGGGGGGGGGGGGGGGGGGGGTAGGAGGCATTTTTTTTTTGGTCCAATTTTTCAGGAAATATTTTGCGCCGACTCAGTCAGCCGGTGAATAAGCGGGGGGGGGGGGGGGGTGAGACCACTATTTCTGTTTTTTTTCACCTAATTCGTGAGAATTAAAAAAAAAAAAAAACTTTTTATGTTGACCCGTCAGCCCCCCCCCCCGTGTATCCGCGCCTGCAGAGGATCCAGGCGGCGTCAAGGGGGGGGGGGGGGGGTAGCCAAATTTTAATACAAAATTTAGTGCCGACTTAGCTGGCCGGCGAATAAGCGGGGGGGCGCTTTTGTTTTTTGTTTTAATCACGTTTCATGCCCCCGTGGACATAACGGGATGGACGTGAGACAACGCGGGGGACGAAATGAGCAAACGTGCATGACAGGCCGTGATCGCCGTGGATGCCGGGCCAGATTTTTAAACTGTCAAAAGAATTGCCACGGCAGTCACGGTGTGGATTAGGGTGCGTTCAATCGAATTTTCGAAGCTAGAATCACAAACATGAATCACAATTCAAAACGCCGTTACAAAAAGCAAGGTCACTGCGGTTTGCGTTCAAGCGATTTTTCATCAACGCTGATTCTAGCTCATTGCGAGCCAAACCACTGCGCATCACACTGCGCAGTATGGCCCAGGAACTTCGGCGCGCGCTTTCTGGAATTGTTTACGGCCGACTGTCGACTGCTGTTTTGAGCATAGATCGCAATAATAAGACAAAGAATGAGAAGGTGATAGAAGGAAGAAACAAAGAATAACATAAGGAAAGACAGAAAGACAGAAAGAGAGAGAGTGATAGAATGCTTAAAACAAAGAATTACATAAAAGGTGATAGAAGGAAAAAACAAAGCATAACATAAGAATAGAAGGAAGAAACAAAGAATAACAAAAGAGAAGGTAATAGAAGGAAAAAACAAAGAATAACATAAAAATAGAAGGAAGAAACAAAGAATAACATAAAGAAAGACAGAAAGAGGATGTGAAAAAAGGAAGGAACAAAGAATGACATAAGGAAGAACAGAAAGAGAAAGTGATAGAATGATTAAAACAAAGAATAACATAAGAGAAGGTGAAAGAAGGAAGAATCAAAGAATAACATAAGGAAAGATAGAAAGAGAAAGTAACAGAATGATTAAAACAAAGAATAACATAAGAGAAAGTGATAGAATTATAAAAACAAAGAATAGCATAAGAGAAGATGATAGAAGGAAGAAACAAAGAATAACATAAGGAAAGACAGAAAGAGAAATTGATAGAATGCTTAAAACAAAGAATTACATAAGAAAAGGTGATAGAAGGAAAAAACAAAGAATAACATAAGTATAGAAGGAAGAAACAAAGAATAACATAAGGAAAGACAGAAAGAGCAAATGATATAGAATGATAAAAACAAAGAATAACATAAGGAAAGACAGAAAGAGAAAATGATAGAAGGAAAAACAAGGAATAACATAACGGAACAGGCCACGATGGTATAGTGAACGCAAATTGCATGCAAAGCGGGCGCGCGGTTTTTCCCAAACCGGAAGAGACTTCGTCATACAATCATGATTGAGAACTCTGTCCATTCAATCGAATTTTAGCGACCGTGATTCTTTTGAATCATGATACAAAACGCATCTTTTTCAGCGTTTCATGTTTGTGTTTTCAAACACGTTTATTTTTACGACCGACGAAAAAATCGCTTGAACGCATTGCGTTTTAAACTAAACGTCTTTAGAAACCGTGATAGGCCGTTGTAAAACGGGATGAACGCAATGAAACGTGACAGTAAGTAATAGGCCGTAACAAAACTTGTCACGGTCCTAACAAGTTTTGTCACGCTCTGCCCCGCTAGGTGCGCGCTTAGTCACGGTTGCTTCACGGTTGCTGCGCAGTTTGTCCCGTTTTGCGACGTTTTGCCACGGTTCTCACGGCAAGCTAGGGTGTATGGTAGCCGTTTCGTCGCGTTCAATCACGGCGAGTTCCGGCGTGTGACGGTTTACGCTACATAGCGTTGCGTTCTATTATGTTCTGACATGGCAAGCGCGGTCTGGAGATTTAGAGATTTGGGCATCGGACATGTTACCCACTCCACAAACTTCATGATCCATATGCAACGATACTGGGCATCCACCAAGGCGAGGAGAGGGATACTGAAAAAAGAACCTTGTAGTTGTTGTACAAGGAGCCTGTGTTGGGTGGCTTACAGATGGCAATAATGCTTCCCGTCAAGAGCTCCCACCGCATGAGGCACATTCCACTTGTTTTCAAACTCATGGGCAAGGGCTCTCCACTCATCGGGCATCATAAGAATGGCTAACACTTCGTCCGTGTAGGCTTCCTCGAAGGCATTGCACACTTCTGGCACCATATGGCAGATGTAGCGGAACGCATAGGAGAGTGACGAGTAATTGTCCCCACTGCCAAGATGTCTCAGAGTCACTGACACCTTTAGTCCAGGTGGTAGTGCAGAGCGGAACTTCGTGTCTTGTCTCTCGATGGCTGGTGTTACTCTTTCCAGGATCTCATCGAAGAGCTCTGGAGGCATCCTCAGATAGTTCTGGAAGGCGTTGACATCTTCGGTGCGGAGCTCTCTGGTAAGAAATGTTGAGTAGTGGCCCAGCTGCTGCCTTCTGTCTTCCGATAGCCATTTGAGCACCCACGTGGATCCTGGCCTTCTCATCCGCCTTCTTCGCCTTCTTACTGCCTGCTGAACTCTGGCCTTCCCTCTTTGCAAATGCTGCCGGCCTTCTTCTTGCTGACGCAAAGACTAGATGTTTGCACCCAGCAAACATGCAAACACAAAATCTTCTTCATCTAGGGCTTTCATGATGTTATCGCGTACAATGATTGCTATTGCTTGGTAGGCCTTTTTACACCGTGGGCACAAACGTGCTCCAAAACTGTCCGGCGTCCACGTTTCATTCGTAGAAAGCCTGTCAGAACGTGAACCATTCGGCAGAACTTGATCAGAACGTGTTAAACGAGAGGGACCCCATCAGAACTTGACGGGCCGGGAGGGAACGTACTGGCATCCGTGGATACTGTCACAGATACTGTGATAGACCGTGAAAAAAATTGACAAGACCTAACAAAACTTGTCTACAAATAAAAAAAATAGCCAAAATCCCACGGCGCACTACGTTTCGGGCAAACGGGGCTGCCGTGGCCGCCGGGAACATAGTGTAAACGTAGCATTATACCCCGAGTGATTACACGTTGAAAGTTATCCGAATCGACGGCAAGCTAGCAAACGATTGCATGCTATTTTCACAACAGTACTCTTGATAACATGGGGCCCAGTTGATCAATAAATTACAACATTTTACATAATTTTAATCATTATGATGTCTCGTATTGTTCTTTCACATCGAGCGAATTTGGGAACGACAAGGCAGAGGCGGATTTCCCAAAAATAGGGGAATCGGAGGAAAAATTAGATCTAGTCCATAATCCCAAGGAAGCGTCCCTGGGAGCATAGACTGGTAGGTCTTTTGGGGTGGGAGGGGTTATGTCCTTTCCTGTATCTGCTTATTTAAGCAAAAGGCAAAACATTGCCTTCTTCTCACCGTTAGATTTGATTAAGGTTCCTAAAAATATAAATTCTTAAGAAATTTTCAGTAAGTTAGTTTTAAAGAAAAAATATACGTCTATAATAACGAAACATTTGCAAATAAGAGCTCAATGGTATTTGCCCCTTGACATTTTCTTCTTTTAAAATCAGTTATGTTCTTAACTATCCCATTTCATTTCCTGTACTCCTAACAGGTCAAGAAGAGCTCACGAAGAGTTCAATAAAAGAAACTGGATGCAAGAATCGTCAGAGTACGGTCGATGTCTCTAACTCCACCAATTCCGATGGAAACAACGGCGGTCATCGCGGTCCATGTCGATGTCAGAACAAGTGATCACATAATCAAACTAGATCGCAAAGGCTTTCTATAATCAACGTGAAAACAATTTCAGTAGCCTTTTACATAGCCTTTGAAATATGCGAACCTTTTATTTCAACCGAACATGATTTCTACAGTGTATACAGGCAATACAACAGGATATTGAAATTTCCCTTGAACTGATTAATCTCTTTGCAAACAGCTATTATCAGACTTTATCAAAGCTCTTTGCATGCGTCAAGAAAAAACCAGATGTCATGGCTTAAGATTTACATGGAATTAAAACGAAAAAAACATTGCTATTATCCATATTTTCTTAAGACTTCTTAAACTTAATTCTGCGAAATTATGCTCTGGCGGCAATGATTATTGTTCCACGCTACATATTCTTCACTAACCGAATTCTTAATTTCTAACCAGCCTAACCCTAACATTATACGCAAAATAATACCCACATCAATTGCTCCCGGAACATATTACTATCTTTCAAGATTTCTTGCCAATGAACAGTGCGATGTAAACTTACTTTAATTAGAATGGGAAATATGCCCTGAAGTAAATATAAATTGGGAGAGGGTGAATAGGAGGAGGAAGGTGGAAGACAGAGGGGGAGAGAGAGAGAGGGAGAGGGAGGGGGGGGGGGAAACATTGTCTTTTTTCTTTCTTGTTTTTCATTATCATTTATGAGATGGACCGAGGAAGCAGTCAGTCTTCTATATTTAAGGAGATATTTATCATAATATACATAATCAGGACTGTTGCAGTGTATTCAATTTATTGGGTCCTGAAAGGGGTCGAAATTTCGTTAAAATTCTATTAATTTCATTTGACTTAAGCTAGAACATGACGTCATTTAGTTAATGACTGACTTTAAGTCTGTGAATAATGAGTTATGACATTGGGTATCCAGCAAATAAGGTACTGCCCAAAGAATTACACGGCCTATCCCTTTTCAAGGTCCTAGAAATGTCATTATTATCGCAGAGGATACGGGGCTACACTCCTTTCCCACGGCTAGGGAGAATCCCCCACCTTTATGAGGACACAGAAATAAGCAGGTGAAAGAGGGCGATGTTCCGTACTCTATATTATGGAACGCTCTCTCTCTCTCTCTCTCTCTCTGTTCATGTTGTTGGAAACATTTCATATAATGGGCTTCACGCCTTTAAAAGTAGAAGATATGGATACTCGCCTCCTTCTTTTTTTGTGTTGCTTTTATTGCAGTTTGGTATGTTTGTTCTTTGTATCGCGGCCTGTTTTGTAATCATTCAGTGATTCTGAGATGTAGTGGACCATATTTGCCCCACCATAGTTTTCGGAGAGAGTCCGCTGTTTCAGCACATTTCGTAAAATATTTGGTGAAGCTATTGTTCATATTTTGCCAGTTTTAAAAGGTAAACATTACTTCGGTGTTCCAGGGAAAATCCACCACCTTACAACCCTTTTCTTTCCCTTTTTAAGTAACCAAATACAGAATGCATGTGGAGCCAGAGGCAAGTTCGGTTGCCCCTCCCTCATCCATTACGTGATTTTTATCAAGCATAATTCTGATTAGTACGTTGCTCATAAGGCCTGTGGTACAGCATAATGTCTATTCATCTAAATAAGTTGCATATGCTTTTATAATTTAATTAATAATCAAGACCTATAAGTATAGTTTGATGTTTGTGATAGTAACACTATCGGATGGTAGATATAGGGTGCGTTTAATCGACACTTTTTCACCCTAGAATCACGGTTTCTAAAGACGTTTAGTTTAAAACGCAATGCGTTCAAGCGATTTTTTCGTCGGTCGTAAAAATAAACGTGTTTGAAAACACAAACATGAAACGCTGAAAAAGATGCGTTTTGTATCATGATTCTGCAGAATCACGGTCGCTAAAATTCGATTGAACGGACGGAGTTCTCAATCATGATTGTATGACGGAGGCTGTTCCGGTTCGGGCAAAAACCGCGCGCCTGCTTTTCATGCAATTTGCGTACCATGCTCTTTATCGTGGCCTGTTCCGTTATGTTTTAAGCATTCTATCATTTTCTCTTTCTGCCTTTCCTTATGTCATTCTTTGTTTCTTATATCCCTATATCACCTTCTCTTACGTTATTCTTTGTTTTAATAACTCTATCACTTTCTCTTTATGTCTTTCCTTATGTTATTTTTTGTTTCTTCCTTCCATTACCTTCTCATTCTTTGTTTTATTATTGCGATCTATGCCCAAAACAGCAGTCGACAGTCGGCCGTAAACAATTCCAAAAAGCGCGCGCCGAAGTTGACCTATAGGCCTACTTCCTGGGTCAAACTGCGAGTGTGATGCGCAGTGGCTGGGCTCGGAATGAGCTAGAATCAGCGTTGATGAAATATGGCTTGAACGCTAACCGCAGTGACCTTGTTTTTTGTAACGGCGTTTTGATTTGTGATTCATGTTTGTGATTCTAGCTTCGAAAATGCGATTGAACGCACCCTTAGGCCTATATACATCCATTAATGATTTCAATGTAAGATGGCATGCTTAACCGAACTCTTTGTACCCTGTCTGTACCAATGATATATCTCTGTCAACGAATATTTTTTTATAATGGAGACATGTAAATCCAATAAAAACGTATTTATGATATTACCAATGATGACATTTTTTATTTCGTATTTCATTTTTTAGAAGGCAATATGGTATGGGTTCTCAAATGACAAGAATGAATCCAAAGATTGACTGTGATGTAGATACCGGGCACGGTCGGGGGGGGGGGGGGGGGCTTCCTCGAAAAGTAAAAAAATGAAAAAGACTCAGATAGAGAGAGAGAGAGAGAGAGAGAAGACGGAGGAGGAGAAGCGAAAGAGAAGCGAGAGGGAATGTGAAATGGCAAGAAGATTAAAGACCCTTCCACATTGAGCCTTCCCATTTCATCCACCTAACTGTTCATCCTGTGGTTCAGTAAACTTGTCCTTATTCAATGTATCGAGGGGTCAGTGACACAAAGACGTAAATCCATTTTGGCCATTTTGAGAAAAAGTGTTAATGTGTCACTGAGCACTTGGGCCTTAAGGAGTTAAGTATATGTTTCACTAGCCATTGACTTCAATGTTTTTTTGTTTTTTTTTGTAATAATTTTTTTTTTTTTTTTTTTTTTTAATTTTGGTAATGGGTACCCCCAAAAAGCTGACCTTACCCGCCCCCCCCCCCCCCAAACGAAACGAAATATCGATCGGCCAAATTTTGGGACTAAAAAAAAAAGAAGTGTATTAGTGCATAGTGCATTTATTTTTAGCATTGCCAGAAAGATGGGTCCGCTTTCATTCACAGATGGCTTGAAAATTTCGGGTGGGGGGGGGGGGGGATTTTTAGAATATTAAATGAAATGTGTGATGAGATAAATGTCCAGTGTTTGATGAAAATGAAAAAGTTAGAATAGGCTGCGTAAATATTCCGGCAACGTCAATGACGTGACAAAAAAAACACCAGACAAAATTGTATTCCATTTTTACTCCAATTTTATTATAAATAACAAACAAATGAATAGTTCTGAATCTTGACGGCACAATGTCAGACAGTAATAAAAAGAATCGAGTTACATGAATGAAATGGCAGAGGTGCGTAACATGCCAAGTGTGAGCATGCAGAGCGAATAGTGTAACAAGTTAGATCATCGAAATATAATAATAAAATTGCTTACGTGTCACGTGACTAGCAATGAAGTAAAAGTTAAAACAGAGTTCAAAGTCCAAAACTGAAGTCCAAAGTCTGTAAATCGGATGTCGTGAAATATCGTGCGCGGGAAGGTGCGGCGATCGCGACAGAAGTCGAAGACTAGGAGGACGAGTGATCAGGACGTGAAGAAATAATCGAAGAGCGAAAAGATGAACGAGATACCAGAAGGGAGATCACGAGGAATGATGACATCTCGGAGACTTGCGACGCTCCGTTGAAGTCGGGGCTGAAGAGCCGAACGGAGGTAAAGTTCGAAGACAGCGATGAAGAAATCAGGAATCAAGTCGACCAGCTGCGGTGAGTCGGGCAGGCTGGGAGAAGATGAATAACGAAAAGTTCATGAAGTTGAAAACGTAACCAAGGACCAGCTGCGGTGAGTCGGGCAGGCTGGGAGAAGATGAATAACGAAAAGTTCATGAAGTTGAAAACGTAACCAACGACCAGCTGCGGTGAGTCGGGCAGGCTGGGTGAAGATAACAAACTCATGATGACATAAATCAGTCGACCAGCTGCGGTGAGTCGGGCAGGCTGGGAGAAGTTGAATAACGAAAAGTTCATGACAGCAACAAGATCAAATTCGTATGTTCGTGGCAGTGAATCGCCGAACAGATGATCGAGAATGAATAAAAGTCAAAAGTCAGGCAGCAACATGATCGTGCTGGATATAGATGCGGACTCGACCGTAGGTAGATGAAACGGGAGTTGATGTTGACTCGACCAAGATGAAAGCGGGAGTTGATGTTGACTCGACCAAGATGAAAGCGGGAGTAAGTGTTGATGACTCGACCAAGATGAAAGCGGGAGTTGATGTTGACTCGACCAAGATGAAAGCGGGAGTGAAGCTTGAAAGGAAAAGCGACGCGCAAAGCTGAGAATTCGGCGGAGCGCTGAACCAATAAGAAAGCGAGGTTGGCGAAGCGGAGGTGAGGACCAATCAGCGCGAGGATTGAGAAAGTCCTAGAAGACGCTCGAAGAACAAAATTAATGGCAAATTCGAGAAAAATGTGTTTGTTTACAATAACAAATGAGACATTGTGAGACAATACAAGCAAAATGAGAGTTACAAATACATTCATAATAAAGTACAATCAGAACAGCAAATCATTATCAAAAGTACGAATGTTAACAGACAAAAGCAATTATCTAGCAAAGAATTCAAATTAGGAATTTTGGAAAACACAATTAAGTTATGCACGAATGATACGAGAGCTAACAAATACAGTAGCGCAAAAGTAGGGCGCTACATTTACTCCCCTACCAGAATCGAAACTGTGAATTTAAGAACAGCTGAGAGGCGATAAGCATAAAGCCTAACATATCCTAAGTTAAGAATATACACGCAGTCAGAAAAATTTAGCTGACCAATTAACGTTGCCTACAAACAATGCACAATTATCAATATCGGACAAAGATCAATAACTAGGTCTAGATCTAGAATCTATAAGTAGACTAAAGTCTAGACCCTATAGGTCAAAGGTAATATCTGCATGCAAATATTTACACAATACAAAATCTGAAATGCAAAGATTGTTCGATCTGATTTATGCCGTCAAGAACAGAACCGTCGGAAATCCGTTTGTCGGGGTCACCAATTTAGAATATTAAATGAAATGTGTGATGAGATAAATGTCCAGTGTTTGATGAAAATGAAAAAGTTAGAATAGGCTGCGTAAATATTCCGGCAACGTCAATGACGTGACAAAAAAAACACCAGACAAAATTGTATTCCATTTTTACTCCAATTTTATTATAAATAACAAACAAATGAATAGTTCTGAATCTTGACGGCACAATGTCAGACAGTAATAAAAAGAATCGAGTTACATGAATGAAATGGCAGAGGTGCGTAACATGCCAAGTGTGAGCATGCAGAGCGAATAGTGTAACAAGTTAGATCATCGAAATATAATAATAAAATTGCTTACGTGTCACGTGACTAGCAATGAAGTAAAAGTTAAAACAGAGTTCAAAGTCCAAAACTGAAGTCCAAAGTCTGTAAATCGGATGTCGTGAAATATCGTGCGCGGGAAGGTGCGGCGATCGCGACAGAAGTCGAAGACTAGGAGGACGAGTGATCAGGACGTGAAGAAATAATCGAAGAGCGAAAAGATGAACGAGATACCAGAAGGGAGATCACGAGGAATGATGACATCTCGGAGACTTGCGACGCTCCGTTGAAGTCGGGGCTGAAGAGCCGAACGGAGGTAAAGTTCGAAGACAGCGATGAAGAAATCAGGAATCAAGTCGACCAGCTGCGGTGAGTCGGGCAGGCTGGGAGAAGATGAATAACGAAAAGTTCATGAAGTTGAAAACGTAACCAAGGACCAGCTGCGGTGAGTCGGGCAGGCTGGGAGAAGATGAATAACGAAAAGTTCATGAAGTTGAAAACGTAACCAACGACCAGCTGCGGTGAGTCGGGCAGGCTGGGTGAAGATAACAAACTCATGATGACATAAATCAGTCGACCAGCTGCGGTGAGTCGGGCAGGCTGGGAGAAGTTGAATAACGAAAAGTTCATGACAGCAACAAGATCAAATTCGTATGTTCGTGGCAGTGAATCGCCGAACAGATGATCGAGAATGAATAAAAGTCAAAAGTCAGGCAGCAACATGATCGTGCTGGATATAGATGCGGACTCGACCGTAGGTAGATGAAACGGGAGTTGATGTTGACTCGACCAAGATGAAAGCGGGAGTTGATGTTGACTCGACCAAGATGAAAGCGGGAGTAAGTGTTGATGACTCGACCAAGATGAAAGCGGGAGTTGATGTTGACTCGACCAAGATGAAAGCGGGAGTGAAGCTTGAAAGGAAAAGCGACGCGCAAAGCTGAGAATTCGGCGGAGCGCTGAACCAATAAGAAAGCGAGGTTGGCGAAGCGGAGGTGAGGACCAATCAGCGCGAGGATTGAGAAAGTCCTAGAAGACGCTCGAAGAACAAAATTAATGGCAAATTCGAGAAAAATGTGTTTGTTTACAATAACAAATGAGACATTGTGAGACAATACAAGCAAAATGAGAGTTACAAATACATTCATAATAAAGTACAATCAGAACAGCAAATCATTATCAAAAGTACGAATGTTAACAGACAAAAGCAATTATCTAGCAAAGAATTCAAATTAGGAATTTTGGAAAACACAATTAAGTTATGCACGAATGATACGAGAGCTAACAAATACAGTAGCGCAAAAGTAGGGCGCTACAGATTCACCTTTTCCAATCCATGATTTCTGCCTTTAACTTTTGTATTAGTTGTGCTGCCCATATCTTCAACAGCTTGCTGAGTACCGAAGTGCTAACGTCGTATTCGCTCCTCGTCTCGGTTATTGGTTCCTATAACAACAGAGCCTGCGCATGAATTTCACCGCGATATCATTTAAGCAACGGGCTGGAGCAGGAAAAATTGTTTGGCGCTGGTGTGAGCATTGTTGGGAGCCAGCTACCTTGACAACTTAGCTAATATGACGTCATACTTCGGTACTCTATTGATCGGAGAGTAAAGGTTGGTTTTGAGTACATAAACAGGTTTACAAATCTGAAGAATTTGGAACCTTTCAGTAATTTTCGCCTTGTAATTTATACTGCTTGGTAAATAATGTTCATATTTCGACCCATCACTGAGTGCGATCATACACAGTTCGCAGGATCAATATTTTTTTGAGGTTTTGTTCCGTTTTCGGTGCAGCTTTAAAAATCCCCCAATTTAATTGGACTTTGACTTCAGCGTCTGAAAGAAAATGCTGTCAGTCTCTGGTCCGATCGCCCACGGAATATTATTGTCGCTGAGAATATGCCACAGAAGTCGATTAAAGTGTGCCTTCTTGGCGTAAGTATATCACACAGACAATCTTTTCGAGAGTGTTTTAGTTGCTATATTTGGTCAATAGGAATTCAAAGCGCGCTTAATCATTTTTCTTTTGCATTTCCTTGATATTGATTGTAATTGAAAGAGTGTAATCAAATGAGGTATTTAGGTATTATCTCAGTCAGGCATATAGATTATCTTATCAACCTCATAACGTGAATTTCCTACGAATAATAGTTATGCCTCACTGACATACGCATGGTACATGCTTGCTTAATCATTAAAAAGCACAAAATGTTATTGCTCTCATTTATGGGGCGCCAAGTGTTACCCTAGTTTTTCGGTATAAAATCACCTCATTTCGTTACAAAATTTGTACCGAATTAATTTTGTTACAAAATGATTTGTACCGAATTAATTTTGTAACAAAATTTTATTCTGTTAAAAACTTTTGTAACAAAATAAATTTTGTTACAAAATGATTTGTACCGAATTCATTTTGTTACAAAAATTTTACCGAATTCATTTTGTTACAAAATGATTTGTACCGAATTCGTTTTGTTACAAAATCATTTTTACGGAATTCATTTTGTTACAAAATTATTTTTACCGAATCTATTTTGTTACAAAATTTGTACTGAATTGATTTTGTTGCAAAATGACTTTTACCGAATTCATTTTGTTACAAAATGACTTTGTACCAAATACATTTTGTACCGAAAAACCAGGGTAACATTTGGCGCCTTTGGACGCCAAGTGTTACCCTGGTTTTTTCGGTAACACTTTGCGCCTTGGGTCGCCAAGTGTAACCCTGGTTTTTCGGTATAAAATCACCTCATTTTGTCACAGAATATACTCAAAACTGTATTTTGTAACAACATTATGTTAAACAATTTATTTTGTTACAAAATGACTTTGTACCGAATTCATTCTGTATTACAAAATGTTTTTTTTTGTGGACGGAATACATTTCGTACCGAACACATTTTCATTCTGTGTACGGAATTATAGTCCGTGCATATAGTTTTGTGTCCGCGCGAAGGCACGGTCAGTGAACAGAAATTGATGCTTGGGGGGGGGGGGAGAGGGGATTAATTATTAACCTTGATAAGATACTAGTAGCGTACACATGGTGTGTCTACACTCAATATAATACCAATATACTGTTTAAATTGGCAAGAAATAAAGAAGGTGCCTACGCTAACATTTAATAACTTAAAAGGAAAGTTTAAAACACAAAGCTGCAAAGCAAGGCAAAGTCTACCGTAGCGTTCACGTACGCATGTGCTTCCATGGGGTACAAAAGCAAAAAAAATCAATATTAATTTACATTCAATATATCGATTTTTGATCATAGTAATTTACCAATCATCACCCCTCTCGATAACGCCAGCCCCTCCCGCTACCCCCTCCCAAGTCCTCCAGGGTAGATTACAAAGAACAATACAGATTTACAACTTGCAAATATTATATTATGTATATCTTTTTTCTCGTCGTAACTTCAGGTTCCAATTATTAAGAGCCTGCATTAGGGCCCACAATTCGCGTCTTGAGTAAGTTAACTAAGTGCGCTTTATAAGTATTTATTATTTTGTTGAGATAATATAGTTTAATTAAACTATATTCTCTGTCATTATTTGTCTTTTGCTTACTTATACAAAATTCTTAGCCAAGGACATGTGACAGTTACTATGTATTATGCAATAGCACATAATTGTTATATTCTAGTTTAAGTCACTAGTTACAGTTTTAATAGCGAAACGCTTTGTTCATGTCCAGAACTTTAACTTCCAGTATCTTTGTATTGTTGAGTGTAGACACACCGTGTGTACGCTACTAGTGTGTTATCAGGATGAGGCAGTGCGTGCAGTATGAACACAACTTCTTATCAAGGTTAATAATCCCCCTCTCCCCCAAGCATTAACAGTATACTGTTCACTGACCTTGCATTCCGCGGACACAAAACTATATGCACGGACTATAATTCCGTACACAGAATAAAAATGTGTTCGGTACGAAATGTATTCCGTCCACAAAAAAAAACATTTTGTAATACAGAATGAATTCGGTACAAAGTCATTTTGTAACAAAATAAATTGTTTAACATAATGTTGTTACAAAATACAGTTTTGAGTATAATCTGTATGGGGCGCCAAGTGTTACCCTAGTTTTTCGGTATAAAATCACCTCATTTTGTTACAAAATTTGTACCGAATTCATTTTGTTACAAAATGATTTGTACCGAATTTATTTTGTAACAAAATTTTATTTTGTTAAAAACTTTTGTAACAAAATGAATTTTGTTACAAAATGATTTGTACCGAATTTATTTTGTTACAAAATTTTTACCGAATTCATTTTGTTACAAAATGATTTGTACCGAATTCGTTTTGTTACAAAATCATTTTTACGGAATTCATTTTGTTACAAAATTATTTTTACCGAATCTATTTTGTTACAAAATTTGTACTGAATTGATTTTGTTGCAAAATGACTTTTACCGAATTCATTTTGTTACAAAATGACTTTGTACCGAATACATTTAGTACCGAAAAACCAGGGTAACACTTGGCGCCTTTGGACGCCAAGTGTTACCCTGGTTTTTTCGGTAACACTTTGCGCCTTGGGTCGCCAAGTGTAACCCTGGTTTTTCGGTATAAAATCACCTCATTTTGTCACAGAATATACTCAAAACTGTATTTTGTAACAACATTATGTTATACAATTTATTTTGTTACAAAATAACTTTGTACCGAATTCATTCTTTATTTTTTTTGTGGACGGAATACATTTCGTACCGAACTCATTTTCATTCTGTGTACGGAATTATAGTCCGTGCATATAGTTTTGTGTCCGCGGAATGCAAGGTCAGTGAACAGTATACTGTTGATGCTTGGGGGAGAGGGGATTATTAACCTTGATAAGAAGTTGTGTTCATACTGCACGCACTGCCTCATCCTGATAACACTAGTAGCGTACACATGGTGTGTCTACACTCAATAATACAAAGATACTGGAAGTTAAAGTTAATCTGGACATGAACAAAGCGTTTCGCTATTAAAACTGTAACTAGTGACTTAAACTAGAATATAACAATGTGCTATTGCATAATACATAGTAACTGTCACATGTCCTTGGCTAAGAATTTTGTATAAGTAAGCAAAAGACAAATAATGACAGCATTGATTATTATGGTTATTGAGAGAATATAGTTTAATTAAACTATATTATCTCAATAACAAAAATAATAAATACTTATAAAGCGCACTGAGTTAAAGGTAATACAAAGTTTTGGGAAATTTTGAAAATTTGGTGGATAGTGAATCTTTACAATTTTGATATATGTGGATGCCCCTGTGGATGTATTATAAGCACTAACAAAATTAGCCCCTAAAACACTTCTGTTTTCGAGAAAAATTGAATATAAAAATTTACCGGTGCTCCCGGTAAATTTTGATAAATTTCAAATAGCGCCTATGGCCGTACAATGGTAGCTGCGACCATGAAAATCTCAGAATATGTAGTTGTGATATATAATTTCCAAACGGGAATAGCTACTTGGTCGATTTTAGTCAAGAAACATTGTTTCAAAGCTAATTTAATATCTTGACCTTGAGAGGGAGCTATACAACATAAAGAGTTTATTATTTATAATTTCATAACTTCAGACTCGATTTCAACCGCGACAACGATCAATGAATATTGTAGGAACGCATATGCTTCCAATATTTTAATTTGAACTGAATTCATGACCCCATACCAAAACTTTGTAATACCTTTAAAGTTGATACTCTAAGCAAATAAATGTCCCTTAATTTGTTACCTACGGCAAGTATATGTTATTTTTAAGTTTTTCAATTACTTAGTATATCACAAAAAAATTCTGTCTACTCGAAATCCTCAATTGAAATGTTGAAAATATCCGCCTCTCTTTGCATAGAAAATCAGTCACGGCGCTGGTCTACTATTTGTGACCTCACGTCCGGGAGAAAGTATATTCACGTACCCGGATGCTCCATAGCAAACATGTGCAGAGTGATACGATTTTCTGCATATTTTTGTTTCAAAGGCTGAAAAGTCTAATAAATCATAATTCTATGTACAATTCTTTACCTTCCCCTAGTACTTCATAGTATTAATATCAATTCCCCTTTTAAAAATTATGACATATACATGCCAACGATGTGCTATTAGTCGATATTTTCACCATGTAATTTTTGTTTTGGTGTTGAAATCGGCCCAGGCACGGAGTGAACAGTATAGCTGTCTACCCATGCACAGTTCATTACCCGTACACTACAGCGATCTCCCGATGGTTTCTTCTTCCTTTTTCCCATGTCTTTCGCCTTCCTTGGTCCTGAAGATTCTTCATCTACCAATTCTGACACCGGTAGTCAGGAGCAAGTCTTTGTTAGTTGTTTTTCTTAGCTGGCAACGTCGCATTCATTCTCTTGCAATTGCCGATAAACATAAAACTAGCGCACGTACGTTCCATCACAAGCAAGCAGCGCCTAGAGCAGCGGCTTGGTCTTATCTCTCGATTCTGCTCGCTTCACGAACGTTCATGCAAGAGCCGCATCACTCGCCAAAATATTATAGAGGAAGCGCGCTTGCATGATCTCGTTCAAGTTTGATATTTTACCACATAAAATGTTTAACTGGTACTGTATCCTTTTTTGAGGCAGTCACACACATCTATGATAATTACTATCATAGTTCTAGACCTATTCGTTTTACAAAACTGCTCCTGTACCTTATCTGATGACAATATAATGCATCCGCCTATTCATACGTGCACGATTTAACTTTAATTCCTAAGCAGTAAACTCGTTTTAAATCTCTACCAAATAGGTGAATATGGGGATATAAAAAGAAATCAGCGACTGGAAAATATTGCTTTGTTATTCTTCAATCAAATGAAAACAGAAAATCCATCAAATATACTCCTTAACAACAACAAATCTAAGCTCTGACAGGATAGCATTTACGTAGGGATATCACTGCCATTCACTCTCACTGAGCCCATGGCTCCCGTTCGTGACGTCACGGATAGAGGCCCGACTCTACGTGCACTTCCGGGTTTCAGACTTAGATATTTTGGTAGAGTTTACTCGAATAATTTCATTATTCTAAACTTGTTTTGTCGGGTGGACACCATTTGGTGTTATTATGGGGGTTAAAAGCTTTCTATTTATGTAATTATCTCAGTATTTGGGATTGTCTTAGAGTATCAACTTTAACTTACTCAAGACGCAAATTGTGGGCCCTAATGCAGGCTCTTAATAATTGGAACCTGTAAAGTTACGACGAGAAAAAAGATATACATAACTATAACTATTTGCAAGTTGTAAATCTTTATTGTTCTTTGTAATACCCTGGAGGACTTGGGAGGAGGTAGCGGGAGGGGCTGGCGTTATCGAGAGGGGTGATGAGGCGAGGGGGGTCCAAATAAGGTGGATAATGCATTGGTAAATTACTATGATCAAAAATCAATATATTGAATGTAAATTAATATATTAATTTTTTGCTTTTGGACCCCACGGAAGCACATACGTACGTGAACGCTACGGTAGACTTTGCCTTGCTTTGCAGCTTTGTGTTTTAAACTTTCCTTTTATGAAGTTATTAAATGTTAGCGTAGGCACCTTCTTTATTTCTTGCCAATTTAAACAGTATCTTGGTATTATATTGAGTGTAGACACACCATGTGTACGCTACTACAGTGTTATCAGGATGAGGCAGTGCGTGCAGTATGAACACAACTTCTTATCAAGGTTAACAATTAATCCCCTCTCCCCCAAGCATCAATTACTGTTCACTGACCGTGCCTTCGCGCGGACACAAAACTATATGCACGGACTATAATTCCGTACACAGAATGAAAATGAGTTCGGTACGAAATGTATTCCGTCCACAAAAAAAACATTTTGTAATACAGAATGAATTCAGTACAAAGTTATTTTGTAACAAAATAAATTGTATAACATAATGTTGTTACAAAATACAGTTTTGAGTATATTCTGTGACAAAATGAGGTGATTTTATACCGAAAAACCAGGGTTACACTTGGCGACCCAAGGCGCAAAGTGTTACCGAAAAAACCTGGGTAACACTTGGCGTCCAAAGGCGCCAAGTGTTACCCTGGTTTTTCGGTACAAAATGTATTCGGTACAAAGTCATTTTGTAACAAAATGAATTCGGTAAAAGTCATTTTGCAACAAAATCAATTCAGTACAAATTTTGTAACAAAATAGATTCGGTAAAAATAATTTTGTAACAAAATGAATTCCGTAAAAATGATTTTGTAACAAAACGAATTCGGTACAAATCAGTTTGTAACAAAATGAATTCGGTAAAAATTTTGTAACAAAATAAATTCGGTACAAATCATTTTGTAACAAAATTTATTTTGTTACAAAAGTTTTTAACAAAATAAAATTTTGTTACAAAATAAATTCGGTACAAATCATTTTGTAACAAAATGAATTCGGTACAAATTTTGTAACAAAATGAGGTGATTTTATACCGAAAAACTAGGGTAACACTTGGCGCCCCATAATTCTGTGACAAAATGTATGGGGCGCCAAGTGTTACCGTAGTTTTTCGGTATAAAATCACCTCATTTTGTTACAAAATTTGTACCGAATTAATTTTGTTACAAAATGATTTGTACCGAATTTATTTTGTAACAAAATTTTATTCTGTTAAAAACTTTTGTAACAAAATAAATTTTGTTACAAAATGATTTGTACCGAATTCATTTTGTTACAAAAATGTTACCGAATTCATTTTGTTACAAAATGATTTGTACCGAATTCGTTTTGTTACAAAATCATTTTTACGGAATTCATTTTGTTACAAAATTATTTTTACCGAATCTATTTTGTTACAAAATTTGTACTGAATTGATTTTGTTGCAAAATGACTTTTACCGAATTCATTTTGTTACAAAATGACTTTGTACCAAATACATTTTGTACCGAAAAAACAGGGTAACATTTGGCGCCTTTGGACGCCAAGTGTTACCCTGTTTTTTTCGGTAACACTTTGCGCCTTGGGTCGCCAAGTGTAACCCTGGTTTTTCGGTATAAAATCACCTCATTTTGTCACAGAATATACTCAAAACTGTATTTTATTATGTTAAACAATTTATTTTGTTACAAAATGACTTTGTACCGAATTCATTCTGTATTACAAAATGTTTTTTTTTTGTGGACGGAATACATTTCGTACCGAACACATTTTCATTCTGTGTACGGAATTATAGTCCGTGCATATAGTTTTGTGTCCGCGCGAAGGCACGGTCAGTGAACAGAAATTGATGCTTGGGGGGGGGGGATTAATTATTAACCTTGATAAGACACTAGTAGCGTACACATGGTGTGTCTACACTCAATATAATACCAAGATACTGTTTAAATTGGCAAGAAATAAAGAAGGTGCCTACGCTAACATTTAATAACTTCATAAAAGGAAAGTTTAAAACACAAAGCTGCAAAGCAAGGCAAGGTCTACCGTAGCGTTCACGTACGCATGTGCTTCCATGGGGTACAAAAGCAAATAAATCATATATTAATTTACATTCAATATATCGATTTTTTATCATAGTAATTTACCAATCATCACCCCTCTCGATAACGCCAGCCCCTCCCGCTACCCCCTCCCAAATCCTCCAGGGTATATTACAAAGAACAATACAGATTTACAACTTGCAAATATTATATTATGTATATCTTTTTTCTCGTCGTAACTTCAGGTTCCAATTATTAAGAGCCTGCATTAGGGCCCACAATTTGCGTCTTGAGTAAGTTAACTAAGTGCGCTTTATAAGTATTTATTATTTTGTTGAGATAATATAGTTTAATTAAACTATATTCTCTGTCATTATTTGTCTTTTGCTTACTTATTCTTAGCCAAGGACATGTGACAGTTACTATGTATTATGCAATAGCACATAATTGTTATATTCTAGTTTAAGTCACTAGTTACAGTTTTAATAGCGAAACGCTTTGTTCATGTCCAGAACTTTAACTTCCAGTATCTTTGTATTGTTGAGTGTAGACACACCGTGTGTACGCTACTAGTGTGTTATCAGGATGAGGCAGTTCGTGCAGTATGAACACAACTTCTTATCAAGGTTAATAATCCCCCTCTCCCCCAAGCATTAACAGTATACTGTTCACTGACCTTGCATTCCGCGGACACAAAACTATATGCACGGACTATAATTCCGTACACAGAATAAAAATGTGTTCGGTACGAAATGTATTCCGTCCACAAAAAAAAACATTTTGTATTACAGAATGAATTCGGTACAAAGTCACTTTGTAACAAAATAAATTGTTTAACATAATGTTGTTACAAAATACAGTTTTGAGTATATTCTGTGACAAAATGAGGTGATTTTAGGGTGACCAGGGTTACACTTGGCGACCCAAGGCGCAAAGTGTTACCGAAAAAACCAGGGTAACACTTGGCGTCCAAAGGCGCCAAGTGTTACCCTAGTTTTTCGGTACAAAATGTATTTGGTACAAAGTCATTTTGTAACAAAATGAATTCGGTAAAAATGATTTTGTAACAAAACGAATTCGGTACAAATCATTTTGTAACAAAATGAATTCGGTAAAATTTTTGTAACAAAATAGATTCGGTAAAAATAATTTTGTAACAAAATGAATTCCGTAAAAATGATTTTGTAACAAAACGAATTCGGTACAAATCATTTTGTAACAAAATGAATTCGGTAAAATTTTTGTAACAAAATGAATTCGGTACAAATCATTTTGTAACAAAATTTATTTTGTTACAAAAGTTTTTAACAGAATAAAATTTTGTTACAAAATAAATTCGGTACAAATCATTTTGTAACAAAATTAATTCGGTACAAATTTTGTAACAAAATGAGGTGATTTTATACCGAAAAACTAGGGTAACACTTGGCGCCCCATAAAAATGAGGTGATTTTATACCGAAAAACCAGGGTTACACTTGGCGACCCAAGGCGCAAAGTGTTACCGAAAAAACCAGGGTAACACTTGGCGTCCAAAGGCGCCAAGTGTTACCCTGGTTTTTCGGTACAAAATGTATTTGGTACAAAGTCATTTTGTAACAAAATGTATTTGGTACAAAGTCATTTTGTAACAAAATGAATTCGGTAAAAATGATTTTGTAACAAAACGAATTCGGTACAAATCATTTTGTAACAAAATGAATTCGGTAAAAAATTTTGTAACAAAATAGATTCGGTAAAAATAATTTTGTAACAAAATGAATTCCGTAAAAATGATTTTGTAACAAAACGAATTCGGTACAAATCATTTTGTAACAAAATGAATTCGGTAAAATTTTTGTAACAAAATGAATTCGGTACAAATCATTTTGTAACAAAATTTATTTTGTTACAAAAGTTTTTAACAGAATAAAATTTTGTTACAAAATAAATTCGGTACAAATCATTTTGTAACAAAATTAATTCGGTACAAATTTTGTAACAAAATGAGGTGATTTTATACCGATAAACTAGGGTAACACTTGGCGCCCCATACTCATTTCCTGCCATGACGTTGGTTTGTAAAACACAACGGTATATAAGACATTTCATGGTCCTACGTATCATCTGCGTTGAAAATATAATTCACTTGACATCATTACGTGCGCATGTCTGTGCGAGGTTTGGGTAACAAAAGGGGACTTCCTCATTCCTGCCGGGTAGTGTGTGTGTGTGGGGGGGGGAGGGAGGTGTTTCACTAAGATCGAATTTAAGTCGGAATTAACTAAGGCAGGCTGTTCATGCCACTACATGATTAGTTCCTCTTACCTTTCCTGGCATTGGTTTCTCAAGGGACGTACAAATCATTGTCACAAATCTACAACATTTGCATTGTTGATAGTTCATTATAATTGAAGGACAAAATATTATCTAAAGATCATAATTGAGAGACCAATGGTAAGAGCAACAAGTGGCATGAATGGCCTGTCATAGTTAAGTCCAACTTAAAGTCGATCTTAGTCTTTTTGAAACACCCCCCCCCCCCCCCCCCCCCTGATCAGGCATGCGTGAGTTCTAAACTGTAACAATGGGATGCGTTACACTCCACTTGGCTTTCAAGTTCCTTGCTCCGAGGCGCTCTTCATCTGCGGGGAATCTCGGAGGCCAGGCACAGTTTCACATTCAAAATACCGGCAAAATGTCAGTGTAAATTATAAAATTTGTTTGGGGATTGTATTGGGAATAGTGCATCGAACAATTTGTAATGAATACCATGTACTGTAGAAATTACGATCGATCTCTGTACCCCCCCCCCTCTCTCTCTCTTTCTCTCTCTCTTTCTCTCTCTTCAAGACGCCTATATACTGCCGTGTCGCTCCACAGTTTCCTTTCTCAAAGATTCTTGGAGCCCTACCCTTCCTTCCCACAATCATCATGATGATGTGTGTTTACTTTCATGTCATTTATTATAGAGTCTCTGTGTAGGGAAAACCTGTATAACCACGCGATTCGTCAAAGGAAAGTTTGATGAGAAATACATCAGCACTATCGGGTAAGCTTCTACCCTCCTGACCACTTTCACAATACAATACACAATACCGCTAATTTATTATTATACAATGTATCATATTACAACAATTTCCTACGGCAGGAGTCTAGTCAAAATATAGATGTAAATTTCTTTTCAACGAGAATTTCGTTGTTGTACATGTCTGTACCAAATACCGCCTTAAACATTGGTTGAATGGCCAATATGTTTTAAAGCGTAATCTTTAATCTCAATAAGGTTTTTCTTGGCTTTCTTGAAATTATAGTAATGTCTTTATGAAACTCATTAGAAGGAAGTAAGTCTAGAACAGTAATATGAATAGCAAAGTCCGACTCGTACCATTCTGGATACACTGTTAGAACGGTGTTTAAAATATCACTGTTTAAAAGAATGTTGTTTAAAAAACTAAACAACGTTGTTCAAAATCGAAAAATCAGTGCTCGATTGGCTTAAACAACTATGTATTAAAAAACAAAATAATTTAATTAAACAGAGTTGTTTAAAAAGTCCCGGGGGCGTCGTTGATATTTTCTCGATACGCGATTGCAATTTGCGCACACACATGCGATATGCACAAAGAACGTACATAATACATGCATGCAAGCATGCAGTGCTACTGCTAGTGTGCACTGCAAGTGCTAGTGCAGTGCAGTGCAGACGAAAATGGCGGAACACGGGGCAAGGCGACGACTTGGTTCTTCTCGGCTTCGCCGATGGGGTTTAGGTGAAGTTATAGAGACAAATAATAATGTTGTCTTTCACTGCCATGAATATGATGAACAAATGTTGAAGTAAATTGGCAACAAGCTCTGCATGTTACAGTGTATAAATCGTTGTGATTATTGCAGGAGTGGTTGCAGTAGGTCATTTCACAAATTCAAACAACCAGATAATAACCATCAAACAGTTCTGTTTAAAATTTAAGCAACTCCTTTTAAACAACCCAGTTGTGCAGTAATACTGAATAAACAACAGTTGCTTAGTAATTTAAACATTATTGTTTAAAATTTAAACAACTTGCGTTAAACAACCGAGTTGTGCAATCTTTTTACTAAACAACTGTTGTTTAAAAGGTTTCCTAATTTTTAAACAACTAAGTGTTCAAAATGTAAACAACCTTAATTTGTTTAATTTTTAAACAACGTTGAGCGATTCACCGGTTAACTCGGGGTTGTTTAAAATTTTAAACAACTTGTTTAATTTTTTTCTAACAGTGTATAAATAGATGTGAGACGTTTCTCTTGAGTCTGGGGCTAACAAATATCATAGGGGTTGCACACAATCAAATTTTCATAAACTTGTTATAATGTATACCGTAATTTTTGGTTTCATAACTATCAGAACAATGTACCTTTTACATCTTTCTTTTCAAGGACACGACTATCATTTCATGCATTAGTCTTTTAATTATGAATACAATACTCTGTATTTTCTTCCTATGCATATGAAATTAGTCTAGTCCTTACTGAAACTGACATTCGCTAATTAGCTATTTTTTGGTAGTTCGCATGTTGTTTTGGTCATAAAACTTTTCTGACTTACTCTCCCTCTCCCTCTCGCTCTCTTTATGTCTCTCTCATCTTCTATTTCTTCTTCTCTCTATATATTTATTCTCTCTCCCTCCTCTCTCTCTCCCTCTTACTCTGATCTCTCCCTCTTACTCTGATTTCTCTCTCTTTCTCTGCGTCTCACTCTCACCCCTCTCTCTCTTTCTCTCTCTCTCCTCTTTTCAACTTCGTTCCTCTTCCTCCCCTCTCATCATCTCTCTCTCTCTCCCTCTCCCATCATAGCGCTGCCTTCTTGTCAAGATCACTCTTCTTTCAGAACATCGAATATCGTTTTGCATTGTGGGATACGGCGGGGCAAGAAAGGGTAACTATGATTTTCTCTTGAAGATTTATTGAGGAGAAGAAAAAAATTGCCAGCTTTATCGGAAATCATAGGTGTAAAATTATCTGATTTTCATATCATGTTTGTCGTTGTTCACTAAATGAAATTCTGTTCCATAACAGCAAACAATAAAAGAAATGATCCCTCTTTCATAATGGGGCGACCATCATTATACTCTAAATATATGGCATCATTTGTATATAACTTTGTAATTATTAAGAATTAGAATTAATATATATGTTGGTGGTTATTTAACCTGACTGCTAGGGAAGCATAAACGCTTGTTAGTAAGCTACACTCTAAAAACTGAAATGTTGAATCACCATTTAAAAAGGGCCGAGGAGTGACCACTCTTTAAAAATGGTAGATTAACACTTTGAACATGCTGGATCCAACACTATGAAGGTTGAATCTAGCATGTTAAAAGAAACAATCTGACATTTTGAAAGAGTGGTCACTCCTCGGCCCTTTTAAATTGACATTTTACATTTCAGTTTTTAGAGTGTACAGGTCCACTCCAAGGGACCTGGTAATGAGGATTAATGCCTTACCAAAGGGCACTAGCGCATCGACATGGTATCGAACCCGGCCACCAGATTACGAGACCACTGCTCTAACAACTAAGCTATGGCGCCTCCTTATCAATATACAGCCAGTTTGATGACAAACGAGTATAATGTGTATCTAAATGTCATAAAATATCTACATGGCATAATTCTTATTGATTCACGAATAGCAGGAAATATAATTCCATACAGTTTTTGTTATTAGCACCTGTTTATTTGTCTCATACAGTTTCGTTCAATGGCCCCTCTGACGTACAGGTCTGCAGCCGCCGCACTCATCGTTTATGACATCACAAATCAGGTAAAAGAAAAATATAGATTTTTCTCTTAGGGTGACTGAAGCTAAGTGGTATCCCACCGGGGAGGGAATATGTTGCCCCGCCGATGCATACAAACAATTTTCAACCGATTTACTCTTTTTTCTTCTTCTTCTTCTTCTTCTTCTTCTTCTTCTTCTTCTTCTTCTTCTTCTTCGTGTTTTTTAAAAATTTCTTTTGATGAAAAATCGACATTCTTGTGTAGTGTGAGAGGTAAGACTTTTGTATGCAAACACTGCATAAATACAAACGCAATATCGCATTGGGGAGGAGGGGCAACTGCCCAAATAAAAATAGCAGCAAAGGTCAAGGACGTTTCATTTTTCTTCATAACAAACAATATTTAGAAATCGTTCGAAGATGTCGATTTCTGGATCTCAGAGCTGAGGAGGGATGGTCCTGAGGAAATCTTGATTTATGTGATTGGGAACAAAGTAGACCTCGAATCGTCCCGTGTTGTCGACCGGAAAGTGGCAGAGAGTTACGCCCAAACCAAAGGAGTGTTTCACTTTCATTCCAGCGCCAAGACTGGCCAGGGTGTCGACGAAATCTTCTACGATATCTGTAAGTATTTCCATTTTTTTAACGCCTATTCTATGTATTTCCAGACTTAATCACGAGCGATAAAGGGATGCCATTTATCCGAATCGACGGTAGCTAAAGTTTGAATGCTATTTTCACAACAGTACTCTTGAAAATATGGGGCGCAGTTGATCAATAATTTACATAATTTAATATAAGTGTAATCATTATGATCTCGTCTCGTCTTGTTCTTTCACGTGAAGCAAATTTGGGAAACGACAAGGCAGAGGCGGATTTCCAGAAAACAGGGGAGTCGAAGGAAAGATTAAATGTAGTCCATAATATAAACCCAAGGGAGGGTCCCTGAGTGTGACCCTTTTTTCTTCTCATCTTCAGATTTGATTAAGAATCCTAAAAATCTGAATTCTAAAGAACTTAGTTAGTTTTGAAGAAAAAAAAATACGTCTATAATAACAAAACATTTGCGAATACTAAAAGTTATTACTGCACCATGCTCGAAAGGGATTTAACAAAATTACAATCGACTTAGTGATAAGCCTGTTATCAATTAAAGAGAAACTTTAAACCACATGAGGGCATTCTCTAAAAAGTCATTGGTTTTAACCATTCATTATAATAAAATTGTGCATGTTATGCTTTGTTAAAATCATGATTAAATAGAGAGATCATCAACAAGTATTTAAAAATATTCGTTTGAAAACTGTAAGCATTTTTTTGTCTTTCAACAGCCGGTTCAAAATTATCGAATATTTGTGGGGCCCCACAAATATTAGCAATGGTTATATTTATGGATATTTCAGCCGTCTGTGAACTGATTTTGATCAAACAAAGATGATTTTGTCATTTAAATCGTATATGTTCTTTCGAACTCGCCACTCAGTTTTTCATTATCTCACAAAGAAATTGAATCAGTTATGTTCTTGAATATTCCTTTTCATTTCATTTACTCCAAACAGGTCAAATGACAAGATCAATACAAGAAAATAGATGCAAGAATCGTCAGAGTACGGTCGATGTCTCTAACTCTACCAATTCCGATGAAAACAGAGAAGGTGATCGCGGTCGATGTCGATGTCAGAGCAAGTGATCACATCATCAAACATGATCGCAAAGGCTTTCTAAAATCAACGTAAAAGCAATTTCAGTAGCCTTTTACATCGCCTTTTGAAATGCGCGAACCTATTACTTCAACCAAACATGATTTCCATACAGGCAATACAACAGGATATTGAAATTTCCTTGAGCTAATTAATCTCTTTGCTAACAGCTATTATCAGGCTTTATAAACTCTTTGCATGCATGAAGAAAAAATCTGATGTCATGGCTTAAGATTTACATGGAATTAAAACGAAAAAAATCATTGCTATTATCCGTATATTCATATTAGACTTCCTAAACTGACGTTCTGCGAAATTCCTCTCTGGCGACAGTGATGATTGATCCACGCTAAATATTCTTCACTAACCGAATTCTTAATTTCAAACCAGTCTAACCCTAACCAAAGAATACCCGAATCAATTGCTCCAGAAACATAATATCTTTCAACATTTCTTGCCAATGAACAGTGCGATATTAACTTACTTATAATAAGAGAGAAAAAAATGCCCTAATGTTAATTAAAAATTTGGGGAATAAGAGGAGGAAGGTGTGAGAGAGAGAGAGAGAGAGAGACAGAGATAGGGGGCAACATTGTTGTTGTTTTTTCATCATCATTTATGAGATTGATCATGAAAGCAATTTGTCTTCTATGATTAAGGAGATGTTTCTCATAAGATGCATAATCAGAACTGTGGTACTGAAATAAAAGTTGCAGTGTATTCAAATCATTTTGGCCTGAAAGGGGTCGAAATTTAGTTAAAATTCGATTAATTTCATTTGACTTTATAAGCTAGAACATGACGCCGTTCAATATTAATGGGTGACTTTAAGTCTGGTATTTGGTATTTGGTATCCAGTATAATATTTATAGCCGACGTATGGGCCGGCCTCCGTCTTGTCAATGCCTTAGAAATGTCAACAAATTGGATGTTCTGAACGGAGGGGGTGGGGGTGGGGGCGGGGCTACTTTCATATCCCACGTCTAGGGAAAATTCTCCCACCTTTTATTAATATCTGAATACGCCACTTTTAAGATCACTCATAAGGGGGTGAAGGAGGGCGATATTCCGCACTCGATGGAATGCTCTCCCTGCACATGTTGTCGGAAACATTTGAACTTCAAGTTTGTACGAATAGAATATAATGGATACCTCCTGACTAGAGGCTGTCTTATTTTCAAGTAATTTGCTGACAAATTGTATAAAGTTTGACGAAATTTAGAATTTTTGACAGTTAGTTTATCATTTCGTTTTTGAAAAAAATAAATTATTATATATATTTGCTTATTTATGATTCATTGTCAGAAAAATACTTATTGTATTTTATATTACTACTCGAAAAACATTGTATTTATATGAATGCAGAAGAAAATCAAATCAAATCAAATACATGACTTTTGTGTGTGCGTGTGTGTGTGTGTGTGCGTGTGTGTGTATGTAGGCGCGTTTAATGATTAAGCATCATCCCAATACATACAGAGAGAGAGAGAGAGGAAGGCAACTAGAGAGCTAAAAAGATAGGTGAAGAGAGAGAGAGAAAAAAAAATATACTGCAACATTAACCAGTTTAGGCCATCTAATGTATTTCAGTTCATTGGAACTTAACGGCAGAACCCCTATCAATTATTTCACTTTAAAGTTCATTGCAATCTATATAGACGGCATCTACCGTTTAATGCAAGGGTTATTAGGCCTTGTAAACCTCGGGGAAGTCTTTAAGTCATTTTCTAATGTATGCACGCATAATAACAATGAATATGTTTTAACATGATTGCTGATGAACTGCCAAATGTATAAATAGCAAAGTTTTGCTATTATGATTAAGACAAAATAGAGTCAATAGGACAAGAAATGAATAAATCTAATAGTCATATACGAATTACTTAATTAATTCAATGATGGATTCACATTAACCTGTAGTGGGTATTTTTCGGGTAGGTGGTATGTCGGTGAGAATTAAAAAACTTAAGTATAATATTATAATACTCTTTCATTTTATTTTCAAGTCTATGGTTGGTTGGCTCCAGTTCATTTAAAGGGATAGTTGAGTTCTGTTTTCAGACCGCAAATGCCTTCAAAGTGCATGGTTATTGCTCTTATTCTTATCTATGACATTTCTAGTGCCCTTTTAGGACCTAAAAATTGCTATGAAGGTAATTTTAGACCCCAAATTGTGTGAAATTTAGCCAATACGATCATACCAATTCAACTCTATTTTCAAAAAATACAGTGACCGATAATTAATTGATTAATTAATAATAACAATACATGGGCCGACTGGTTGTGTGTAATATAACTAAAAAGCCAACAAACAAAAACCAACATCGGCATTGGCTGAAATACAACGTAAAAGGCGCTACTTTTTTTTTTAACGGCTTTTTCATATTATCGAATATTTGTGGTGGTACACAAATATTATAAATTGTTACATTTATGGATATTCCAGCCGTCTCTGAACTGATTTTGATGAAGCAAAGATGATTTTGTCATTTAACAGAAATGCTAACGTCGTATTCGCTCCTTGTCTCGGTTATTGGTTCCTATATCAACAGGGCCTTCGCATGAATTTCATCGTGATATCATTCAAGTAACGGGCTGGAGCAGGGCAAGTTGTTTGGAGCTGGTGTGATCACCACGCCATTGTTTAGCACAAAATTGTTTTGAACCAACTACCTTGACAACTTGGCTAATATGATGTCATACTTTGGTACTCTATTGATCGTAGAGTAAAGGTTGGTGTTCATGGGCGTCAATCCTGGGGGGGGGGGACGGGGGGACACGTCCCCCCCCCACGAATTTTCAGGTGGCGAAATGTCCCCCCCATGATTCGGGGTTAAAATCTTCTTCTTCTTTTTTTCTTTCTTCCTCTCTTTCTCGCTGTGTTGAGAAAAATCAAGCCAAATCAGGCGATCAGATTTTATTCATAGAACTAGAAGCGTCATTAATATTACATTCACATTACCGGAAGTTCAAACATTGGTTTACGATGAAAATCCTTTCACCAACTGAAAAAAAAATCAAATTAATCCCTTGTATCTTCCAAACTTTATGGCTGATTGTTCAATGGAAACGACAAATTCATCTATCTATCCCCCCCCCCCCCCCCGTTGCGTTCTTGTTCCTTGTTAGTTGAACTTAAGACTGTTTTCTTTATAAATTTGGCAAAAAGTATGGCCCAAATCATGCCATCTATCCATCAATTTAAACAAAAATCTTCAACTTCTGAGGGGGGCACACCCCACCCCCCTCAGACACCCCCTGCGTTCTACTGTTTTCTTTTTAACTTGGCAAAAAGTAAGCCCCAAATCAAGCCATCTATCCATCAATTTAAACAAAAATCTTTAACTTCTGAGGGGGGCACACCCCACCCCTCTCAGACACCCCCTGCGTTCTACTGTTTTCTTTTTAATTTGGCAAAAAGTATGCACCAATTCGAGCCATCTATCCATCAATTTCAAAAAAATCTTTAACTTCTGAGGGGGGCACATCCCCCCTCAGACACCCCCTGCGTTCTTGTTCCTTGTTAGTTGAACTTAAGACTGTTTTCTTTTTAATTTGGCAAAAGGTATGCCCAAAATCAAGCCATCTATCCATCAATTTCAAAAAAATATCTTCAACTTCTGAGGGGGGCTCAGACACCCCCTGCGTTCTTGTTCCTTGTTAGTTGAACTTAAGACTGTTTTCTTTTTAATTTGGCAAAAGGTATGCCCAAAATCAAGCCATCTATTCATCAATTTCAAAAAATATCTTCAACTTCTGAGGGGGGCTCAGACACCCCCTGCGTTCTTGTTCCCTGTTAGTTGAACTTAAGACTGTTTTCTTTTTAATTTGGCAAAAGGTATGCCCAAAATCAAGCCATCTATCCATCAATTTCAAAAAAATATCTTCAACTTCTGAGGGGGGCTCAGACACCCCCTGCGTTCTTGTTCCCTGTTAGTTGAACTTAAGACTGTTTTCTTTTTAATTTGGCAAAAGGTATGCCCAAAATCAAGCCATCTATCCATCAATTTCAAAAAAATATCTTCAACTTCTGAGGGGGGCTCAGACACCCCCTGCGTTCTTGTTCCTTGTTAGTTGAACTTAAGACTGTTTTCTTTTTAATTTGGCAAAAGGTATGCCCAAAATCAAGCCATCTATTCATCAATTTCAAAAAAAATCTTCAACTTCTGAGGGGGGCACACCCCACCCCCCTCAGACACCCCCTGTGTTCTACTGTTTTTTTTTTAATTTGGCAAAAAGTATGCCCCAAATTAAGCCATCTATCCATCAATTTAAATAAAAATCTTCAACTTCTGAGGGGGGCACACCCCACCCCCCCCCCCTCAGACACCCCCTGCGTTCTACTGTTTTTTTTTCTAATTTGGCAAAAAGAATGCACTAAATTGAGCCATTTATGCATCAATAAAAAGTATTCAACTTCTGAGGGGGCACATCCCCTCAGACACCCCCCCCCCCCTGCGTGGCGCGCCCATTCGCCCCCCTTACAAAATAACCTGGCGCCGCCCTGTCTGAACTTGTGTCCCCCCACGGTCTGATTTGGATTGACGCCCATGTTGGTGTTGAATACATAAACAGGTTTACAAATCTGAAGATACATTTGGAACCTTTCCGCCTTGTAATTTATACCGCTTAGAAAATAATGTTCATATTTCGACCCATCACTGACTGAGTGCGATCATAAACAGTTCGCAGGGTCAATATTTATTTGAGGTTTTGTTCCGTTTTCGGTGCAGCTTTAGAAATCCCCTAATTTAATTGGACTTTGACTTCAGCGTCTGAAAGAAAATATGCTGTCAGTCTCTGGTCCGATCGTCTACGGAATATTATTGTCGCTGAGAATATGCCACAGAAGTCGATCAAAGTGTGCCTTCTTGGCGTAAGTATATCACACTGAACATCTTTTCGATAGTGTTTTAGTTGTTCTAATTTGTCAATGATTTCTGGTTAATAGGAATTCGAAGCGCGCTTAATCATTTTCTTTTGCATTTCCTTTATATTGATTGTAATTGAAAGAGTGTAATACAATGAGGTATTTAGGTATTATCTCAGCCAGGCATACAGATTAACATATCAACCTCACAACGTGAATTTCCTACGAATAATAATTATGCCTTACTGACATACGCATGTTATTGTTTGCTTAATCATTGAAAAGCACAAAATGTTATTATTCTCGTTTACTCCCATGACGTTGGTTTGTAAAACACAACTATACAACACCTTTTCATGGTCCAACGTATAATCTGCATTGAAAATGTATTACGTGCGCATGTCTGTGCGAGGTTTGGGTAACAACAGGGGACTTCCCCATTCCGGTGGAGTAACCGCAGTCCTGTCCTGAATTGTTATGTCGAATAGATAAGGGGGGGGGGGAGGTGTTTCACAAAGACTAAGATCGATTTTAAGTCAGACTTAAGGCAGGCCGTTCATGCCACTAGTTCCTCTAACCGTTCCTGGCATTGGTTTCTTCAGGGACGTACAAACCATGGTCACAAATCTACAGAATTTACATTTGTTGATAGTTCATTATTGAAAGACAAAATATTATCTCAAGATCACAATTGAGAGACAATGGTAAGAGAACCAGTGGCATGAATGGCCTGCCATAGTTAAGTCCAACTTAAAGTCGATCTTAGTCTTTGTGAAACACCCCCCCCCCCCCCCACCCCCCCCCCCCCCGATCAGGCATGCGTGACTTTTAAAGCGTAACAATGGGATGCGTAACATTCCACTTCAAATTTCAATTTCGAAAAATAAGGGCTAATGTTTTCATTACAGCTTGCTCTGTAAAAGCAAATATAATTGTTAATGAATACCATATAATGTAGACATTATGATCGATCTTTGCACCCCTCCCCCCCCCCCCTCCCCCCCTCTCTCTCTCTCTCTCTCTCTCTCTTAAAGACGCCTACATACTGCCGTTTCAATCGCTCCACATTTCCCATTCTCAAGATTCTTGGAGCCCTACCCTTCCTTACCACAATCATCATGATGATGTGTGTTTACTTTCATGTCATTTATTTTAGACTGCCTGTGTAGGGAAAACCAGTATAACCACACGATTCGTCAAAGGAAAGTTCGATGAGGAATACATCAGCACTATCGGGTAAGCTTCTACCCTCCTGACCACTTTTTCAATACAACACACAATACCGCTAATTTATTATTATACAATATATCATATTACAATAATTACCTATGGCAGGATAAAGATGTAAATGTCTGTTCACCGAGAATTTCGTTGTTGTACATGAATCTACCAAATGCCGCTGTAAACATTGGTTGAATGGCCAATACGTTTTATAGCATAATCTTTCATCTAAATAAGGTTTTCCTTGGCTTTATTGAAATTATGGTAATGTGTTTGTGAAACTAGTTAGAAGGAAGTAAGTCTAGAACAGTAATATGACTAGCAAAGTCCGACTCGTACCATTCGGGATATAAAAAGATGCGAGACGTTTCTCTTGAGTCTGAGGCTAACAAATATTCTGGGGTTTCATAAGCTTGTTATAATGTATACAGTAATTTTTGGTTTCATAACTATCAGAACAATGTAGCTGTTACATCTTTCTTTTCAAGGACAAGACTATAATTTTTTGCATAAATCTTTAATTATGAATACAATACGCTGTATTTTCTTCCTATGCATATAAAATTAGTCTAGTCCTTACTGAAACTGACATTCGCTAATTAGCTATTTTTTGGTAGTTCGCATGTTGTTTTGGTCATAAAACTTTTCTGACTTACTCTCCCTTTCCCTCTCTCTCCTTCTGTCTCTCTCACTGCGTCTCACTCTCATCCCTCTTTCTCTCTCTCTCCTCTTTTCAACTTCCTCTTCCTCCCATCTCGTCATCTCTCTCTCTCTCTCTCTCCCTCCCCCCCTCTCTCTCTCTCTCTCTCCCTCTCCCATCATAGCGTCGCCTTCTTGTCAAGATTACTCTACTTTCAGAACATCGAATATAATTTTGCATTATGGGATACTGCGGGGCAAGAACAGGTAACTATGATTTTCCCTTGAAGATTTATTGTGGAGAAGAAGGATTTTGTTTGTCAGCGTTATCGGAAATCATAGGTGTAAAATCATCATTATGTTTGTCGTTGTTCACTAAATAAATGACATTCTGTTCCATAACAGCAAACAATAAAGAAATCATCTATCTTTCATAATGGGGCGACCATTATTCTCTAAATATATGGCATCATTTCTATTTAACTTTGTAATTACTAAGAATTAGAATTAATATATGTGGTGGTGGTTATTTAACCTGACTGCTAAGAAAGCAAAAACGCTTGTTAGTAAGCTACGGGTCCACTCCGAGGGACCTGGTAATGAGAATTAATGCCTTACCAAAGTGCACTAGCGCATCGACATGGTTTCGAACCCGGCCACCAGATTACGAAACCACTGCTCTAACAACTGAGCTATTGCGCTTCCTTATCAATAGACAGCCAGTTTGATGACAAACGAGTATAATGTGTATCTAAATGTCATAAGATATACATGGCATAATTCTTATTGATTCACGAATAGCAGGAAATATAATTCCATACAGTTTTAGTTATTATCACCTGTTTATTTGTCTCATACAGTTTCGTTCACTGGCCCCTCTGACGTACAGGTCTGCAGCCGCCGCACTCATCGTTTATGACATCACAAATCAGGTAAGGGAATATAGATTTTTCTCTTAGGATGACGCTAAGGGGTATCCCACCGGGAGGGAAAAAATTGTCCCGCCGATGCATACAAAAATGTTTCGATCCCTTTGCTCTTTTTTTTTTCCTCTTCTTCTTCTTCGTGTTTTTTAAATATTTCTTTTGATGAAAAATCGACATTCTTGTGCGGTGTGAGGGGTAAGACTTTTGTATGCAAACACTGCATAAATACAAACGCAATTTTGCATTGGGGAGGAGGGGCAACTGCCCAAATAAAAATAACAGCAAATGTAAACAGATTATTTCTTTCTTCCTCTTAAAAAATAGGATTCCTTCGATGAGGTGGATTTCTGGATCTCAGAGCTGAGGAGCATGTGCCCTGAGGAAATCTTGATTTATGTGATTGGGAACAAAGTAGACCTTGAATCACGCCGTGTTGTCGACCGGGAAGTGGCAGAGAGTTACGGTCAAACCAAAGGAGTGTTTCACTTTCATTCCAGCGCAAAGACTGGTGAGGGTGTCGACGAAATCTTCTATCATATCTGTAAGTATTTCCATTTTTTTTAACGCCTATTCTATGTATTTCCAGACTTAATCACTAGCGATAAAGGGATGCCATTAATCCGAATCGACGACAAGTAGCTAAAGTTTGCATGCTATTTTCACAACAGTACTCTTGAAAACATGGGGCGCAGTTGATCAATAGTTTACATAATTTTACATAAGTGTAATCATTATGATCTCGTCTCGTCTTGTTCTTTCACGTGAATCAAATTTTGGAAACGACAAGGCAGAGGCGGATTTCCAAAAAACAGGGGAGTCGAAGGAAAGATTAAATGTAGTCCATAATATAATCCCAAGGGAGGGTCCCTGAGAGTGACCCTTTTTAGGGGGGGGGGTCTGTCCTTTTCTTGGATCCGCTAGAGCGAAAGGCAATCATCGCCTTCTTCTCATCTTTAGATTTGATTAAGAATCCTAAAAATCTGAATTCTAAAGAACTTAATTAGTTTTGAAGAAAAAAAAATTACGTCTATAATAACAAAACATTTGCGAATACTAAAAGTTATTACTGCACCATGCTCGAAAGGTATTTAACAAAATTACAATCGACTTAGTGATAAGCCTGTTATCAATTAAAGAGAAACTTTAAACCACATGAGGGCATTCTCTAAAAAGTCATTGGTTTTAACCATTCATTATAATAAAATTGTGCATGTTATGCTTTGTTAAAATCATGATTAAATAGAGAGATCATCAACAAGTATATAAAAAGATCCGTTTGAAAACTGTAAGCATTTGTTTGTCTTTCAACAGCTGGTTCAAAATTATCGAATATGTGTGGGGCCCCACAAATATTAGCAATGTTTATATGTTTGTGAACTGATTTTGATCAAACAAAGATGATTTTGTCATTTAAATTGTATATGTTCTTTCGAACTCGCCACTCAGTTTTTCATTAACTCACAAAGAAATTGAATCAGTTTTGTTCTTGAATATCCCTTTTCATTTCCTTTACTCCTAACAGGTCAAATGACAAGATCAATACAAGAAAATAGATGCCAGAATCGTCTAGGTACGCTCGATATCTCTAACTCTACCAATTCCGATGGAAACAACGACGGTCATCGCGGTCGATGTCGATGTCAGAGCATGTGATCACATCATCAAACATTTGATCGCAAAGGCTTTCTAAAATCAACGTGAAAGCAATTTCAGTAGCCTTTTACATCGCCTATTACTTACCGAACATGATTTATATACAGGCAATACAAAAGGATATTGAAATTTCCCTTGAGCTGATTAATCTCTTTGCGAACAGCTATTATTAGCGTTATCAAAGCTCTTTGCATGCGTCAAGAAGAAAACAAAAATCTGATTTTATGGCTTAGATTTACATGGAATTAAAACGAAAAAAACATTGCTATTATCCATATTTTGCTAAGACTTCTTAAACTGCATTCTGCGAAATTATGCTCTGGCGACAATGATTATTGTTCGGCGCTGAATTTTCTACACTAAAGCTCCTTCACACCGGATCTGCGTAGAATTGCGTAGTGTGGCGTACTGACTACGCCAAAATTAGGCTGCGTATTCATTAAAAAAAAAAATCTTCGCGTAGTCCCTGCGTAGGTTATGCGTAGGCTGGCGTACAATGGCGTATGGTTACGTACCCTGTGCGAAGGCACCGCGTACCTACAGCGTATGCAGTTTCATTTCAATAGGCGGTGTCACACAGAAAAATCCCTTCCCATCTTGAATAAACCAGATTTTAAAAATCTGGTTTATTCAATTACGTCGGTGACAGACTGGTGACAGACAGGCTACGAATAATCCGGATAACTAAAATCCGGATTTTTGATGGGCCATTGCGCATGTGCCGTTTAGGTAGATAAGCATTGTGACATCACACATTCAATCATTAAATGCGCGCTAATATAATTGTGCGCAGGTCATGATAGCGCGTTTAAAACCCTATGCCAACCAATCACGTTAAACTTACACTGACCTTGAAAGGGATTATTTCAACAATGGTGTCAGACAGAAAAATCCCTTAAAAAAACCCTTGAAAAATTCTTTCAAGAGAGAATTATCTTGCTTCATATGAGGTTTTTTGAAGGGATTTTTGAAGGGATAATTGATGTCAGACAGCCAAAAAGAGGATAATTAAAAACCGGATAACTAAAATTCGAATTTTTGGCCTCTGTGTGACACCGCCTATTTCGTTTATTTCCATTTCCAACAAAATAAATAAAGTACATGGGATTGCACTGTACATAGTAAAGCAATGAAACTTAACAATATTTGTAATTGGTCCACAATGTACAATGTCAGGCATATAAACCAGGTTGGTCATGGAGGGGACTGCTGAAAAGCTGGGCTTGTAGATTGCAGCCCCCTATAACTTATAGTTGCAAACATAGTATATCAATAATAAAGGAACGCACAGTTGGCGTACCTACGAATACGATTGCGTATAACAAGCGTAGGCTTGCGTACGTTTACGTAGGCCCAGCGTACAGGTTTGCTTACGGTTGCGTACGGTTGCTTACGGTGTGCACAAGCTTTTACTGCTCCGTCGGACTGGCGTAGGGTAGCGTACTGTTGCGTAGTGTTGCGTAGACTTGCGTACAAAATGCGTACTTTCTGCGTCTAGTGTCTACGCCGAAAGTACGCCAACAAATTAAACATGTTTCATTTTTTGCGTCCATCTCGCGTACGAGAGAGTGGGGCAACATTGTTTTTGTTTTTTCCATTATCATTTATGAGATGAGTCATGAAAGCAATTTGTCTTCTATATGAGGAGATGTTTCCCATAAGATACATAATCAGGACTGTGGTACTGAAATAAAAGTTGCAGTGTATTCAAATCATTTGGGCCTGAAAGGGGTCGAATTTAGTTAAAATTCGATTAATTTCATTTGACTTTATAAGCTAGAACAGGACGCCATTTAATATTAATGGGTGACTTTAAGTCTGTGATTATTATTATAAGTTATGACATTTGGTATCCAGTATAATATTTATAGCCGACGTATGGCCAGGCCTCCGCCTTTTCAAGGCTCTAGAAATGACGAAAAATTGGATGTTTTGAACGGAGGGGCCGGGGTGGGGGGGGGGGGGGGGGGCTACTCTCATATCCCACGTCTAGGGAAAATTTCCCCACCTTTTATTAATATCTGAATACGCCACTTTTAAAGGGAGTGGATCGCCAGTTTCCATGTGCAGAAGGCCATAATTCGCTGACACCAGACTTGGTGGAAATACCATTAATGGGGGTACAAATTTGCACACAGCAAACCCATAGTCCAGTCAAGAATTACCCCCTAATCTCTCGGAGAGCTCGAGAGTCTTCGGGCAAATCAAGGCATTACATAAGGTCCAATGGTCATAAAACTCAAGGCTAACCCTGGTGATTGACAACACCTGTTATTGGGTAAACACCCGAACGGTGTCGAATTCCCCATGAGAGCCGACTACTCAGTGACTTTAAGATCACTGATAAGGGGGTGAAGGAGGGCGATGTTCCGTACTCTATGGAACGCTCTCTCTGCACATGTTGTTTCATTTCACCTTTAAGTTTGTACAAATAGAATATAAGTAATTTGCTGACAAATTGTATTATGTTTGATGAAATTTAGTATTTTTGACAGTTAGTTTATCATTTCGTTTTTTAAATAAATAAATTATTATATGTATTTGCTTATTTATGATTCATTGTCAGAAAAATACTTATTGTATTTTATATTGCTAATCGAAAAACATTGTATTTATATGAATGCAGAATAAAATAAAATCAAATCAAATCAAATACATGACTTTTGTGTGTGCATGGGTGTGCGTGTGTTTGAGTGTTTATGTGTGTGTGCATGTAGGCGCGTTTAATGTTTGAGCATCATCCCATACACAGAGAGAGAGAGAGAGAGAGAGAGAGAGAGAGAGAGGAAAGAAAGTAGAGAGCTAAAAAGAAAGGTGAAGAGAGAGAGAAAAAAAAATACTGCAACACTAAACCAGTTTAGGCCATCTAATGTATTTCAGTTCATTGGAACTTACCGGCAGATCCCCTATCAATTGTTTCACTTAAAAGTTCATTGTCATCTACACTGTTGGTCATAATGGTGGAATAATTATTTTTACCCCAATTTATTGAATGATTTTGGCAATGATTTGTTCCTAATAGATCTAGATAATAGTATACATTCTCAGATTTTATTGAATGGCAATTGGAGAGTGTTTGTTTTGCGTGACTGCTGAAGCATGTGTGTGCTACTATGCTAATCAACTTGGGGACCTACGTCCTTAAGTCATAACTGACAGTAATAGGAATTAATGCCTCATAAAAGGGCACTAACATAACACATCAACACGGTTTTGATCATGGGGGATCACAGTAACGAGGCCATTGCTTAGCCAACGAATCATGACTGTACATAGCGCGCGCTAGGGTACGTCGACGCCCCTACAAAAACAAAAAACAAAGAAAATGCAATACATTTAAAAAAATTACGTTTTGTGCTGAAGGAAAAAAAGAAGGAAAAAAAGGGGGGAAAAAGAAGGAAAAAAAAAGGGGGAAAAAAAAAAGGAAAAAAAAGAAGGAAAAAAAAAGAAGGAAAAAAAAGAAAGAAGGAAAATAAAAGGCGAAAGATATCAAAGGTATCAAAATATGCTCATCTGACCGTAATTAAATGCCTAAAACCCCTTGACTTCCGGTGGCTCTGCCCCCTAGACCTCACCTAGGGCCCTAAGGCGGACGGCTGGATGCTAATCTGACGGTAATTTAATGCTTAAAACTCCTGAGCTTCCGGGGTCTCGGCCCCCTGGACCTCACGCCAATTAGTGTCCTGCCAGTGTCTCAAATAAGGTATAAAAATCTGACCGTTATTTATTGCCCAAAACTCCTGAAATTCCGGGGGCTACGCCCCCTGGACCCCACGCAAATTCGTGACCTGCCAGTTTCACAAATAAGGTATAAAAATAAGCTCATCTGACCGTTATGTATTGCCCCAAACCCCTGAGCTTCCAGGGCTACGCCCCCTGGACCCAACACCAATTCGTGACCTGCCAGTTTCACAAATAAGGTTTAAAAATAAGCTCATCTGACTGTTATGTATTGCCCAAAACCCCTGAGCTTCCAGGGCTACGCCCCCTGGACCCAACACCAATTCGTGATCTGCCAGTGTCACAAATAAGGTATAAAATATGCTCATCTGACGATAATTTATTGCCCAAAATCCCTGAGCTTCCGGCGGCTCCGCTTCCTGGACCCACACCAATTCGTGACCTGCCAGTGTCACAAATAAGGTATAAAATATGCACATCTGACGATAATTTAATGTATAAAACCCCTGAGCTTCTGGGGGCTCCGCCCCGTGGACCCAACACCAATTTGTGTCCTGCCAGTGTCACACATACTGTATAAAATATGCTCATCTGACCGTTATTTAATGCCCAAAACCCCTGAAATTCCGGGGGCACCGCACCCTTCACCCCACGCCAATTCGTAACCTGCCAGTGTCACAAATACGGTATAAAATATGCTCATCTGACCGTTATTTATTGCCCAAAACCCCTGATCTTCCGGGTCTCCGCCCCCTGGACCCCACGCCAATTCATGACCTGCCAGTGTCACAAATAAGGTATAAAATTATGCTCATCCGACGATAATTTGATGAATAAAACCCATGAGCTTCTGGGGTCTCCGCCCCCTGGACCCAACACCAATTTGTGTCCTGCCAGTGTCACAAATACATTATAAAATATACTCATCTGACCATTATTTATTGCCCAAAACCCCTGATCTTCCGGGAGCTCCGCCCCCTGGACCCCACGCGAATGCGTGACCTGCCAGTGTCACAAATACGGTATAAGATATGCTCATCTGACCGTTATTTATTGCCCATAAACTCCTGGTACCAACGCCAATTCGTGACCAGCCAGTGTCACAAATAACGTTTTAAATTATGCTCATCCGACGATAATTTGATGTATAAAACCCCTGAGCTTCTGGGGGCTCCGCCCTCTGGACCCAACACCAATTTGTGTCCTGCCGGTGTCACAAATAGGTTATAAAATATGCTCATCCGACGATAATTGAATGGAGATAGCCCCCCCCCCCCCCCCCCCCGCTGAGCGAAATATTGGCCGGCACGATTTTCAAATTTCAGCACACTAAATTTCAAATTGATTTCAAATTTGGGCCCCCACCCCTAAGAAATCCTGGATCCGCGCCTGCCTCATACATCTTTCAAAGTTGTTCGGCAGAAATTATTAGGTTGTTACTTACAAACAGTCCGTCTCAATCGGTTGGAGTCAGTAAGATTTGGTAGTTGTTTACGTCGAATTCACATCTCTATTAAACAAGAATTTACTTCTGATCTGTAAATCAGTGTAGCTCTTAATCCATCAGTAATCAAAGCGAACCATATGAAAAGCTTATACATGTACCCAGGGGCGTACGCAGGATTTTTCCGAAGGGGGGGGGGGGGGGTTTAGAATTTGAAAATCGCGCCGCAAATTTCGCAACGACTCAGCCAGCCGCTTAATAAGCAAGGAGGGGGTGGAGGGGGGGGGGGGGGGGGTAAGAGCACTTTTTTTTGGAGGGGGGGTCCAGGATTTGATGAAAAATTTCGAATAAGTTTGGGGGATACGATCACCTTTTTTTGGTCACCCTTTAGGACTCAATGTTTTTTAATTTTTATTAAAAAAAGTTTTGAGGTTTTTTTCCTCCAAAACACACACATTAACAAAATTTAACGGGGTTTCGACCCCCCCCCCCCCCCCCCCCCCCCTCTGCGTACGCGCCTGAATGTAACAAGGGCTCTACGATGCGACCGGGAGGCGCATATTTTTTTTACACAACTGTTTAGCCATTTTCGCGAAAACATTCCAAGAAGTGCTCTGGTGAAAGAGTCTAAGTCGTCAGTGCACTATTATGTGCAAGCACGTACACCCAGGGAAAGGAAGATGATAGCTAGGGGAAAACAAGGATAGTGGAGAGGATATAGAGAAGGAAAAACAAGGAAATACATAAGAAAAGAGAAGAGGATAAGTCAAAGGAAGGACATAGAAATACATAATTGAAGAGCTAAGAGGATCATAGATCTAGACTAAGGAAAAACAGGGAAGTACATCCGGAAATACATAAAGAAGGAGAAGGGAATCTATCAGATGAAAACAAAGAAATAGATGACGAAGGAGAAAAGGATAGATTGAAGGAATGATAAAACAAAAGAGAAAGGTTAGAATAAAGGAGAACAAAAGAAATACATAACGAAGGAGAACTGGAGGAAAACAAAGAAATATATAACGAAGGAGAAAAGGGATAGATTGTGAGAAAAAAAAGAAATACATGACAAAAGAGAAGAGGAAAGATTGAAGGAGAACACAGAAATACATCATGAAAGTGAAGAGAGGATAGATTTAACCCGAAACAAATATGTATTACACATGTACAGCTAAATCCAACAAAACTGCCGAGGGTAATGTTAGACTCTGCCTCTAGTCGTTTGCACAGTATATTTGACTGAAGTGGCTAACAGTTGTGTAAAAAAAATATGCGCGACCGGGTGGGGTGTGGTGGTTGCAGCTCCCCCTCCCCACCCTAAAATTTGAAATATGCCTATCAACATTATCAATAATTGGGGCAATCATCACACTTATATTTAGGCAACAAGATTGATGCACGAGTTTGCAAGTAGAGACCAATATACCGACCTCACCACAGCCTTTTGCCGGTCGTTATATCAAGTTGACAGTCCTGCGAGAGCTTTGATAAGACCGGAGAACATTGGCATTCACGTTGTCCGTTTTTAATTATTATTTGTTTGTGATGCCTGAGTTGCCCCCTTGTCTTTCCTTTATCCAGAGTTTTTGGGAACTAGAGATAGATGCCATGTGTTGCGTCTGGCCAGATGAAAGGGGCTACCTGTAGATTTATACATGTTGTGGTGCATCCGGGGGGGGGGGGGGTGGAAGCATGATGGGTATAGACATGTGCAAATCCTATTATGCATGGATATCCCAACAATAATGAAAATTCTAAATAACTTCGTAGGGCGCTTCGGGTTTTTTTTACGTGTTGGAATTGTGCTTATTTGATGTGCGATAATGTGGTGGAGAAACGTTTACAGTGCACTCTCGTTATAAAGAACACCGATATAACAAAATTTCATCATAAAGAAGTAAAATCTCTGGTCCCATATGTGGGATTCCCTTTGTATTCTATTGTTTTTGCAACCCTGATACATGTATAAAGAAATTTGATTATAAAGAAATTTCATGGGTCCCGAGGACTTCTTTATAATGAGAGTGCACTGTACATGGTGTTCTAGAGGTGAAGGATATGCAGGATGTTAAGAATGTGGATAAGATATCCCTCCCCGCCCGTGGCAGTGACCAATAAAAGACAATGACACCATGGACCGTGTGTTGACTGGTCTGACATAAGTGTAACGTTTATATTTAGGAAAAGTCTGTTGACCTCCAAAGTATATACAGTATTTAAGATAATTACTATTTTTTTTTATCAATGATGGTCTAAACGTAAAGCATTGGTGGAGGAGTACATGTATGGGCCAGGAGGAAGTACACTCCCTTCACAATGGCGATTATGGGCGGCCATACGGGCCAATATCAACAGTCACAAAAACAAACAAAGATGCATACAAACAAACAAAGAAGCATACAAACAAACAAAGGACAGAGCAAAATAGACAAAGTACCCAGAAGAAAGGACCAATTAACAAAGAATAAATCAAAGGTCAGAGCAAAATAAAGTACAGGTCAGAAGAAACAGAGGGCGTTTTGGTTTACGGTAAGCAAATAGACATCAAGCACGAAAACGAGAAAGGACAAACTCAAAAGGACATCACATCATCTACGAACTGACCCTCAAAGGACAACAGAGGGCGTTTTGGTTAACGGTAAGCAAATAGACATCAAGCACGAAAACGAGAAAGGACAAACTCAAAAGGACATCACATCATCTACGAACTGACCCTCAAAGGACAACAGAGGGCGTTTTGGTTTACGGGTAAGCAAATAGACATCAAGCACGAAAACGAGAAAGGACAAACTCAAAAGGACATCACCTCATCTACGAACTGACCCTCAAAGGACAACAGAGGGCGTTTTGGTTTACGGGTAAGCAAATAGACATCAAGCACGAAAACGAGAAAGGACAAACTCAAAAGGACATCAGCTCATCTACAAACTGACCCTCAAAGGACAACAGAGGGCGTCCTCGAGGTTTTTTTCTTTTTAATCTAGGGCCTACTCCAATACGCTGTAGGTCTATACAACAAATATGCATGCATGGGCTGGCCGGACTTATACCGAAAGCATCTCATTTTATATTTTAATATGGATACTGTCACTGATAATATAAGACAGCGTGTTTCTCGGCTGATTTCAGATATAGAAAGTGGGCTAGAGATGAATATACCGGTAAATTTTGATACGATCAACTACAGGCTCGACAGTCTGTGTAGAGATTTACTACATTTTCGCGATGCCTGGCCTCCCGCGTTGCCTGGCTATGGTGACATTTCAAATGCCCTGCTGTCTGCCAGACAAGTCTTGGAGTTCATGAGTTAGATGCCGCTGTAATGAGCCAGGAAAGCGAATCAACTGGATCTCGTTTTCAGCCTGATACAAATCCAGCTGGGGGTGCAGGCGGAGTGGGAAGACCAAAATTTGACATCTCGGAGGAACAGATTCGCTTCTTCGCAGGTAACTTAAGACTCTAACTTTTTTGTTAGGCCTAATTGTTAGACTCTAACGTTAACTTAGATCTAACTGTTAGATCTAGTCTAGATCTAGATCTAGATCTAGATCTAACAGTTAGATCTAGACCGAATTTTCGGCAATCCTATACTTTAGTGTGTTTTATTATTTTGGGTTTCTAACTTCAGTTAAGAGCTCTAGACCTAGACCTACGTGCATATCATAGGGTTAGGGTTAGGGTAGGGTTAGGGTTAGGGTTAGGGTTAAACTGAAGTTAGAAACCCAAAATAATAAAACACACTAAAGTATAGGATAACCGAATTTTCCGTTTATTTCGTTCGTTAAGCCTCTTATTTGGGTAGGGTCGGCTCTCTCTTTAAAGACGGGAAGCCGACTAGGTCTAGGGTCTATAGACCCCTCTACGCATTCCCTTGCTAACACCATGGCCATTTAGTAGATCTAAAGTTAGGGTGTCTGAACGATTTTTCAATTTTCAATTTGGGATTGTTTTTCACCATTTTTGTTGGATATTTGAATAAAAAATGTAATCAGAATAGACCTAGATCTAATACATTTCAAATTTCAAGACTCACCAATGTTTCTATCAAAAGATACAGCCCCTCAAAAACTCTGCAATATTCATAGCATTTTGGTCAGAATGGACAAAAAAGTGGTTCACGTCAAGTTATAATTTTTGCTCAAAAGTTGTAGGTCTACAGCACGATATGCAAAACGTGGATTAAGGGTATTTTCAAACTGAAATCCCTTGGGACTAGAGAAAAAATAAGCGCATGGATATATTCCTTACAGCTGGCCCAACTTATCCCTCGGGGGCTCACTTCATGAAATTGGTAAATCTCCAAGTTACCATGGAAACAATGTTTAAATCGCTGTTTTAAGCAAGATATTTTGACAATTTTGGGGGTGAGCCCCTTTGCGGAATGTGGAGAAAAACCTGCTCTTTCATATGACACCTCACTTATTGAGTATCACCTTCAGGATCACGAGATATATTGGTTTGAATCTCATTTTGGTAATAAAATCATTGACCAAGTTTGCATGAGCGCGCAATGCACATGGACTACATAGGGATGAGTGCAATCTCTATGGGGAGGATTTTAGCACACAAAACTGAGTGCGCGATCAGACACCCTACATTTAGACTCTATGGCCATATTTTTATGCCCCGAAAATCCCCCCAAATGTCATTTTACCTCGTGCATGTTATATTGTAAATTAGGCCTAGAATCTAGATCTAGAGTCTAGGCTATAAATAATAGACTCTAAATCAGTTCCACTTACCAACTTGACTGAAATAATCTGTTTAGAGGTCTAATTGTACCTTTTTAGGAAATTATGGGTCAAAATCGAAATCCATGTTGAAAAAGATTTGTCTGCACCCCCCCCCCCCCCCATTACGTCAATGCTGGTCACCATTATGTACCAATATTTGGTTCGCACAGGTGCGTACGCAGGGGGTGGGGTTAAACCCCCCTCCCCTTGAGTTTTTTTTATGTGTATGTTTTTGGGGAAAACCCCCCCGCCCCCTTTTGATTTTTTTTTTTAAATAAAAATATTTTAAAAAAAAAATTAAAAAATCCTTAAAGATGACCTTACCACCCCCCCTCCCCCCCCCCCCCTCTCCCCCCCTCTCCCCCCTCTCCCCCAATGGAACGGAATGTCGATGGGTCAAAATTTCAAATTTCGGGACCCCCCCCCAAAAAAAAAAAATGTCCTCTTACCCCCTCCCTCGCTTATTCAGCGGCTGGCTGAGTCGTTGTGATTTTTTGGGGACCCATTTGTTTCAAATTTGGGCCCACCCCCTAAGAAATCCTGGATCCAGGCCTGAGATCTAGATCTAGACCTCCGATTATAGAGGGGAACGTCAACAAATGTCAGTTTTACTGAAGAAATGACCCATATCAGACAGTTATATGGGTCATTGAAAAACCGGAATTAAATCACATACCGTATAAAATTTGATTCAAAATAAAGGAAAATTAACAGGAATTCAATTTCCTAGAATTCTGTATGCCATCTATATTTTATCAATGGATATTTTTATAATAGCGATACGCGCATATCGTAGAAATATTGTGAGAGGATGAGAAAGCGTGTTTTTTTTTTTTTTTTTGTAGGGGTGAGAAGACATGAGCCCCTGAACGCTGACGTACTGATGGGGGGGGGGGGGGGGTAGGGGGGTATTTGTTATTCGATACCAGTGATTTACAAAAGGTTGCTGAAATGACATGATTTTCCGGTATTTTTTCTCAATATTTTTGTAAGTCGTATAGAGTCTACCTTTTTTATGCGTTTGTTGGAAAATTAAGAAATTCCCAAATTTACAGTCGGGCCAAAAATATGCTTATTTAGAAGCCTTCATGTCAGGGCCTGCAGAAACTTTTGGAAAAAAACTATGTTACAGAGAAAAAGAAAGAAAGAGAGAGAAAAAAAATAAGTGACCTGCCAATGTCACAAACGAGGTATCAAAATATGCTAATCTGACCGTAATTAAATGCCCAACACCCAAAAGCTTAAGGGGGCTCTGCTGGGGCTTCCAAATGTTTTTGCTCATTACGCCACTGCCCCTATAATCTCAATAACTAAATATTTGTGCAAGATACATGTACTAGCTTGCACATTTTTGGATAATCGTCTAGCTGCTAGTATTTTTAGCTATCATCGTGGAACCATCTTGATGACGGAGGTATAAAATGTTGCTTTAAATTGAAAGAGAATTGAAATTAAGAACAATATGTGCAATCAGTCAATACAGGAAATAAAGACAAAGAACAAGAGAGGTTTGAGCAATTTCAGTGATTTTGAGGATTTTATTGCAACAAAAAAAAAAAATGAGGGGGCTCAAAATAGCCCAGTGCAGTAAGGGTTAATCAAGTACATAAGACTCTAATTTTTCAATTGATTCTTGATGACCCCTGGAAAAGGCATCTGGCCCCCTAGCTAGGTTAAGAAGCATTGTGCTAGAATAGGATTATATTGAATAGATCCTTGAAGGTTAAAAATAATTGCTTTTCATAGCATCACCCATTGAGGGGGGCGGGGGCACTAATTTTTTTATTTTTTTTTTCTTGGGGGGGGGGGGGGGAGGGTCTAATGGAAATATTGACATTTTCAGTTACTTGAAAATTGACTGCTGGTTTTCAACAAAACTTGTCAGGAATTATCCCATACATGCCAACTGTTCAGATTAAAGAGGAACATTCCTCTTTTTGGGAGAAGATAATTATCATTTTAATGCAGGTGTTCCTCTTCCTGTACAAATTTGTCTGTAGTATTGAATAGGAGAGTTAGGATTGTTCCTCTTTTTTTTTAAAATAGCATAATTTGTACAGATTTCTGATTTTCAAATGTTGGCATGTATGTTATCCTTAGGTAAAGGGGACCTATAGATATTCAAAATTAGGCACTTGCATCCAGGGGCAGTACCCCAAAGGTGAAACTGTCAGGCTCAGGTGATCGCTTAATCCAGTGGGGGTGTCCTGTATAACATGCAAAACTTCCATGACAGGGGAGATTCTGCCTCCCAGCTCTTTTATGTTATATTTTGCTTTGTGCTTCATGTTCATAGTGTGGGTAAATTCCTCTCGCAGGTCTGGTATATATGCCTTCTCTATATTCATTTAAATTTTCAATTTTCATGAATCTTAACAGCTCATGAAGACTTTTCCGCAGTGCAAGGAACTTCTGCACGGTGGAGAGGACACTAAGCTGACAGCAGCAGCGCTGCTGAGCTCATTTGAGGTTAAATTTGCTGAACCCGGCTCAAACAGGAGACGTCAGGAGGAAGCAGTATTCAGCCATTTTGTGAGATATGTCCGGGAAGTTGAAGGTAAAGTAAAAGCTTGGTTATAAAAGATGATATATTGCATCTAAATTCAATTTTGTTTACTTTGTGTCCCCAAAGAATTACAATCATTTCAAGATTAATGTTAAAGGGATAGTTGACTTCTGTTTTCAGACCGCAAATGCCTTCAAAATGCATGATTATTGCTCATCTACTATGACATTTCTAGTGTCTTTGATTTTACGACCTAAAATTGCTATGAAGGTAATTTTAGACCCCAAAATGTGCAAATTTTAGCCAATATGATCATACCATGCAATTCAGCTCCACTTTCAGAAAAATGCGTTTACCGTCAATTAATTAATTAATTAATAATAACAATACATGGGCCGGCTGGTTGTGCGTAATATAACCAGCACAAAAAAGCCAACAAAAAAGCAAACACCACCATTGGCTGAAATACAACGTAAAAGGCGCTATTTCCTACTGTTTTTTTTACTGGAAAAGGAATAACAAATCAGTAGAAACCCGTACGAACCAATATAATTTTCTACTGGTTGCTATATGGGATTGACAACCAGGGTTTGTAATAACTACATTTCTATTATGAATGTACAAACATATCCCATACAGCTAGATCAGGTTCGTATATAACATGGGGTCCAGGATTTATTCCGGAAGTATATCAGAAAAACACATTATCTAAAAAGTATAAACTTCCACCAGGTACAATTACTTATAATTTGGTAAGTGGTTAATCTTCATCCCAGTATAATTGTGTTTGTTTTTTAATAATAATGTTTAAATTTATTTGAAATTACATTTCACCTTATGCTACTCATTATTCCATCTTTTGCAGCTGGTAGCCATCACTGCAATAGTGATGAAGAATTGATGACCCTGGAGCAAATAATCATATTTGTGACGGGATTGTCACATGTGCCCGTTTGCGGTTGGCAGCCCCCGCTGACGATAACCTTTTTCAAACCACCTGTAATGGGGATTGGAGCCTCGACATGCAGCCACGAGCTCCAGTTGCCCATTCCATACCAAGCCACAGAAACTCTTCCTTCCAGGGATGAATTGTTCCAGCTATTCGATAATTCGTTTCCAGACCAGTTCTTTGGGAATGCTTAAAGATGAAGTTGAGTTCTGGTCATTATTGCATTGTGAAAGAAACGGTGTGGAACCGACCAGAAAGGTTGATCATCGAGCATATAAGAATTTGTGTGTATTGCAAGGTTCTGGAATCATCAAAATGATAAGAAATTTGTAAAGTTACAAACACTGTACACAGAAATGTGTATATGGGACTACACGAACACGTGGCGTAAAAAGCCGGCCCCCCCCCCCCCCCCGATTTTTACGATGTTACATGCATATTTAGAATATGAAGGCATTTGAAGAGCCATGCTTTTCAGGGAACATGTCTTATCTGATGTTCTTTCACACTTGCATAATAACAATGATAACGCTCACAAATAATTTTTCACCTCTTCCCAGAACTGAACCTTCTCTTTAACCGCTTAAATAAACAACAGTATACTAGGCAAGTCCAAGGATATATGTCCCCTCAGATTACAAAATTTCATCTTGTAGTTATGGTATAATATATATGATGATATTTTTATGCCTCCGTTACGAAGTAGCCGGAAGCATTATGTTTTCGGGTTGTCCGTCCGTCCGTACGTACGTCTGTACGTATGTCTCGTTCTCGTGATCGCGTTATCTGAAGAACCGATTGATGCATTCAGTAATGTTTGAAGGATTTTTCAGAAATTTGATAAGAAGGTTCAGCTAGGGTATCGAAACACAGCATAAGTTCGATTTCGGAGTATGTAGGTCATAGCTCATTAGATATACGAATCTGGTTTCCATTCGATAACGTGAGTAATGTTTGACGAATTTCAATGAAATTTGATATGAAGGTGCATGATATCAAAATACTTGTACATGCAGCCTAAGTTCAATTTCCGAGTATGTAGGTCAAAGGTCATAGCTCATTAGATACGCAAAAACACCTACTTATATATGTGAAAATGTGGTCAACTTCCTTGCCTAGTAATATAATAGTATAGTCCAATGGAGGTAACTTGTTCTGATGTATATAGCCCATTTGTACCCTTGCGAGGGGATGCTACGCTTTGTGTTGACTTGTTCTTTTTAGGACATGAGTACCTTATCATCTAAATTGAAGTGCCATTGATAAATAAGATCCAGCTCATTATTTATGCCAATTATTGTTTGAAGTAAATATTTGAAACTTGATATATGTTTAGTTAACCCCTGCCAAATGAAGTATGAATATGAGCCAATGTACGCTTAGTTGGCATGTGGGGTGAACTACTTAACATTATTTAACCCGAAATGGACCACAACTTATCCAAAGTTAGACAAATAGGGTGTTATATAGGCATGTTATTTCATATGTACTCCTAGTGCAGATCAATTTCTCTTAAAGGGACTTGGTAATACTGTTCTGATGAGAGAAAATGTTGCTAAGGTAGTGACTTCAATGCTAGATGTACAATTAAGATAATCTGAAAGTTAGAATGAAATCAGACCATTAGTGGCGATTGAAATTGGGAAAAACTGATCTGATTGATACCTTACATCTCCCAACTATATTATTACAATTTAATTACATTTTGGGTGAATGTAAATCGTCACAAAGCAATGAATTGGCTCTATATACCATTCATGACATTTAACTGTTGAAAGATATTTAAAGGCCTGTTTATGTGTTTTTTTCATGGAAAAACGGTTGGGAGAATTTACTGTTAATCACTGTTAGAGGGTGTTGCACAGTGGTGCCTTCTGGGTTTTTTTGCATGTTAGATACAGTCGGAGGAAGATAATAAGTAGCATTTCATACAAAAATTACCCAATTTAATCAACCTTCAACAATGCATGTTACCGAGTCACTTTGAGCCTAAAAATGTTTTTAATCTATTTAAGTATTACAGTGAAAATATTCATGAATTGTCATTGCTGATGTTGTTATATTTGACTTGCCATATGCCATGAAGTAAAAACACTTCATTTTTGTAAATTTGTTTCTATGTAGTACATAACTTTACCTTGAAATGCCTTGTTTAATTGCAGTACTTGCCCTTGATATTTGTGAGCTTGGCTAAATTTAGTCAGAAAAAACCAGAACGGGTCATATTTTAATAACATAATAACATACCATCATCATTATTCTTTTGTACCATAGTTAGACAGTCAAATAGGTCATGTTATACCAATTAGGCATATTATTTCATATTTACTCCTAGTGCAGTTCTATTTCTCCCAAGCCTCAAAATGTTTTTGATCTATGCAGGTTTTAAAGTGAAAATATTGGCTTAAAAGGATTGACATTGCTATAATCTCTCAACATGCAATTAAATGAAGTAAGCAAAGACATTATGTAAACAAAATATAATGAACATGGGGGCAGTAAATACTTCATTGTTCATTGACTAAGAAAAAAACTTCACCAGAAATTGTCATTGGCTCATGTGAGCCATGATTGGGTTTTTATGTTTATTGTAAACTTGACAAATGGGAAAGAAAAACAAATGTAAATTACAAATGAAATACATTAAACATTTTTGTAAATATGTGTGTTTGTTGTACCATGGACCTATTACGGATGGACATTCAACGTGATTCTTTCTTTGATCCAATGATAGTCACCGCCTTCTGATTATGTGCATCTTAATGAGAACATTCAGCTGTTTTAACAATAACGACTGCGTAAGCATTTTCGGTCATTGACAAAGGAGCAGTTTCCCTCTCTTGGGTTTTGTTTAGATGGTGTGCTCTGTATTAAGAGTATAAATAAAAGCATCCCCAATGAGGAGCAGCAAAGTTGAAAAGCAGACGATTTTGGTGATATGAAATGTATTATTACTGATTCGCAAACTTTCGCACACACCTATGACCTTATAAAACAATTAGAAGGCCATGATCTGTATCAGCCCTGTGTGTTGTAACTCTGGGATATTATGAGGAAATAGGGGGAAACTGGACTTTAAATCACAACCAAAAAATCTAAAAATAACCTGTATCTGGTAATATTAACATGTTTTTCTAAATAAAATGCATGTATACAGCTAGTACACGGAACAACAATTTCTGATTATAAACCAGAACTGCACATCGATTTTCCATGATTTAAGCGAGTTATTATCTTCTGCGCATGTAGATTAACATATGTGTAAATCACTATCTTGATTCTGTCCCGGCTTTTTGGCAGCGACCATCATGAGATCAAACTGAAGAAACATGTACGGTGTAGCGTCATAAACATGGCATATTGAAATCAAATCATGTATTCACAAACAAGTTCTCCTACCCCTCTGAAATTATGTAACAGAGTTCCCCTGTTTGTTCATGGAACAGCCCAGAGTCCAGTGGGGTTTTTGTTTAGGGCTAATTTGCATAAACTTGGCTTGTAGAGCATCTCATGGGATGCATGCAACATCCTACAGTGCAGACCGAATTACACAGGAAAGGAGTTAGCAACTCAATTTAGAATTGTGTGAAAGTTTGGAATATCTTTCATTATTAATTGTAATCATCTATTAGAACCGGGATATTTAACAGTTGGTAAGTCAATATATTGCTTGTTCATATATTCTTGTATACTGAATCTAGGTTACCGGTACATACATTGTGAGAAACAGGAGACAAACCTGTAAGAAGAAAGTAACTTATGTGCCAATCCTTTGTTCTTGGTTCATTTTGTTGTTTATGATACAATGCTAGTATACTGTAGCATGTATTCGTTAGCTGATATATTACCAGAATATATGTTGCTTTATAAGTCATTCTTACTCAAGTTATATAATGAGTTTGTACATATGATTGAAACAGTAATAATTGTAGTTCCATACCCAGTAGTTGATTGCTGTATTAATAGGAGGAAAGATGTACATGTATATAGAAGAGTTAAAGTTAGTTTGGAGTTTGGAAAGTTTCTGTTCACCAAGGCATAGCCTCTAGTGTATGCGCACACACACACAGCTGTGTGCAGAGCATGTATGATTGATATGTAGTTTAGTAGGGTGTGTGTGAGGGGTAAATAGGGCCCTGTGCACTCAAGCACACTGCACTGATTAGTGCTTTAATTGTTTCTTTGTCTTACAGTTAGGCAAAACTTTAGACTGCATGTATTGCATGTTTAATTGGCAGTGATAGCTTGAACTAAGGGATATTAAGAGGGATTTAATGATCATTGGAACTTGTTGCATTTCTACAAAGATGCATGTACATTACTTGAATATGAGAAGTTTATATCAGGAGTTATGTAATTGCATAACTATTATTAACGGCATGATTATTGCATTATATACACTATTATGATGACGTATCTATTGTTTACTTATTATACTGTTTATTTATTATACTGTTTATTTGTGTCTTAACAGTAAACCACACTATCAGTACGAACGACGACACTATTGCCACGACACTATCCACTATCGCGACGTCGCTATCGCTACGTCACTATCACTACTATATCGACATCACTAGTTATACCACCACACGTTTTTACATTTGTTCTGAATTTGTTGAGACTGTCGTCGTTGAATAAAGGCACGAGCTAGTTTATACTGCAGAGACTGCGTCTTGTGTGAATGATTCAGTTTAGTGCGTTTACTACGTTAATCATTACCCTGTAGAAGGTTTCTCGGAAACGAAGCTACATACGGAATATTGAGACGACATTGACGGAGACAATCACAATGAATTCGTTAGGAAAACGATGAATGTCCATCCGTAATAGGTCCATGGTTGTACTTATTTGTAAGTCGTTTAAAGCTAGCATCGTTAAACAATGTTAAAGGGATTGGGTAACTTTGTATCCTATTCTTAAACAAAATCCTGGATTTAGCTCATGCTGCAATGATAATTATAAACCTTTGGTCAGTCAGGAATCCCATGAATTTTACAAGCCGATTGCCTGTCTGATTATTAAGATATTTATGATTTGAAATCAAAATCAAATTTTGTGTTTTCCTAACAGTTTTCGTAAAACTAAATTCTTTTGGGGAAAACGAGTATGGTAAAAACCCGTCACTCAAAGATCCCTTTAAAAGTATGGCCCTATTGCCATACTCATATTCCCCAATAGACTAGTATTATAAAAACCGTTAGGTAAACACAAAATTAAATTTTTAATTTTTAATCATAAATATATCTTAATAATCAGACAGGCGATCGACTTGTAAAAGTCATGGGATTCCTCACTGAACTAACAGTTTAACATTATTATTGCACCATATGAGCTAAATCCAAGATTTTGTTGCAGAATCTTAGGCAATGTTACAGAGTCACTTTAATAATGATGTAAAACAATTGAAATGCCTTCTTATATTTGACTTGCCATGCATATTTGTTTCTATGTAGTACATAACTTTACCTTGAAATGCCTTGTTTAATTGCAGTACTTGCCCTTGATATTTGTGAGCTTGGCTAAATTTAGTCAGAAAAACCAGAACGGGTCATATTTTAATAACATAATAACATTGATGGTACCATCATTATAATTTTGTTTTTACCATAGTTACCGGTAGAAAAAATGTCGTGTTATACCAATTAGGCATATTATTTCATATTTACTCCTAGTGCAGTTCTATTTCTCCTAAGCCCAAATTTTTGTTGATCTATGCAGGTTTTAAAGTGAAAATATTGGGCCCTAAATAGATAGACATTACAAAAAACCTATCGAAATGCAATTAAATGAAGTAAGCAAAGACATTATGTAAACCAATTTTATGAAAATGGGACAATAAATACTTCATCTGTTCATTGACTCAGTATAAACCTGCACCAGAAGATTTAAAAGAGTTTGTCATGCATTTAAGCTGTGTTGAGCATTTCGTGTGACTTTAAAGTTGGTAGAGGGATCACAAATTTATTTACAACTTGAACAGTACCAAGGTTATGTTTGGACCCCATGTATGAAATTTGAAGTAAATCAACCGCTTAATTCTCATACTAGGAATAGTTTTGCTAGTAAATATGCATCAACTATATGGTTGAGAATAAGTCATTAATTGCGGCTTTTGCCGTTTTTTTCCAATTAAAATGTGTCCATGTTAATCCAACTTAAAATGGTGTCCATAAGTGTGCAAGGCAAATTTTTAAGCAAATTTAGTAAAAAATTGTGTTTCGCAAGAAAAGACCACATCTTTAGTTTTATTGGCTCATTGACACAATGTGATATTGAAGTTTGTAATATTTAGTGACTAAAAAAAAATACCTCAATATACCAGTGTATTTTTGTAGTGAAAATTTTATTCATTATATATATATATATATACATGTGTCTTTGATCCAAATACATGTACAGTATACTCACTGTATTTTCACTTTTTCTCAACCAGTATTATTCTCCATGTAAACAAGAATAAAATAATTGGAATGTTGAAAATTCAGCTTCATTTATACTTTACTTTATTGTTAAAAGAAAGTATAATACATCTAGAAATTAGCAAATCTAGCAAGACAGTGTACTTTAACGTTTTTTATACGCAAATGTACAACCTTACATAAGTTTACCTAGCATTGGTCGAAGGCCAATAGCCCAATACAAGCCCTTTTCTAACAATTTTATATTGTCTTTGAGAGTCTAAATTTTATAATTTTATCAAAATCAAGCCTATTATTTAATATTTCCAATAAATTTGACTTTATATGCAAGGGTGACTATCAGAAAAGACTATACCAAACTGATTAAATGTATCGGGGATGGACAAATTTCTGCTTTCTCCCCCCCCCCCCCCTTACCCAAGAAAAAAAAGAATGAAATAAATACATCTATAATCAACTACCGTAATCATAATTTTAACAAAAAGAATGATACACAATTATTTATTATCAGAAAAATTATTAAGAGAAAGAAGAAGATATTAATTCACATGAATGAAATTACTCCTCACCTATTTCTCCTATAATAATAAATAGAAATAACACAATCTGTATTGCCGCGCAATGCGAATGTATCCCCCGGCAGTGGCAGCAATTTTGTGTCATCCTTATATTCGAAGGAGGGACAATTAAGATCCTCTCTCCCATCCCTGAAACAAAAGGATGACATAGAGATTGCCACTATAGTGGCTCGGACTATTGTCAAGACTAGGAGCAGCATCACCAAAGCAATATGTGTCTAGATTAGAGTATAATGCATATCTGTAGAAAATTTGAAAGAAATCTGTCCAGAAATGTGGTAGTTAAAACGCACAAGAGACATATGACCTTTGACCATATAACAGACGGAACAATGAGGGCACCGCCCAAAAGTGTAGATTGTACCAAGAAACATCTCCATTCAAAATTTAAAAGAAATCGGTCATGGGTTATATAACCTGCAGAGCGCACACTAGACACCCACCAAAATATGACCTTTGACCCTAATAAATAGACGAATACTGGTGGCAGCGTCACCAAACACTACACATATGTAGATTTGATCAAGATACACTACCATACAAAATTTGAAAAAAAATCCTTCAAAAAATGCAGCAGTAACAAGGCACAATAAGGACAAATGACCTTTGACCTTATAAAGAATGTAACAATGAGGGCAGCATCACCAAAAAGGAGAGATGTGTAAATTGTCCTCGGATACATCTCTACGGTATACAAAATTTGAAAGAAATCTGTCAATATGAACTACAGAGTGCACACTAGATACCCACCAAAATATGAGCTTTTGATCCTATAAAACACGGGACACTAGTGCCAGCATCACCAAAAACTAGGTGCATAGATTTTACCAATATACACTTCCATACTCAATTTGAAAGAAATCTGTCAAGAAATGATGCATCAATGATGCACACTAGATTTGACTACATTGTTGGTTTATGCCTTCGACCATAATGATTGAAGGTTTATGCATATACCAGTAGTGGTAATTATCATCCAATAATACCCATTACGAACTTGCAATCCTGCTACAGCGCTAGTTTATACTGAATTTCTTATAACGTTCTGTGGCCTGTGAAATTAAATTAAGAGTGGGTTCTTCTTGATATCTTTGAAGTTCATGAACCAATTTTCACCAAACTCCATTTCCACTTGATATCGATCATTTTAATTGTCATCAACTTGTACATTTATTTCCACATTCCCTCACGATTCATTTTTTTTTCTATCCCACTACTGTACCGCATGCTACTCTGAATTGGATAATGTTATTTGCAATACAAAATATAGTTGTGTTCAAATTCTACAAATTTCTACATTTAAATAACCATTCGTCCATCAAGATGCAAATGTTTTTACCCATGGATTTTAACACATGTCATTCAATAAGAATAGAAGATGGCGGGCTGATAAGCTAGCACTGGCATAATTATCTAGATTCTGAGTCAAAGTCAGGCTTCCAACACATTCTGTTCAGGACAAAGTCGACAGAGTGTGATCAGGAAGAAGGTGAAGCTGCAGAAGAAAGGGGAATTCGATCCGTTTTAAACTAATGCAGAAGTTGGAGATCGATGTATGATGTCCAACCATTTTGCAGTTGGGTCAATGCCATAGACAACACTGGTAGATGACGCTCCTGGCTCACTATCCTCTTTCTGCAAGAGGGCATTCTTATCTTTTATGATATCCACATTGCACATCTCTTCTTGATTCTCTCATGACATTTGCTGCATGATATCAAATTGCTTAAACTCGAGCACGTATCCTGGAACATACAGGTGTATACTACAGTAGCTGTCTTTGACTTAATTGTCCATTTTGTAATCCAGGTCAGTAATTCCATCTAAGCTGCCTGAAGTATTATGTGTTGGATACTCGCTTGCTGCAACAGCCTCTATGACTGTGGCTGGACTAGGATGTATGGGTGGAACTTTGGTGTGGCTCTCTTAATCTTTCTGACGGGGTTGCAGTAGATGCATTAGCTTTTCAAGTTCTGTATTAAAACACGGTTAGTAACAAAAGTTTATAAAATAAACAGGTTCAAGAGTTTTATAAACACGCAAAAGAAAAATAACAAATAAAAAGAATAGCATGGACTAGGATTAACGGGATAGTCGAGTTCAGACTGCAAATGCCTTCAAAGTGCAGGGTTATTCCTCAAATTCTTATTTATGACATTTCTAGTGCCCTTTTAGAACCTAAAATTGGACCACCCTCTCCATGGTTCAGGAAGGGGTTCCTTCATCTGCAGGATAGAACGTTTGATAGCGAGCTGCACCTATTCTGCCTTCAGGTAGTGTTCCTGCCTCGGATTAACCACAGCATGCGATGCTTCACAGAAATGTGGAACAACCATAAGATCCGAACAGCCGGCAACAAGACGCCAATGCAGTTATTTCAGTCTTGATTAAAACTCTGAAGCACCTCAAGCCCTTGTAGGTAGGCTGTGTCATCGAATACACTTACGTCATTAGGATGGAATCTGACTTGCTGATTAAAGTGGTCCATCTGGTCTGCAGTTAGTGCAAGAGGGCATACAGTAGATGGAATCTGGACACTTCCATCATTCTCTGCTCCTCCCAAGTAGTGACCATTGGGATCAATGCCATACTCGGCAGCTTCGTCCTATTAAAAGATAAATTTTATAAAAGCTTACCAAAAACATTTAAAGATTGAGGTCTGGGAAGAGGTGAACAAAAAATTGTGAGTGTTAACATTGTTATCATGTAAGTGTGGAAGAACATAAGATAAAACATGTTCCCTAAAAAGAATGGCTCTCCAAATGCCTTCATATTCTAAATATGGCATGTAACATAATCAACATCGGGACGGATTTTTATGCACCGTGTTTGTGAAGTCCCATATACAGTCCCATGTACAGTGCTTGTAATTTTTCTGATCGATTCCACACCATTTCTTTCTCAATCAATTGCACGAACAGAACTCAACTTTATCTTTAATAACCATGTACAAAATGTCCCCACCTACAAAATTTCATTTTCAAATAAATATTATTAAATGATCCTTCAGTTTGATTAATCAGAAACCTGTAGCCCTACCTGTATTTCTAAACCTACAGGTGACATTTGTGCCTAGAGCTAAACTTTAAAATTTGACAAATTCATTTTCATTTATCTAAAAATCAAGTAGTATTATGTTCAACTGTAATCCATATACTAGCTGCATGTACAATATGCAAAAATATACAAGTAAACATGCACTTTAGTACACAGCATCATTTAAATGCACACTGAATTTTGATTTAATTTGGTTATAGCAGCCCAGCTAGTCTTCAGTTTGGTGAGGTAATAATGAAAAACAAATCCAGTACCGGTAATTGAAGTAAATAATCTGTTAGGGGACATCGGTGTATGCTCATTGTTATGATTTATAGTTAATTAATATTCAAAGGCTTATGTAGTGGGGCATTATGCATTAAATTATGTACCTCTGAGTAGTTTTCAAAGTGCTCATTGAGGAGTGCAGTTCCTCTATGGCTATGCAGCCCCATTATAAATAACTGCATTGGCGTCTTGTTGCCGGCTGTTCGGATCTTATGGTTGTTCCACATTTCTGTGAAGCATCGGATGCTGTGGTTAATCCGAGGCAGGAACACCACTTGAAGGCAGAATATGTGCAGCTCGCTATCAGGATCTAGGATGCCTCTACTCTCAAAACTCCTGAACAAGTTATAGAAAGTTCTTGTCACCTGTTCATGGAGGTCACGCCACAGACGTTCTATCCTGCAGTTGTGGACGCTCCGGCCGGTAATGAAGGAACCCCTTCCTGAACCACGGAGAGGGTGGTCTAGCATGAACATCGCCACTCCTGTGTTCTCCCCTCCGTGGTCAGAGCGCACTCTAGATGGCAAACCCCAATTGGAGACCGCATCCTTGAAGAGTTCGAGCACTGTTCCAGCTCTATTATTGGAGCTGCACCCTAGAAAGACGATAGCTCGACTATATCCGTCTATTCCCCCATGAGTCACAAAGCGCCACCTGAATGAGAAATTATTAGATCCGAGAAATATAAGAGTAAAACATTACAATGCTGTGATGTACTTTCAGATTGATTTCAACTGCATGATCTAATGCGGTCTAGTTAAAAAATAAAGAACATCATCAAGTTGTCATGACATTAATTGGCTATTTATCTTGATCAACACAATAACAAGTATTACAAGGGAAACGCTCTCAGCGGTCTCGCCTGCATTACGCATTTCGATATGATGAGAAATTGAGGTTGGGACATTATTTATAGGCAGGGTGGCCCATTAGCAGGCCCCCAAAAATGAAACCTCTGAATATAATCAGCATTTTGAAGAGAATATTGACTAAGAATCAGTAGAAGAATTAGTTACTATTATTTGTACCAAGATTGATAACTTTCATGAAATATGGACAAATAACCAAAAATTGATTTAAAAAAAAAAAAATATCATATTAATATACAATGTCCCTTTTGCATCCAACATCAAATTCTGTAGAACTTTGCAGGAATTATGAATGTCATGTATGTCCTATCTGTGAAATTTAAACCTCAGTGTCCTAATATTCAAATTGTGCAAGGAAACCGGTTTACTTGCTAGACTTCACTGTCAGACACTATTGAGTGAAATGACTGACTTTTTTCTTCTTTGGTAATAATTAACACACATAAAATGAGCTGTAAAGGGTACATGAGCATCCGTCTACATCAATAACCCACTTCTTGTAATGGCTAAAATTAAACTGATTGAATTCGCTCAGCACAAAACGTACGAGCATTCTACTAACTAATAGTCATTATTTTCCCACTTAAAGACATGTTCAAGCCCCTTTTTTAGGGAAGTTCTAAATTAGTATGATCTTTCAAATGCCGTTGGAATTTAACCATTTCATTTTTTGGGGCCTGCAAATGGGACATATAGTACATATAAGTTGTGAACAAATATAATCTGTTTCTACTTACCTAAAATGACCTTTTATCATTACTTTGTGAATTGGAATTTGTGTCATATGATTTCTGATACTTGATAAACCTTGTGTACAAGTTTCATGGAATTTGAACAAACACTTTTGAAATTATGCTAAAAATTCAAATCTTGATGTTCATGCCACAACAAAGTCTAAGTTTGCAGACCTGAATTGACCTTCGACCTTGACTTTGTGACCTGAAAATCTCCTTACATGTTTGGGGATACTTGATAACCCTTTACCAAGTATTATTGAAGAACTTAATTATACTTTCATTTAAAATTAAAAAAACTTAACCTTGGTTAATTGATGTTGACGCCGCTGCTTTTCCGGCGGTGGCGTCAACATCACTTTTTGCTACGCAGTCGAGACAAAAATCAATGATTATGAATATTCAGAAAAAATACTATAAATTCTTCAAAGTTCATAAAAGATTTTGTAAAAATGTCATGCACGCAATATGATACAAATTATCGTATAACCTGGGTGAAGACATGGGGAAATCAAGATTTGGGAGGTAAAAAGGGAAATTAATGGGATAAAAATAAATAAAACAATTGATAGATAGTGAGGCAATACCGTCACAAACTAATTTATCAAATTGGCAATTTGTGCAGTGATTTCAACTGTTTCTTTTTCAAAAATTCATAACTTCCTTATTAATTATCCAATTTTACTCAGTTTTTTTAAATTAAAAGCAAATTATTTCTTGGAGTGGACTTAGCCTTTAAAATATCAAAAATAGGGTAAAATTCGAATTCAAACCAATGATTGTGAAAAATGTCTGTATAATTATGTACATGTACATGTATGTATGTCTCTCAATATGAATGATAATTCTTTCAAACTTCTTTAAATGCACATGCCCTCATGAATCTCATGTTATCCTCATTGTCTAAAAAGTTAAATTACTTTGCAATCTGTAAAGGGGAAAAATGAATGTCATGAAAATTGGACTACTGCATTCTGTAAATATATAGAACACACTCAATGCTAATTGGCTTGCCAGTACTGTAAAAAAAAACTCACCGTATCAGTTTGTGGTGTCCATCTATGTGCCAAAGTGACAAGGGCATTGCCAGAGTAATGCCTCCTTCGTACAGCAGTTATGGTTCTCAATTCTTGTCTTTCTGGATCTAGTCTGTACAGACTGTCCCGGATCCTCTGTCTTTGCACCCTTAGACCTTGTGAAATCAGATATCCATCCACCGTTTTGTATCCTTTAAAAAAAATATTTAAAAAAAAATAGTATGAAATACATGTAGATCTATGCAATTCAAGGGACCAGGTAACATTGTGACGGGCTGATTTTCAAATCATCGATATTCATGGAAGCGAAACACATGTTTTTATGTATGGAGAATCTTTAATGCAAAAATAAGGGCAAAAATCATGCAGTATACGTATTAACATTTTACCTGTACCGTATTCTTCACTCGTCTGAATCAACTTAAAAAAAATAACAGTAATATGGTGGTAGCAGGCTGTATTTTAACTGTAAAACAATGTACATGTGTGCTTCCCTGTACAGTTATACCGGTAACTGCATGTTTAAAAAAAATCATCCATTTCTTTTTCATTTTTCATAGCGTTACTGAGTTTTTTCTTATATGATATAATATGCTTTAAGGTGTGATTAATCATAAATTTTATAAAAATTAATTTCATGCATATAAGAATCAACATGGGAGAAACTTTAAATATTATCAAAGATGTTACCAACTGTGCACTGCATGTGCAGGTACATGTAATTTGACAAATGTTGTTAGTCAGATATGATTAAAAGAATTTAGCAGGTATTAAACTTAATGGTTTAATAACAACAATTTGAGTTTCCAATTCTAAGTAATTCTGATAAGCGGAGGGACACAGTTTTAAAAAAGAGGGGTTAATTTGCCTGCCACTACAACACAAACTAAGAAAACCTCTACTCCTATTATGAATAGCGACCCTCATTTCGTATTATGAATAGCGACCCTAGCTCTCGTCGTATTATGAATAGCGACCCTCTTCTCCCATTATGAATAGCGACCCTCATTTCGTATTATGAATAGCGAACCTTATGAGTAATGAACCTCATTTTGTATTATGAATAGCGACCCTCTACTCCTATTTATGAAAAGCGACCCTCTTGTCGTATTATGAATAGCGACCATCTCGTCGTATTATGAATAGCGACCTTCTTCTCCTATTATGAATAGCGACCCTCATTTCGTACGTATTATGAATAGCGACCCTCTACTCCTATTATGAATAGCAACCCTCATTTCGTATTATGAATAGCGACCCTTTCGTCGTATTATGAATAGCGACCCTCTTCTTCCATTATGAATAGCGACCCTCATTTGCCAGAAGTAGTAGTACATGTACGTTGTTTCCAGAGTTAGAGAAACTTATTATGTCAGGAAAATGGAGCAGCTGAGACCTCCTAGACAGATGAACTTTGAGGGAAGTGCCCTGCCATTGGCGTTGGAGTGGAAGCAATGGAAGGAAGAGTTTGTGCTATATATCGATTTGAGCATGGAAGGGAAAGAGGACAAGGTAAAGATCAAGATGCTCAAGTACCTCGTTGGTCCACAAGGTAGAGAGCTGTATGAGACGATCAAACCGGAAGGGTCAAGATAGGCAGATGGTACCCTACAGGAAACAACCCTTGTTCAAGCTCTTAGTGCTTTTGAGAAGCATTGTCAACCAGTACGGAATGAGATCATCGACAGGTACAGGTTCTTTACTAGAAGTCAAGATAGTGGAGAATCTTTTGATACATTCCTCACCGAACTGAAGCTGTTGGCGGCTCACTGTAATTTTGGAGAGCTGAAGGAGTCACTGATTCGTGACAGGATAGGGTGTGGCATCAGAGATGGAATGCTGAGGGAGAGACTTCTGCAAGAATCTTCACTTGATTTAGACAAGTGTGTGAAAGCTTGTCAGGCGTCATGCTTTCCAAGGCCAGAGTGGATGTCCTGGTAGGTGACCAGCGACAGGAGGTTTGTGCGGTGAGCAGAGAGGGAACTACACACTGGCCAACAGTTCAGTGTCAATTCTGTGGACGCAAACATGAGAAGATAAAGGAGAAATGTCCAGCCTATGGCAAGGAGTGTTTCAACTGCCATAAGAATCATTTCTCAACCCAGTGCAAAGAAAGGCGGGCACAGCAGCAGGATCAATGGAAAGAAAAGAGAGGGAAGAAACCGGTGCATGCAGTGGAAGCCATAGACAGTTCGGATGAAGAGTACTATGATGAAATCCATATGGAACTGCAACCAGATAAAGTGGAATCAGAGCATGTGCACAGAGTTGAGACGAGTAAATAAGTAGATAATGGAAACGTTGAATTCACTTTCTGATTCCCCGTCTCGCTCATTGCCTTAACGTATAAGTGATTCAAATAAAGGATATTTTTAAACTTAAAAACTTAAAATGTTGTTAAAGGGAGAACCAAAAGTTAGCACGATCGAGTGCTAGTCGGGATTGGTTCTCCGAGTTTCTAAAACTGTATGCAAAGTCATATTAACATTTATTTTGTCTGAATATCATATTATTTGATCCTTATGATTCATCTCTGCTTAGGAGTTTAATTCTGAGATTTTGACGAAATGATGATCTTGTTTTTTCTTCTCTGATATTTATGGGCAAATTATTCCACAGCTTTGCTCCAATGAAAGAAATTGAAAAAGTCCCACGTGTCTTACTACGTTTAGGTAATCGTAGCATTAAATGTTCTCTCCCTCTTGTTCTATACATGTGATTCATTAAAACAAAGTAATCCATTAACGAATGTGGTAGATGTCCTTTCTGCAGATCATATACAAATGTCGATACTAAATGCTCGAACAGATTATGCACATCTAATACCTGTAGACATACGAACAGTGCCTTTGAACTTGTTCTAAATGGGGAAAATGTTATCACACGCATGGCCATTTTCTGTGCCAATAGTATGCAATTTAAATGACTTTTATAGCAACTTCCCCAAACTTCAATACCATAAAGTATGTGCGGCTGGATAAAGGATTTATACAAGAGCATGAGAATGTGCTTAGGAACATGTATAGTGCCTCAACTTACACAGCGCAGTCCAATCTTCCTCCGTATACACTTATTAACGTTCTGAATTTGCTCCTTCCACATCAAAGTTTCATCAATTTGAATTCCTACGAAAGATGCTACACTGACTCTATCTATCACTGTATCACTGAGTTTTAAAATACCCCTAATTTCACATGATTGCCTTTGTCCCTTAATGAGCATATAATTTGTTTTCTTTAAGTTTATTGTCAACTTGTTAACAAAACACCATTTTTGGACTTCCAAAAATTTGACATTTACTTCATTCATATCTATTTCTTTCTGTCTTTTATCAAAAGTATGAAATAGGTTTGAATCATCAGCAAATAATCTAAATTCAAAATATTTAGTAGAAGATGGTAAATCATTAACAAAGTTATTATACACTTATTTTGGAAAATAGATAACCACAAATTCTGGCAAAGATATTTACCTATTGATTAGAGCACATGTGTTTCAACATTTCTTTTTTTTTTTGGTAGTTTAAACCAAAACCAAAACCAAAAAAAAGAAAGAAAAAAGAAATGGAATTTTTTTTGTTTTTTGCACATTTTCTTAGGAACAAGTGTAGCTGTTACAATATTAGAAATTTGAGTTTACTGGTGTTCAGGTAGTCAATTTGATGTAAAATTGAGGGAACAAAATTTGAAGAGAAAGGAGGAAAGAAAGGCTAAAGGAAATAATGAATCAGATATTCACATAAGTGTCGCCCCTCGATTTTATAATATTTTGTTGAGTTAAATAAGGAATTATAGAGATACAGTGATTAGTGCATAAAGAGGGCATAATCCATGCAAGAACCGAACAGTCGCTGATATCAAGGAAGCGGATACAGCAGTTAATTTCCACAGAACTCATATTCAACAGAGACCAGCTGTCGCGATTCGTATAGCCAAGGCTTCGTTCATCAATTCAACAGTGAGCGTTGCGATGTTTGGTATCACCATGGACACCCAACACATGGATTCATTTATGAAAGTAGAAAATGGACTGAATGACAAGTGGCAGGCAGACTCAGTTAATACGGAATGGACTCAGTTAAAATGAAGATGTTTAATCTTGTCAATGCATCTAAAATTCTCTTGTTTTATAAACAAAGGAGGATGTTATGGAATAGCGCCATCTGTGGCGAGGCACAGTGTAGTGCACAAGATGGATCTAGATTAAAGCCCCCCCCCCCCCCCCCTGGCTTTTTTTTGTCACATACAAAAAATGAATTATGCATACTACCCCCCCCCCCCCCCCCCCCCCCCACAGAGCAAAATATTGGTAGGCTCGATTTTCACATTTTAGGGGTCATATACCAAAAAAATGATGCTCACTACCCCCCCCCCCCCCCCCCCCCACTGAGCGAGATATTGGTCGGCGCGATTTTCACATTTAAGGCCCCCCCTATCGGCAAATCCTGGATCCGCCCCTGAGTGAGAGTGAACCACAGGAGGCGAAAGGATAGGTTTTCACACACACACATAAAAGAACAAACAATAAAAATTGTAAAAGATAAAAAGGAAAAGAAAAACAAAACAAGTAGGTATTACATTTATTACACAGCAATGAATTGAATACAGAACACCATGTTATTTGCTGTTTACAATAACATATAACTGGAATTTGGGGAAGGCTAAAAATGGAACATCTGAAAGATATATTTTGAAATTGAAGAACAATTACATTCAAATATTAGTGACCAGTGGTATACACAAAGGGGGTGGCTGGGGCCCACAACACCCCCCCCCCCCCCAAAGCGCACCCATCCAAGTTGGGCAAAACCAAGTTTGAGAAACCAAGGAACTGAGTTTGAGGAAACAGAAAAGTTTCCAGGCATATCAGCTGTTTTGAAAGGTTCCAAATAGCTAAATCTCGAGAACCTGGACCCCACTCTAAATCAGGCTTTACACTTTAATACATGCACACATTATAACCCCCAGGGAGAAACTGACAATTTCACCCCACCAATCAAAGATGTCTGTGTACGACACCGTTACTGACTTTAATAATGGAAATATGTGTGGAGTACTAGTAATACTAGTAATGTCCTTAAACCTGAAGATATGCCCTTTAAAGGTAAAGACCAGTATTGGTAACGTCCCAATTTCAAAAAATGAAATGGAAGCTCTCATTACCAATCATGTGAAAGAATATGTTTTGACTAATACATGATGATAAAAAATTTGCCGGGAAACCGCCTACTAATTCATATATTTGGTAAATTTGTTTCTCTCATGGTCGTGTGAGAGATATAGGGTAGTCCCGTATACATCTTTCTGTGTATATAGTGCTTGTAACTTTACGAAGAATGGGCCAAATTTCTTATCATTTTGATGATTCCAGAACCTTGCAGATGCTAGATGCTAGATGATCAACCTTTTCTGATCGATTCCACAACGTTTCTTTCACAATGCAATCGCATGACCATTACTGGTCTTTACCTTTAATCTGTCAAATGCGGACCTCAGAGTAGGATTGATCAGCTCGATCCAGTACAGTCAAACCTGCTTTAATGACCACCTGTCTACAAAGACAACCTGTACAAAGGCCACATTTGTTGTTTCCCTTGAAAATGGTTTCTTATTGAATCATGTACTAAAGGAACCTGTCTACAAAGGCCACATTACTGGTATCCCTTGAAAAAATGTTCTTATTGAATCATGTACTAAAGGAACCTGTCTACAAAGACCACCTGTCTACAAAGGCCACTTTTTGTGTTTCCCTAGGGTAGTCGCTATGGACAGGTTTGACTGTAATTGCATTTTACCTGGATTTAACAGACAAAACAAGTTTCACTTAGCATGCACATGACATTAGTGGTACTCAAGTTATTTACATAATAGTTCACTTACCTGCCCTGGGCATGTTTTGCAAAATGAAGGAAACTCTGTCATCCAATTCAAGATCTCCTATTTCACTGTAAAGTCTTCTGATGGATAAGCCAATAGTATTGAGGCGCCGCTTGATTGTTCTCTCACTGACGTTGAAACACTGTCCAATTTCTTTCACTGTACAGTTCATTTCTCCTGATCAGCAGAAAAAACAAAACGAATGAAGAAGTGGGTGTGATTCATTACTGCTGCTAAATCTAGGCTAACTATTTAGTGGTGAGAAGAAAAAAATAAAAACAATTAAAAGTTACTTTAGGGTGAGGGTTAAGGTTTAGGATTACTGTAGGCAGGCGCGCCGGAAGCAGTTTGGGATTAGGGGGGGGGGCAAACGTTCCAGGGGGCTCACCTTCCAGGGGCAGTGGCGTAATGAGCAAAAACATTTGGAAGCCCCAGCAGAGCCCCCTTAAGCTTTTGGGTGTTGGGCATTTAATTACGGTCAGATTAGCATATTTTGATACCTCGTTTGTGACATTGGCAGGTCACTTATTTTTTTTCTCTCTCTTTCTTTCTTTTTCTCTGTAACAAAGTTTTTTTCCAAAAGTTTCTGCAGGCCCTGACATGAAGGCTTCTAAATAAGCATATTTTTGGCCCGACTGTAAATTTGGGAATTTCTAATTTTCCAACAAACGCATAAAAAAGGTAGCCTCTATATGACTTACAAAAATATTGAGAAAAAATACCGGAAAATCATGTCATTTCAGCAACCTTTTGTAAATCACTGGTATCGAATAACAAATAACCCCCTACCCCCCCCCCCCCCCATCAGTACGTCAGCGTTCAGGGGCTCATGTCTTCTCACCCCTACAAAAAAAAAAAAAAAAACACGCTTTCTCATCCTCTCACAATATTTCTACGATATGCGCGTATCGCTATTATAAAAATATCCATTGATAAAATTGATATAACTGTCTGATATGGGTCATTTCTTCAGTAAAACTGACATTTGTTGACGTTCCCCTCTATAATCGGAGGTCTAGATCTAGATCTCAGGCCTGGATCCAGGATTTCTTAGGGGGTGGGCCCAAATTTGAAACAAATGGGTCCCCAAAAAATCACAACGACTCAGCCAGCCGCTGAATAAGCGAGGGAGGGGGTAAGAGGACATTTTTTTTTTTTGGGGGGGGGGGGGTCCCGAAATTTGAAATTTTGACCCATCGACATTCCGTTCCATTGGGGGAGAGGAGGGGAGAGGGGGGAGAGGGGGGGGGGGGAGGGGGTGGTAAGGTCATCTTTAAGGATTTTTTAATTTTTTTTAAAAAATATTTTTATTTTAAAAAAAAAATCAAAAGGGGGCGGGGGGGTTTTCCCCAAAAACATACACATAAAAAAAACTCAAGGGGAGGGGGGTTTAACCCCACCCCCTGCGTACGCGCCTGTGCGAACCAAATATTGGTACATAATGGTGACCAGCATTGACGTAATGGGGGGGGGGGGGGGGTGCAGAAAAATCTTTTTCAACATGGATTTCGATTTTGACCCATAATTTCCTAAAAAGGTACAATTAGACCTCTAAACAGATTATTTCAGTCAAGTTGGTAAGTGAAACTGATTTAGAGTCTATTATTTATAGCCTAGACTCTAGATCTAGATTCTAGGCCTAATTTACAATATAACATGCACGAGGTAAAATGACATTTGGGGGGATTTTCGGGGCATAAAAATATGGCCATAGAGTCTAAATGTAGGGTGTCTGATCGCGCACTCAGTTTTGTGTGCTAAAATCCTCCCCATAGAGATTGCACTCATCCCTATGTAGTCCATGTGCATTGCGCGCTCATGCAAACTTGGTCAATGATTTTATTACCAAAATGAGATTCAAACCAATATATCTCGTGATCCTGAAGGTGATACTCAATAAGTGAGGTGTCATATGAAAGAGCAGGTTTTTCTCCACATTCCGCAAAGGGGCTCACCCCCAAAATTGTCAAAATATCTTGCTTAAAACAGCGATTTAAACATTGTTTCCATGGTAACTTGGAGATTTACCAATTTCATGAAGTGAGCCCCCGAGGGATAAGTTGGGCCAGCTGTAAGGAATATATCCATGCGCTTATTTTTTCTCTAGTACCAAGGGATTTCAGTTTGAAAATACCCTTAATCCACGTCTTGCATATCGTGCTGTAGACCTAGACCTACAACTTTTGAGCAAAAATTATAACTTGACGTGAACCACTTTTTTGTCCATTCTGACCAAAATGCTATGAATATTGCAGAGTTTTTGAGGGGCTGTATCTTTTGATAGAAACATTGGTGAGTCTTGAAATTTGAAATGTATTAGGTCTATTCTGATTACATTTTTTATTCAAATATCCAACAAAAATGGTGAAAAACAATCCCAAATTGAAAATTGAAAAATCGTTCAGACACCCTAACTTTAGATCTACTAAATGGCTATGGTGTTAGCAAGGGAATGCGTAGAGGGGTCTATAGACCCTAGACCTAGTCGGCTTCCGTCTAGTTTAAAGAGAGAGCCGACCCTACCCAAATAAGAGGCTTAACGAACGAAATAAACGGAAAATTCAGTTATCCTATACTTTAGTGTGTTTTATTATTTTGGGTTTCTAACTTCAGTTTAACCCTAACCCTAACCCTAACCCTATGATATGCACGTAGGTCTAGGTCTAGAGCTCTTAACTGAAGTTAGAAACCCAAAATAATAAAACACACTAAAGTATAGGATTGCCGAAAATTCGGTCTAGATCTAACTGTTAGATCTAGATCTAGATCTAGATCTAGACTAGATCTAACAGTTAGATCTAAGTTAACGTTAGAGTCTAACAGTTAGGCCTAACAAAAAAGTTAGAGTCTTAAGTTACCTGCGAAGAAGCGAATCTGTTCCTCCGAGATGTCAAATTTTGGTCTTCCCACTCCGCCTGCACCCCCAGCTGGATTTGTATCAGGCTGAAAACGAGATCCAGTTGATTCGCTTTCCTGGCTCATTACAGCGGCATCTAACTCATGAACTCCAAGACTTGTCTGGCAGACAGCAGGGCATTTGAAATGTCACCATAGCCATAGGCAACGCGGGAGGCCAGGCATCGCGAAAATGTAGTAAATCTCTACACAACTAGACTGTCGAGCCTGTAGTTGATCGTATCAAGATTTACCGGTATATTCATCTCTAGCCCACTTTCTATATCTGAAATCAGCCGAGAAACACGCTGTCTTATATTATCAGTGACAGTATCCATATTAAAATATAAAATGAGATGCTTTCGGTATAAGTCCGGCCAGCCCATGCATGCATATTTGTTGTATAGACCTACAGCGTATTGGAGTAGGCCCTAGATTAAAAAGAAAAAAACCTCGAGGACGCCCTCTGTTGTCCTTTGAGGGTCAGTTCGTAGATGAGGTGATGTCCTTTTGAGTTTGTCCTTTCTCGTTTTCGTGCTTGATGTCTATTTGCTTACCCGTAAACCAAAACGCCCTCTGTTGTCCTTTGAGGGTCAGTTCGTAGATGAGGTGATGTCCTTTTGAGTTTGTCCTTTCTCGTTTTCGTGCTTGATGTCTATTTGCTTACCCGTAAACCAAAACGCCCTCTGTTGTCCTTTGAGGGTCAGTTCGTAGATGATGTGATGTCCTTTTGAGTTTGTCCTTTCTCGTTTTCGTGCTTGATGTCTATTTGCTTACCGTAAACCAAAACGCCCTCTGTTTCTTCTGACCTGTACTTTATTTTGCTCTGACCTTTGATTTATTCTTTGTTAATTGGTCCTTTCTTCTGGGTACTTTGTCTATTTTGCTCTGTCCTTTGTTTGTTTGTATGCTTCTTTGTTTGTTTGTATGCATCTTTGTTTGTTTTTGTGACTGTTGATATTGGCCCGTATGGCCGCCCATAGGCGATTGCCTCATTCACATATGATGTATGTCATCACTCTCAAGTGAAGCAAGTATTGGAACAAGGGAACAACCTCTCGAGAGGAGTATAGGGGGAAGTGTCGTGGCAGTATTGGAATGCCCTTACAGGTACACTCCCCTCAAGAAGTTGTTCCCTCATTCACTTACAGTGCACTCTCGTTATAAAGAACACTGATATAACAACATTTCATTTTAAAGAAGTAAAATCTCTGGTCCCATATCTTGGATTTCCTTTGTATTCTATTGTTTTGGCAGCCCTGATATAAAGAAATTTCGTTATAAAGAAACAATTTCATGGGTCCCAAGGACTTCTTTATAACGAGACGACCAAGATGTGACTTTTGCTTTGGACTACCATCCCCCTGTTCATGAGGAAAATGATGAACAACCGAAGATTTGGGGGTATGAGTTACAGGTTAATGCTAGTGTTGGACAATAATTAAAAGATTAAGGTGTTAGCAAAATCAACAGGTACAATTACTTTGGCTACATGCAGTGTTTGTTGAAGGCATGCTGAAGGGATTTTAATGTAGGCCTACTGGTACATGTCTTGAACTGTTTTGATGTTGCACATAATTTTGTGTAATGTTCCTGTGCTTGGAGGATGACTGTTGTTGATGAAGGATTCTGGTGGTGAGAGGATGCATTACCCATACGGGGAATACATCCTCTCACCTAGTGATTTTGATGTTGGAAGTGAATGTTGGGATAGTGTCTGTACTCACCCTTGTAAAAAAGTACTGCAAGTACTGCGGTATTACTGCAGTAATACTGCAGTAGTACTGCAGTACCTGTAGTACATATGTGGTACTTGTAGTACCTGTGGTATTACTGCAGTACTACTGCGGTACTACTGCAGTAATACCGCAGTAGTACTGCAGTATCTGTAGTACATATGCGGTACTTGTAGTACCTGTGGTATTACTGCAGTACTACTGCGGTACTATTGCAGTAATACTGCAGTAGTACTGCAGTACCTGTAGTATTGTGTGGTACTTGTAGTACCTGTGGTATTACTGCAGTACTACTGCGGTACTACTGCAGTACGACTGCAGTACCTGTAGTACATATGTGGTATTTGTAGTACCTGTGGTATACTGCAGTATTACTGCGGTACTACTGCATTATTACTCCAGTACTATTGCACAATTTGCGGTACCCATGGTACTACTACAGTACTACTACTGTACTGCCGTAGTACTCGCAGTACAATCTGCGGTACCCATGGTACTACTGCGGTACTACTGCAGTAATACCGTAGTACAATCTGCGGTATATACCATGGTATACTCTTCTTAACCTATATGAATAAGTAGTTTGATAGCTATAGATTCTACATATTTCTTGCTATTTTGTCCCTATTCTTTTCGACTTTTGAGATGTCGTCCTATTTTGTTTATTATGTTTCTGGATTTAGATTGTTCTCACTGCCCATTTTCTTCCTATTTTTGGGGTACGTTTCTGGACTTATATTTTTCTGACCCATTTTTTACTTATGTTTCTGGACTTCTGAACTAGTTTTTAATCTTTCATTATTTCCTGGCTATTTACCTTATATATTATCAATACTTCTTTACAATTTATTAGATTTTTGCTAGTTGCCTTTAATTTCTTATACTTTGCGGGCTTTCTTCCACTAGCTGTATTTGATATATATACTTTAAGAAATCATTTACCAACATTTGTTTGTCAATATATCATAAAAAACTTGAGATTTATGAAAAGTGCAAATTTACAAACAGTGAACGAAAAAAAAAAAAAAATGAAAGGCATAAATATTATCAAAAAAGAATGAAATACGCGCCTATAGTACCCAAAAACAACAGCATGTAACAACTACTTTTAAGTTTGTCATTTTGTTGGCTCCTTTCCATTTCCTTTATTGATGTACCATCATTCTTCTGTAATTAGTTATTTATTCCTTACTTCCGTCATTTTGTAGCTATATTCCTGGCATCTCTAATATTTAATTTTTTCTAGCTCTTACCATTTTATATTTGTGTAATTTCTTTCAATTTCTTTAATACTTCTTCATGATATTGATAGCTGTAGTTTTGCGGGGAGGGGGTGGTCATAAATTACACTCTTTTAGAGACCCCTTCAAAACAATCTACCTAAACTGTTAAAAACCCAGGAAATTAGCCAGGAAATAATGTTTCGATGGTTGCCCACCATCAAATTATGTTTTTTTTTAAACATTCAGTAGTATTAAAAGAAATTCAACAAATTGATATTGATAGTATGTCTTTTTGTGTAAATACAAATTAGTTCAAAGATGATTCAAAGAAATGCCCTCAGAACTCGACTTTCCCTTTGAAATATGGGAGCATAATTTGATTGAATGATCATTTAATTAATTAAGATAATTCTGATTTTATCTTTGAATTAAATGATCTATCTGTCTATTTTAATCTGAATCAAGTAAAAGGGTATCTTATTAGCAAAATAATTTGCTAACTACTCCATTGTTTTGATGACCTTGAACTGACCCGATAAGATTGAATTGTAACAATTTCCCCCAAAATAAATTTACAATTATTAGTGTGTTTGCTGCCATCTAGTGGTAGAGTGCGAACATGCACTTGATTTTCAAATTCAAACCGGATTGAGAGATTACCGGCAGATTCTACAGCAGCTTTTCAGTCATTTGCCGTTTCGCCAGATTTGTCTTCCTTTAAAACCCAGAGTATAGGGGGTAAGGATTAGATTTACACCAGCAAAGAAGAATTTTAAGAGTATTCGAGAGCAAGAATTGAGAGAGATCCAGCTCGAAACTGAATTTCACCAACCAGATCTACACTACAGTCCCACACAGCCACTCATGTGTGCAGTTGCAGAGAACGATCAACTTTGCTTTGCACCAGTTGGAGTGTTGGACTTTAAAGATCATCATTTCCAGGAGGTGAGTAATAAGATAACACATAATACAGAATTGTGTTTGCTTTCTGCAAAAAATTAGGAAATTTGATTAAGTAGAGTAAAGGAGGGGGTAGATTCTAATCGGTCCGTTGCTGGTTTTCAGCCGGTCCGTTGGATGCATGGTCCATGGCCCATGGTACACATGCCATGGTACATTGCATTATAGCATATCACATATCCCACACATGCCAGAGTCACTAAAGAACCACATTTGCAATGGAAAATTTATCCTTTAATATCACATTTTAGCGATGTAATCGGCGGTCCTGCTACCTGAATCTGAAAATCAAGTATTTTACGCGTGTCTGTAAGTGTAAGGAATATGATGGGTACCATAAAATCAAATGAGCTGTATTTCAAGTATTTTTCAGATTTGGAGCCCGATTTTGTGTGATTCGCAAGCTCAAAAGTATCTCATCGCATGTATTAAATCAATGCAGCCGCTAGCTGGATACCGCAACGCACACACAAGCACACACACTGATTCAGATTCCAATTTCCGATCACCGCAGAGGTAGTTTTCGGCACGGCGAGCTCCGGCGTGGGATACCTGCTCCAGCTGCTAGTGCTATAGATCAGCAGGGAAACGCACAGCGCTTGCTTGCTTCCTATTGACTTTGTACATGCGGCCGAATACTGCCTCGCTGGGCCGATAACTACCTCCGAAACAGCGAAAATTGAAATGAATATTGTAATGGCAATTCATGATTTTTTTTTCTGGGATTCTTTTTTGGTTAAATAATAATACTTAATAGTATTTGCTTCATGATTTGAACAAGAAATGATAATAAATAGGAAGCAAAGAGTAAAAAAATTGGATTTTGTCTTAAGTGGCCGAAAACCCCCTCCTTTACTCTAGTCTAGATCTCATTCTTCATCTTACTTTTGATTTTTTGTAAATTTTGTTCATGAAAAAATCCAAACGGATCGCAATTGATGATGATAGTAGATTTACTAGATTATATTCCCTACTGTACAATACTGCGTTTATGAAAACGATTCAAACAGCGGCTGAGCGGGTTGGGTCACATGTTTTTCGCAATTTAAATACTAAATAAAAATTAATGGCAAAGTTGATTCTTAGAAGTTAGAGAATCATACATTGTGTTGTGATTTTTTTTTCTCCATCACAATCGCACATTCAAATGGTTGTGCAGACATGCACATGTACGTGTATGTGCATGCATCATTCATGTAGTGATCTGTCCAGTAATCATAGTAGGAAAGTAGCTAATAAACCCGGTCCCCTCACGCCGGGGTTGGAGGGACCACAATGGTGTTCCCAAAATCTCTGGTGAAGGGGTACTTTTAACGCAAAAAAGTCTGGCCTGTATTGACTTATATTACACACCAGAGATAGGGGGGTGCTTTAAAAAATCTGGCCCGTATTGACATTACACACAGGAGATAGGGGGGGGGGGGAGGAACATGCATACGCGTACCCTAAATAACACTGAGTGGGGGAGGGCAGGCTCATCAGTCATCATAATTCATACATGTATATAGTCATTCGGGCATCTCATGTCATGAATTTGCAACTACAGTTGTAGTTGTAGTTTTTATATGAATTTCATTTGTAGAAGTGTATGCCACGTTTAACTCATAATTTTCGCTAGATTCAATTTGAGAGCATAATAGAATTTTTAATTTATTTTACAGGGTACATGCATCTTCGGCTGCGGGAAAGTCATCAACGTGGACTGTGTGGCACTGGCACCCTCGTCTTCCACTGAACATGCAGTCTTAATTTGTAAGACTAAACTGTCCAACACACATCGAGGAAATTATGCAAGACATGGGTGAGAGTGTGAGAATTCATCTGTATGGGATCCCTATAGTGGAAACTGGAAAGCTTTTTATTATGCCAGTTATGCCGACCAACAGACATTCAGCAAGAATCTGAGAAATTAATCTTCAATACACAGCTTTTTACCAAGAAAATCTCAACGACTTCAATCAGGTGATTTTTAAGAGCGATTTTTGTTTCGGTTATTTCAATTTGCCGCACAGATGTGACGTATACGTATCTGTCCGCGTTGTGAGGATCCTACGTCACAACAAATGTTGCGCAATGCATTGTGAGGAGAACCGGCTCGATGATTAACTTGTTTTTTGTTCACTAAAGCCTTACTGCACTACTTGAAGCTACTAGTACCCTCTATAGGCCTATAGAAAACTTCCCTAATCGGTGCTTGTTGGTCCCCCATGATCCTCTATTTCTTATGTTATTTGAGAGCTGAGTTGATGAGATAGCCACCTGTCAGTTACCTCGCTGTGTGGTCTAATCCCTTCTGGCAAAACTAGTACAGATGGCCTTTAAACAAAATTATTAAAAATAAGTCTGAGCACCAATTTCCAAAACCAAGATATTTTTGGCCTTTATAGACTTTTGTCTATCTAATCGACTCAACTTTTCAGTGGAGTGGACTTTTACTTTAACACTTATTAAATTGTAAAGGATGTGAACTTCTTTATGTGTATATTGAAAAATGTATACCTTTGCCTTCACATGTATTCATTTATAACGGTACATGTACATAATTTTAAAGAATTCTTTTTTAGACTATTTATTTTGTCATGACATTTCATTGAAACTTGCCAGATAGCCTTGCTACTGGTATGATGTAACCCTTTATAGTCATCTTTAAGCTGTTCAATAATGGTTCACGTTTATCTGCCAGTTTTACCAGTATTTTATCAGCAAAAATAGATATGTTTGTTTAGTCCCATATTAACATCTTTCTGTGTACAGTGCTTTTAACTTGTGACTTGTAAAGTCTTGGTCAAATTTCTTATCATTCTGATGATTCCAGAATCCAGAACCTAGCTTGCAGTACACACCAATAAATATGCTAGATGATCAACCTTTCCTGATCCTGTTTATTTCACAATGCAATACTTTATCTTTAAGCTGTTCAATATTGGTTCACATATATCTGCCAGTTTCACGAGTCTTAAATGACATTGTTTATTGCACTCTTCAAACAAAAGCTGAGGGAAGAAGATTGTTTTCATGTTACTATTTTTTCTTCTTCTATTAAATGTGAAAATATCGAGTTATTAACTCATCCGTTCACTTGCTGATGCCACAAATTTTGCTAAAATGTATTCACTTAATAGTGTAATCTTTCATTGTCTGCTGAAACTAACTTGTGTTCAAGAAAATATGTATTTGCTATAATTACTTTGTAATTAAGAGTAGGCCTACCGGTAATAAGATTCCACTTGCCTGGTTAAAATGTCATCTTTTGTAAGTTTCCTCTTTACCATCGGATGACTTAGTTATATATGTTACATTCTTTTATATGTAACCTAGCTAAAATAGTCTAATTTTGTTCAAAATGTGAGATTCAGGATTTTGGTATTTCCTAATGAGGGTATCTTAAACCCTCTGCGTAATTTTAAGCTTCGGAAATCATGTGTACAGTGTACATGTATGTAAATATGATATTTTTTTTAATCAAATGAAAATGATCATTTTACAGCATTTCAATAGAAGCTGTTCTTTGTAGTGGCCCATTTTCTCCCTGACTTTGACTTTAAATCTGCTTCAGCAAAAACGAGCACCCAAGATTTAGAACATTGCTTCAGCAATGTTCTAAATCTTGGGTGCTCGTTTTGAGAGGGTTTACTTATTTGAAAAATTATGCACCATTTTAAGGTATTGACTTCTACTTTAATGTCATGTGAAAATCAGCACAATCCTTTTTTTGACCTATTGGTCGTTTTGTGGTGTAAGGTCCATTGTCCAGTATCGTTTTGTAACAAATGATTATAACATAATACATGTATATTAAAGGTTGCACATTTTTTTTTTTTTTGTGACTTGGAGTCTTGGACATTTTTTTGTTTTTTTGTTCATAATAATCAAAGTACATGTAGTTTCATATGTTATACTTATATTTACTTCCCCTATTAAAAACTGTGAATACAACAATTGGTCCTTGTGTATGAAGCTGGAACACATTTGTTTCAAGATGTTATTGCAGTTTCGGAAAAGTATATTTGATATGTAAACATTCATAACAAACAATTATTAGGGATGCCAATTTTCAGGCCCTAGCGAGTTACTTTCAGAACATAGTTTACATGTGTTTTTTTGTACAAAATAGCTCATTCTACAGGGGTTGTAGGTGATTTGCAGGCCCTCTGATCAATTCTAACTGGCATCCCTGAATTATAAAATCTTCAAGGAAAAAGTTGTTTTCCTATTATAATTAATGTTTTTGTTGGTGATGTACAGTGTCAGTTATACAGTTATTTTTCATGTAAAGTTATGATATCTGCTTTTGCCAAAGAGTTTGTGTAATTCATAGAGCAATCTGTCATTGTGTGTGCAGCTAAAACTAGTTAGTCATAGTAGTTTGAAAGTACAATGTTAAAGTAGAGGAAATAGTTAAATACCTAAACAAATGTACATATTTACCTTAAAAATAAACTTTGTTATAAGAAATTCTTTTTTGAAATTTTCTTATTCTTGTTAAAAGGTTCATTAATTTGTGATAGTTCTTGTATCGTGTGAGAAGGATGTGCACAGATTAATCAAAGCCAGCTCTGCAGTTGAAAACCCAATTAATTTACCGGAGATAACTGAATTTTATTCCAAATCATTATATTGCGCACAGTTGACATGAAATGTGCTGATCAATTGTATTCTTTCTGAACTGGCTTTGTTTTTTCTCCCTGCTCTACAGTGTGAAAACGTTACCTAGAACAACTTCCATACAATTTGTATTAATGTACACAATTTTTAAATTTTCAGATATTTCCTGGAGGACATTCAGATTGTTATGATTGACATCCACCTTGCATGTATCTTTACTGCATTTTTTATATCTGGGATGTACTGCTGTAGTACCACAGTACAAGTGATTCAGTAGTACCGCAGTGGTACTGTAGTATAATTACTGCGGAAGTACTGCATCAGGTACCGTGGTAGTACCGCGGTAGTACCGCAGTAGTACCGCAGTACAAGTACTGCGGAATTACTGCAGTAGTACCGCGGTAGTACCGCAGTAGTACTGCAGTACAAGTACCGCGGAAGTACTGCAGTACAGGTACCGCGGTAGTACCGCAGTACAAGTACCACGGAAGTACTGCAGTACAAGTACCGCGGTAGTACCGCGGTAATACCGCAGTAGTACTGCAGTACAAGTACCGCGAAAGTACTGCGGGACAAGTACCGCGGAAGTACTGCAGTACAACCGCGGTAGTACCGCGGTAATACCGCAGTACAAGTACCGCGAAAGTACTGCGGGACAAGTACCGCGGAAGTACTGCAGGACAAGTACCGCGAAAATACTGCGGTCCGCAGTAATACCACAGTAGTACCGCAGTAATACCGCAGTAGTACTGCAGTACTTGTTCCGCAGTACTACCGCAGTAAATATACTGCGAAAAGCGACCAATTTACCGGAGTAAATGTACTGCGAGTACCGCAGTACAAACCGCAGTACAAGTACTGCGGTAGTACCGCGGTAATACCGCAGTAATACCGCAGTACTTTTTTACAAGGGCACATTGGCTGGAGTTGTTCATGGGTGAAATTGTCCGAAGTCCTCCCAAATTAGATTTGGGTAGCGTTGACGCATGCGGTTGAAGACGCATGCGGTTGAAGACTATCACATGAACATAACAAATGATCTTCCATGGAAAACATTTATCAAAAGTTTATATTTAATTGTAAAGTGTCAGTACAAGGTGGCAGATTTACAATGTATTCCACACACAAAAAAGACAATCGGCATGGTCCTTGTCACATACTCTGAGAAACTATAGCGACATATTGCTGAAAGTGGAAAGGATAGGGAAGATGACTATGAGTGTACCAGTGGTAGTCATGATGAGAGCAATTTATACTAAGAATCTCTGATTGCTATGTGCACTCAAGTAGCCAGCAGTAACTTTTGAGATGTTGGTATTACACAATGTGTGTTATGGGTAGTTGGATTTTTTTCTTTTAAAGTCTACAAAATTATGAGAACCTTAAATAATTTTTAATTGGTAAAATGACCTTTTAAAGGAAAATGCAAGATTTTGCAACCAATGACAACAAAGCATGCCAAGTGAGTGTGTTGTTTGTAACATATTTTTTCATATGCTCTGGCCTACAACAAATTTGTCAGAGGTGCAGAGGTAAATTTATGGTGAAATACATAGTCTTACATGTATAATAGCCCCAAAGGTGAAAGTGATTTCACACGCCCTAATATTTGTTAATACACATCAATTTTTCACAAAATTATACCTATTAGGTGACAAAAAAAATGGCGGTCAAACCTTCCAGGGAGGGTCGGTCAGTCAGCATTTTTTATTGTGTTTTTGACATTAAATTTTTCGATTAAAAAACATGGAAATTATTTGTTCTCAGCTTCTCGCTCACTCACTGCACTCGCAACTTTTCATCCAATTTTTTTGTCAAAATGGCTGATTTTCCTTGTTTCCAACAAAATTTACAATGATAAAATATAGACCTAAACACCTCAAAATAACAGTAAAATACAAAGACTGACAAATGGAGGAATGAGCCGGAGAGCCAGTAAGGCCCGAAAGTAGCCCACACCTTTACAAAAATATGTATACAATGCATGATATACACAGAAAAAAGAAACAATTAACAAAAGTTGAACGCGTAAAAAAGACTGACAAAAACCATTACGACAAGACAAATGTGGACATGCTCTAGAGAAATTACTCATAATTACTAATCAGCTAACGTTTAAGTAGGTTTCGAAAGTGTTTTGTATTTTTTTATTCTTTGATTAGTTTAGGGAGTGAATTCGAAAGGATTAGGCCGGCTGCTTGTATACCATGATCAGAGAAAGCTTTCTTATTGAGTGTATGAGAAAGATCATTAATTTGTGTTGTTTAGTAATGGTAAGTATCAGAGCGCCTTTTGAAGTAGTCTTTGAAAGACACTGGTAAATTATTAATATAGAATGTATGCATAAATACGCCAAGTTCAAGAGTATACATGTTTATTACAGTATCGTGCATGCGCATTCAGTTTCAGCAGTTCCCTACGAAGAAGAAGTGTTCAAGCGATGCCCGTTATGGACAGAAATTGCTTGAAAACACTGACATCGTAAGTAAAAAATGGTTGTATATGTGATGTAAATGTTGATTAATATCGTGTTAAGATCTCGGTGAGCACAAACATGGAGAGCTCCTAGTCAGGAATCCGCCTGACAAGCAATAGTTCATATCCTGCCCGGTTGACGTGAATTCACGCGCATGAAAATATGCTGGTAATGATGTCTGTCCTTTGTATGAGGGGACTGACCTAACAACACCTCAAGGAAATTTTGGACGGTAATAGGTAGGGTGGGGACTTGAGTAACCGGACACTTAATTTTGTGCGTTTTTTCAGAATATGTTGCCAAAAAACATAATTGAGTAACCGGACACTTAATTTTGTGCGTTTTTTCAGTAGTGTAAAATCTAAACAGTTAAAAAGTTACTCGCTCAAAATCGCTCAAATTTTGTATCAATTTGAAGAAAAAAAAAATCACATTTTCACTTACCCATCATTGATGCTATTTGCCTCATGATCATCTTGAACTTTCAACTTTGGGAACAATTGCAGAATACCCTACCACGGTTTTACAGAATTAGAACTAGGCCTAACAGTCTGACGAATATTAGAAATATAGAACTAGAAGCCAAGAGTCCAACGACCATCGACCAACAGTCTGACAAATATTAGAAATTGAAACCAACGACCATCGACCAAATACTATTGAATGGAAGAGTCCAACGACCATCGACCAATAGTCTGACAAATATTAGAAAAAGAGACCAATGACCATCGACCAAATAGTGAGGCATATTTGTTTAAAAGAGCCAACGACCAACGACCATCGACCATGGACTCACAAATATTAAAAAAGAAGCCAACGACCAACGACCAACGACCATCGACCAAAGACTCACAAGTATTAAAAAAGAAGCCAACGACCAACGACCAACGACCATCGACCAAAGACTCACACTTGTTGATTAAAAAAGCACAAAACTATTATTTTTCTTTTGTATTTTTAGAACGAGACATTACTTGTTGATTGAAATATCTAATAGGGTCTTTGAAAGCAGACTAGCAGTGTAAAAGAGGGCACAAGGTACAAACAAATACGTGTGTGGGACTATGAGCGGGCTGGACATTTTGTGTTACTGAAATGGGCTTAGAATTCAAGTAATTCATCTATTAAATGACTATAACAGACAATAAACAAGACAAAGGTAAGGACAAGAATCAGTGCTTATCAATTTAACAGACATTTTGCATGAAATACCATCAGGAAAGCCATCTAGATTTGTCACAAATTAGCGACAAACACATCAAACTCAGCGCTGCAATGGCGCACAAAACGGCGTAGAATTCAACTTTTCATCCACCAAATGAATTCAAACACTTGCATTATACAATCTTCAATACCTGTATCACCGTTATCGCAAATAATAAAATCACAATCTATATCTACGGCTAATATATGAAGACTAACAATATGGTAGGGTATTCTGCAATTAAGCCCAACTTTGTTTGGGTGACATTTCCGAGCATCCGAATGCTTCCGAAGACGTTGCTTCCAAGACCTATGATGCCGAAAATGACGTTCTGTATGACGTCACAGGTCTACTAAATAAAATAATAAAATTCACTTTTTGGCTCAGATATATACTGTTTCGTATGTTTTTCAGCGTTTTAACCCTCTTCAAACCATTCTAAGGCGTTCCATGCGATACAATGTCAAAATGTTGGCTACAACATACATATCTGGGGCATTTTAGGTCATTACCAGGTATTTTACTACGAAAGTAAAATAAGCATTAGTCGTGTGGTGCGCCACCTACCGGCGGTTCCGGGAACATTGCGTCTAGATTGCGCGCTCTCTCTCTCTCTCTCTCTCTCCCTTTCTCTCTCTCGCTGTCGCTGTCAAACTCCTGAATAGAGTACCGAAGTGCTAACGTCATTCGCTCGTCGTCTCGGTTACTCGTTCCAAACAACAGAGCATGCGCATGAGGTTCACTGCGGCATTATTTAAGCAACGGGCTGGAGCAGGGCAAATTCAATGTTTGGCGCTGGTGTGTTCCAATCGCCATTAGGGACTTTTAGATTTGCACGACGAGAACGTGGACTGCGACGTGTGACATCACATTGCCTTAAAAGGATGTCACACGAGCAGTCCACGTTCTCGTCGTGCAAATTTAAAAGTCCCTAATGATACACCTTGACAACTTGGCTAATATGACGTCACACTTCGGTACTCTATAGCTACTCTCTTAGACAGCTAGCACGGGCCAAGTATATGATTTGCATCACAAATAGTTTTTCCGGCTGACTAAGCAATAAATATGTATTGAAATGGAGTTTGCTATTGTTTGGATAGGTGAGCATTTGCATTTTTGCAAATGAGGCTCGATGCATTCATGCAAAGAATGAATATACAGGGGCTTGCAGCCATTGAACTTTTTCACGCTAGAGCATACAGTCACATAATTTTGTGTTGCTCTTCCTTATCCGCTTTAAGCAAAAAAAGTGTACAACCACGCCCTGAAATTTGTTACCCTCTTTCAATGGACAGGGCTAGTTACAGTCTTTAAGGACACAGACCTAAATGGTAACATGTAATTGGCTGATGCATCGAAATGCGGTTTGAGGTATGCACATCTTCTACCATTCAAAAGGTCTTTCTAGTGCGAGAGGAGAGAAGGGGTGAGTAAGGAGAAAAACTACTATTCTTGTACAGTGTGATGTTAAGCAGGGCTCCCACTTAGCCGAGTTGGAGCCACGAGTTGTGGCGAGCTGGAGCGATCTTATGGCAAGCAGTTTTATCATTGAAACATATTTCTTGATATCACGAAATCGAATTCCTGATATCACGAAATCGAATTCTTGATATCAAGAATTACCATTGCCTTACAACGTAAAATTATTTCTTGATATCAAGAATTGATTTCTTGATATTAAGAATTGATTTCTTGATATAAAGAATTGATTTCTTGATATCAAGAAATATGTTTTAATGATAAAACGGCTTGCCATAAGCAGGGCTACCACTTAGCCGAGTTGGAGCCTCGAGTTGTGGCGAGCTGGCACGATCTTATGGCAAGCAATTTTATCATTAAAACATACTTCTTGATATCACGAAATCGAATTCCTGATATCACGAAATCGAATTCTTGATATCACGAAATCGAATTCTTGATATCAAGAATTACCATTGCCTTACAACGTACAATTATTTCTTGATATCAAGAATTGATTTCTTGATATCAAGAAATATGTTTTAATGATAAAACGGCTTGCCATAAGCAGGGCTACCACTTAGCCGAGTTGGAGCCTCGAGTTGTGGCGAGCTGGCGCGATCTTATGGCAAGCAATTTTATCATTAAAACATACTTCTTGATATCAAGAATTCAATTTTTGATATCACGAAATCGAATTCCTGATATCAAGAATTACCATTGCTTTACAACATAAAATTATTTCTTGATAACAAGAATTATTTTATTGATATCAATTAATAATAAAACGGCTTGCCATAAGATCGCGCCAGCTCGCCACAACTCGAGATTCCAATTCGGCTAAGTGGGAGCCCTGCTTAAGATCGAGCCAGCTCGCCACAACTCGAGGCTCCAACTCGGCTAAGTGGGAGCCCTGCTTTAGAATCTGAAATAATTTTCAAATAGTAAAGTGCATAATATGTTTTTATTTCTTTAGGTAAAATTCCTAGACGTATTCACGTATGAAACAATTCAGTTTCACACATTGGATTTCTCATTCGATACGGAATTGATCATCATTTTCTACAGAGAAAATTATTGATGGAATACTGAGAATTGCCAGATACAGCAAGAAAGCTTGTAATAAGAGAACGAAGTGTGTTAGAAGAGCCCTTTTACTCTACGATTATTCAAATAAGAGTATGGCTTTATAGAACCGATCTAATACAGGAGGCACATTAATAACTCGGGGAGGGGGGGGGGGTCTCTTGAATACGAAGAATAACTCGCTTCCAGTAATCCAATGTTCCGGTCTATTTATTATTATTGTAAATAGGCTAACTACAAAACTGTCTAAACATAGCACAATAGAAACTCCTCTACCAACATGGTCTTAAATATTAATTAAGATGGATCGATTATTATCAGAGCATAGCTCTGGTATCATAAAAAAATCATTCTGCTTATGAAGGCAAAAAACATGTTTGGTTCAAACTGCTTCATCAGTGAAACGAATTATAGTGGATCAGATATGAGAAAAGACTTGTAATGGAATTGCAGAAATGAAAATGGTAAAGAATATTCTACATAATGGAAGAGAGGTAGCGAACGACGATAACTTTCCCATAATACTGGGAGGTCGTTAAGTCTCACTGGAGATTGACGGATCATAATGATGGGACGGGTGGTAATAATGGTTTGGAAATGAGAAAGATTACACTGTGTCACCGGAGACGGTGGTTAAAAGTATGCACTGGCATGCAAATGTTCAAGAAGTGAACATGACATAAACAATATACCGAATCATGAAAAACAAAAGGAGTTTAATGCGCTTGCAAAAGACAGAAGTTATAAATGAAGTTAGGAGTTCAGTAGACATTTATATTCCTTCATAATTTTACTTGGAAGTAACAGACATCCTGCACAGGTGTATCACATGATGATATCTATATGAGCTTTATTTCCTAACTGTGTTTGCTTTATACCTGTTTACATTGTCTCACTGGAGAATACTGTCATACATGTGCTGACATACTGATATATCAGAAGAAGATTATGAAACAGAGTTCTCGTGACTTAACATTTTGATGATATTTCACTTGAAATTAGTACATGCACAGGACTGGTACGCATTGATACATACACATGTACAAGTATATCAAATGATGAAATCTATACGAACCTTAGTTTAGTCCTTACAGAAGGACGCCCTTTATGCATGTTTACATTGTCTCACTGGATATAAATATAATGCATGTGCTGCTATACAGATTTATCAGAAGAGATTCATCAAGAAGATGGTTCTTGTTTAAATTGAGATTACATCAAGAGTTATGCACAGGTATGAGTATATCAAAATGATGGAATCTATATGAACCTTATTGTCCTTATAGAAGGATGCCCTATTGATTAATGCATATTAAGTTGTCTCACTGCATGGAGACAAATTAATGTATAAGACCTGTGCTAACATAGCGATGTTTAAAAAGATGTCTGTGAACAAGGGAGTTCCAGTGACCATAAGTTTTGACGGCATTCACTTGTTATATTAATACAAAGTTACTACAGGGCTAGTATAAATCAAAAGGCGAAGAGTAACTAAGATCTCGAGGGTATATGAGTGAGACACATTTAAGAGCAGGCAATATGACAAAAACAAAGGACAAGTACTAGTAGTAGAAGCACGGAAGGTGTTGAAAATATGGCATGCCATGTGTGATGTCAAATCAAGGTACTCCTGTTCCATAACGAACCATTAGAATCAATAACACAAAATCAAATCATTGCATAACACGACCCTCTGGCTGATCTCTATAAATCAAAGTGTTTGGGTGTAAATGAATGAGTTAGAAACAACTCATACAAAAACTTTACTGATAACAGAAAGCAGATGAATTAAGAGAAGGGGCTTGGGTATTTGTTTTTAGTTCATCGTGACTGTGCCATGGACCAGTGATGGCCTGGTGGTAGAGTCGCTGCCCGGCAAGCAGTAGATGCAGGTTCAAGTCCCGCTGGTTCCAAGATTTTTTCTGACTTGTTTATCAATACAGATCGATCAATCGATCTTATTTACTGGGTGAAAGCCACAAATATGTTTAAATAAGAGAAGGAACTTAGCTAGCTTTGGACAGTAAACCCACATTAACAATGAATGAGTTACTTAAACAACCCATTCATGATACACGTTAAAATAAGTTTCCCGTTCATGCGACTTAATTTGATGGATTTGTCAATGATAACGAAGCCAGAAAAAATAGATATCCTGTTCAAGACGCGGAGAAATCTTACAGAAGATCCAGGATAAATTCCAAACATGCTTGTCAAAATATATGTATATCGTAAAATTTGTTTAACTGAATTCATGATCTGTTAAAGTCCCCATGTGATATACAGATTGCCAAGGAGACATAAATTGTCGTAAGCACTCACGGCATGATAGATAATGAAATTATGTATTATATTCCTGATGTCTTAAAGAAATATTATCATTGATGGACACGGTCCTATCTTAACACTGGTACTATGAATAGTACAGTATAGGAAGACTGCTTAATAGACATATTCCCGCTCTTTTTACTTTATGTTTGGGAGCATGAATGACTGGTGCTCGCACGGTATCCCCCCCCCCCCCCCCCCCCAGGTAATTAATTTTGTATCAGTTTGTATATAATTGGATGTGTTGTATATTTTTTGTTTCAGCATACTTTGTAGGTTCAATAGGAATTATTTATTTCCGTTTGAGCTTGCGAATTAGGAACTAATGGATTTCCAAACGGACCAATAAAATTAATCTGATCTGAACAAAAATGCTATTGTTTGGCTAGGTGAAAATTTGCAAGAATGTAAATGAGGCTCGGTGCATTCATGCAAAGCATAAATATACAGGGGTTTGCAGCCATTGGCCGTTTTCACGCTAGAGCATACAGTCACTCAGGCCAAAATTCACAAAGGAGTTTTGTCGACAAACCTAGGTTTATGTGCGTCATAAGACACGTTTCGACGCGTTTCAAACCAAGGTTGTACAAACCTTGGTTTAAAACGCTTGGTTTGAAACGCGTTGAAACGCGTCATTTGACGCACATGAACCTAGGTTTGTCGACAAACCTCATTTGTGAATTCGGGCCACAATGTTTTTTTTATTTATTTTTTATTAAAAAAATAGAATCAATAAATGAAATGAAATGATATAAATACACTGCAAGATGCAGGTCTATCAGGACGGCAAATTACCAATACCTCGGATCAGATTCCCACATGACTGACCTGCCCCCCCTTTTTTTTTCCTTCCCTTTATCTAGATTGCGCGCGCTCTTTTTTTTTCTTCTCTCAATCTCGCTCTCTCCCTTTCTCTCTCTCTCTCCCTCTCTCTCTGTCGCTGTCAAACTCCCAATAGAGTAAACCGAAGTGCTAACGTCATATTCGCTCGGCGTCTCGGTTACTGGTTCCAAACAACAGAGCCTGCGTCTTATTTTTTCGTACCACGGCGAGCCCAGATTCCAGTATGAACTCATTTTCATACAGAACAAGCTAGGAAAGCTTGCAAAGAGGTCACAAACAATTGGACTTTGATTATTTATTACTTTGCCTCACTATATATTAAAGCAAAAAACTAAATAAACTGAGATTTGAACCCTCACGTCAACTCCAAATTTCAGTGGTTTCACGCTGTCTTTACCGATTGAGCTAACGATGAGTTGATGAAAGAATGATTTGTATAATTACTATAACCCTAATAGCCCGGCCCCCCCCCCCCCACTCCGAGAACGGACGGACCCCATGCGTGTTACCAAAATGTCCTTTTCGTAACAAAAGAAAAAGGTCGACCCGTATTGACTTTACACACCGGACTTTTGCTGAAAAGGGGGAGGGGGGTGCTGAAAAAGGCTCGTATAACAAAAGAAAAAGGTCGACTCGTATTGACTTTACACACCGGACTTTTGCTGAAAAGGGGGGGGGGGGTCGCTTGGAACACGCATATGCGTACCCTAAATAACACTGAGTGGGGGGGGGGGCCGGGCCTAATAGCCACCCTACCGGATTCCACGTGCGCATGCGCTGGTTTCCTTCGCGAGTGCGCATGCGCAGGTTCCCCTCGCGAGCTTAATCTGGGCTCGCCGTGGTACGAAAAAATAAGACGCAAATTCAATGTTTGGCACTGGTGTGATCACATCGCCATTGTTTAGCATTAACAATTTTGGAAGCAGCTACCTTGACAACTTGGCCAATATGACGTCGCACTTCGGTACTCTATGGCCCGAATTCACAAAGGAGGTTTGTCGACAAACCTTGATTTTCGAGTGTCATATGACGCGTTTCGACGCTTTTTTTACAAACCAGGTTTTGAAAAAAACGTGTCAAAACGCGTCATATGACGTACATAAACCTCGGTTTGTCGACAAACCTCCTTTGTGAATTCGGGCCAACGGGTGCGTTTATCGGGTCTTGCCACTAGATATGTACATATCGAACCCCACTATCGAACCCAACTATACGAAAGTGATTTGCGGGATGTCGCGTCTATCGTCTTTTCACGATTCAAAATAAAGGCCTTGTCTCTGCGCAGCTGCTTTGCGCCGTTTGACCCTGGAAGTAGACAGTTTCTCGGAGGTCAACTACACACACACATGCTTATACACAGCACATGGCGCGCACTAGCCTCCGAACCGGAAATTACCCTGGGAAGGTCCAGCGATTTGTATGTGGGGTTCAAAACAGCTTTGCGTTTATCATCTCTCAGAAACGTGATTCTAGCTGTATGTCACATTCAAAACACACCCTTTTGCGTCTTTAGATATGCCCATATCTAAAGACGTTTAAAAAAGGCTTTGCGTTTATCATCTTCAAAATTTGCCTGAAAGACGTTTGAGAAACCTGATTCTAGGCACAAATTTGTTCAATAAAGGCACCAATCTACAGTACTCTCTTAGGGTGCGTTAATCGGGTCTTGCAACTAGATATGTAAATATCGAACCCCACTATACGAATGTGATTTTCGGGATGTCACGTTTATCGTCTCTTCAAGATTCAAAATAAAGGCCTTGTCTCTGCGCAGCTGCTTTGCGCCGCTTGACCCGGGAAGCAGAGAGTTGCTCGGAGGTCAACAAGGGCATAGCACACGGTGCGCACTATTTCGCTGAACCGGAAATTAGCCGGGGAAGGTCCGGTTTGTATGTGGGGTTCAAAACAGCTTTGCGTTTATCATGTCTCAGAATCGTGATTCTGGCTGTATGTCACATTCAAAACACACCTTTTTGCGTCTTTAGATATGCCCATATCTAAAGACGTTTAAAAAAGGCTTTGCGTTTATCACCTTCAAAATTTGCCTGAAAGACGTTTGAGAAACCTGATTCTAGGCAAACATTTGGTCAATAAACGCACCCTTAGACAGCTAGCACGGGCCAAGTATATGATTTGCATCACGCATAGTTTTTCCGACTGACTAAGCAATAAATATGTATTGAAATGGAATTTGATATTGTTTGGATAGGTGAGAATTTGCAAGAATGCAAATGAGGCTTGGTGCATTCATGCAAAGCATGAAGATACAGGGGTTTCCGCCCATTGAACGTTTTTTGTAGGCTCAATAGGAAAATATTTATTACCGTTTGAGCTTGCGAATTAGGAAATGCTGACAGGGCTATGATGAATTTGCAAAGCATTTCATGTGGAAGGTTTCGTTTTGGTGTACGCCCAGAGATAACACACACACACACAAACACACCCACACACACATTGTCTCTACACAACCCTTTTGTACTAAGTAGATCTACGCACCCCCTATGCTTTTCATTTTCTAAGTCATGGTATCTTGTTTGTTGATTCTACATGGGAATCGGATTATGGATAAAACATATTTCTGCAAACGAAATCTGTATTGAGAATAATTTCTGGGGAAAGTGCAATGCGTGTTTCAACATAGTGCCAATACCGGATTCGCTATTATATGAACATCACCCCTCCTGTTTCTTATCGTGCGTATAAAAGTATTTCAACATCATATTGTTTCTTCATCACACGTTCAAGAACGAAGCTTTCAAGTGAGTTGTTACCTGTTACTTTGACTGAATTTCGAACAAGATACGTGTGAACCTTGGTATTTTATTATTTATTGAAGCATATTTAATCGGGATAACAAGAATCAGATATACATTATAGATACAAACTCCGTTTTACTTCTTGGGCCTGAACAGAATATAAATGTAATACACGGAAATATAAATAATGAAAATCACCAAAGCTCAAAAGCAAAAGTCAAAACAGTATAAAAATAATGTACATTGCGTCCCAGAAAAAACGAAACCGAGAATTATCGATGTATTATAATAACTTAATCACAATTATAATGAATAAATGACACATTTTTGTACTAGCTTAGATTCTCCTCTTTCATTTGATGCAACTCATATGACGCATATTTCACGCATGAGTGATTAAAATAATTTGAAGAGAGGAAACCAAAATGTCATTTGGGGGGCGGTATCTGAATTTCAAAGAGAAACTCACATTTCTAAAAAGTTCAATTTCTGCCCTTTAATATGACACCTCAATCTGGAAAAATGAGGCAGGAATAATAAAGTTCTATTTGTTTAAAGTAGTGCTTGCATTTCCATAATTGCATGGCTGATCGTCAAGGAAACGGAGTTAAGTCTTTTGTCAACTCTGATTGTTGCTATGGCAGGCAGCCAGTGAAAACGAACTCGTTTAATCAAATTATGGAAATGCAGGCATTACTTTAAATAAACGGTTTTAGTCAAACGAGTTTAGTCAAGAAACATTGTTGTATAGCTTAATTGATATCTTGACCTTGAGAGGGAGCTATATAACATAAAGAGTTTATTAATTACAATTTTATAACTTTAGACTCGATTTCATCCGCGACAACGATCACTGAATATTGTAGGATCGCATATGCTTCCAATATGTTCGTTTGAACCAAATTTATGACCCCATACCACAACTTTGTATTTCCTTCAAAGCAGTCATATCTTTTATATACTGTAAAAAGAGTCAAAGAATACATGTGCGACTTACCAATCATGGGGTCCTCACCTGCAGAACTGAGCTCCAGTAGAACAGGAAAAGCAGAAGTTATGTTGAAGTTAATCATGGGGTCCTCATATTTTAAAATAAGCATCAAACTGTGCTCCAGTAGAACAGGGAAAGCAGAATTGTGCACCAGTAGAACAGGAATAGTAATGAATAGTTAACTCAAACAGTAACTTTTGTCATGAAATTCCTTAACACTTCATACAACTCCAAATTCGCAACTTATTTACATAGACTGCGAGAGTCTAGACTATACTTGTAGATGTTTACAACGCAGTTCTGGATATTGGCATGTAACTTCATCAAAATCGGGACGGATTTTTACGCCATATGTTCGTGTAGTCCCATATACATATTTCTGTGTGCAGTGCTTGTAACTTTACTAAGACTGGGCCAATTTTTGTTTTAATTTTGATGATTCCAGGCCCTTGCAGTACACACCAATATGCTAGATGATCAACCTTTTCTGATCGATTCCACAACGTTTCTTTCACAATGCAATCGTATGACCAGAACTCAACTTTATCTTTAAATACACATTTACATCATATAAAAGGCTCATTACATAAAAATATTAAAAAACAAGTACACAGTTAAAAATAAATATATATAAATGACGAGTTCAAGAAATGAATATCACATAGATATATAGAAGTTTGTGTTATGATTCAAATAGTGACATATGTTGCACCAACCATGCAAGTGATCAGGTGTTTTAGGAAGCTTTCTGGATCAAGCTCGCCCGACAACATGAACAGGGACGGGGGCGCATACCAGGTGTCTGACATATAAATATATATATGCCTAACGACAACCATTGACGATCGGAAAATTGACGGCTTACTTCAGTTTGCCAATTAGTCCAGAATCTGGCCGGTCCTTTATAATTTCCTACACACTTGATGCAAGCCGTCGAAGATGGCATAATCAACAAACTTATAATTATGCTCACCAGCCCAGCTTTAATGATCACGCCATCATCGGCCGGGAGCAAGTAAGTAAGTAGGGAGAGGTAGCGTTACGTTGGTGTGGTGGAGATCAAAATTAAATAGGCCAGATTATGGACTATTTGCCAATGCGCGTCTGAGGAAGACGTCTAAACTCTGGACATCGAAACCGTTACAGGTACATTTTTCGTTTAGTTGTAATAAAATAACTTTAAAATCAGGTCTACTAATAGTAGTTGTTGTCATGATGTTCGATTAGACATGATATTGATATCGATGTAAACAATGTGATCGAGAGATAATGTAATGCATTGCATGTTGCAAGGTCAAGAGGTCAAATACGGCATGTTACATGTTCGTCAAGCCGGAGCGGAAAGGATACAATAAAGACTATGAGACTCGTAATACTTGTGTTGAATTCCATTTATTCTATATCCTGGTTAGGATATGACAGTTGTTTTCTTTAAATATGTCACACAGCAACTAGATGTCACCATGCCTGTGTCTCTCGGTGAGTGGCGTGTCAGGATTGGCACGTTTATACGTCGGCGGAAGACAGAATATGACTACAACTACTTTTCGAGGAAACTTTTCAACTTGATCAAAAGAGCAAAGAATGTCCAGTCACCCGGAGAAAACAACTCGGAAAGTAAAACTTCTCAGACTCGGTCACAATGTGACGGTCCAGAGTGTGATGGTGTCAAGGAGAGTGGATCCTCTTGTGATGTAAAAAGCCCCGGACCTAACGTCAAGGAGGTCTCTCACTCCAAGTCTTCGTGTGCTGAAAACAGTAGTTCTTCAACGGCAATTAGGACCAACCCTGTCTGTGATACCACTGACGTTCAGAACCCAGATCCACGACTATGTAGGGAAGACACAGTGGACGATAGAAACATAGCCATTTATCTCCTGACACCTGAATACCCCACCAAATCTTCTACCCTAAGTAAAACAGACCAACCTGAAGTTGGCACATCAGAGTCGTACTCACATTTACCTGCAGTCGTTCCTGGTGAGCCAGATCGTATCAAACTTCCCAAGGAGGAGACATCAAAATCTGCACTTACGGGGATAGAGGACCAATCATTGGGCTTATCGCCTAAACCCAGGCAAGATACAACGAGAAATACCGAGCAAACAATACCACATATCAAGGTATGATTGCTATTTTAGTGAGTTTTGTAATTTATAGGACCACCCCTCTAACATAAAACAGAAAAAAAACGTCTCTGAAAAAACAACGCAACCGAATTTAATTGGTTATGTTGAAGAAACTGTGAGCTGTCTACTTCCTTGCTTTTCATAAAGTACTAGGCTTTCAAATAATAGACTGATCATAGTTTGTTCACAACAATCATTTCTTGGAGGATTAATTTTTTTGGTGGGACACACTGTATATGAAATTTCCTTTTGTCATGTTTGTAAGAAGGGGTCTTGAACAGGTAAATGTAATTAGACAACAATAAAATATCAGGGGCGGATCTAGCTTTTTGCTAAGGGGGGGGTTTGACCAAAATAATGACGATGCGGAGCATCGTCCACGAGCCGCGAAGCGGCGAGCCGATTTTTTGGGGGGTGTTTATTTGAACCCTGTAAGTGATGAGTTCCTGGCATCTATTAACACAATGGAGACCATAAAAAGCAGTGCATGATAACGTCTTTTTAAATCAAGTAACAGTTTAATACACAGTTATATCCAGAGTTATCATGTGTTTTTTTTTTCTTTTTTTTTTCTTTTTTTTTTCTTTTTTTTTCCTTTTTTTTCCCTTTTTTTTTGGGGGGGGGGGGGCCGCCCAAGGGGGGGGGGGTTAAAACCCCCTAACCCCCCCGTAGATCCGCGCCTGAATATAAGCTATTTAGAATGAGAACAGGTTCTAGGGAACGATATGATTATTCAAATTGCTGTGGAGATTATAGTTTTGACGTCCATTGCATCACTGTAAGCAATAGTAAAATGTCCTTTAACCTTAGATAGAATTTTTATTCATTCGTGATTCTACTTGGATTTTGACAAATAATGTCTGATCATCCTTTTCAAAACTTTCTTCTGTCCAAAATTATCCTCCAGAAAGTAACGGAATATCATGGATCACCGACCTTACCCGCCCTTGGATCAGGGAAAACCAGCGGTGAAGCAGATGCAATCAAAAGGAATGACTGTCCAGACATGACCAACATACTCCTATTGAGATCCGGTGACGTAGAACGAAACCCTGGTCCGAATGATAAGTAAGCAGCATGAAAGAGCAACTTATGAAAATTAAAATCCATCAGTCCGTATTCTACTAAACTCGACTCTGGATCTAAGATCACGTTACCGAACGATAATTAAATTATACCTCAGAATAATTTCCTTCGTTAATCCCGTTTGTGAACAAAGCTTAAGCCCAGCTTCAGGTTTAAATTTACGTAGAATAACAGCAATTGACTTTGCTGGTAAACGTTAATCGTTGCCATTGATGAATGAAATCAAAATGTGTAGACATTTTGCCCATTCTCATAATGTTAAACAGGACAACATATCTTTTAATATTTTGCAGGGTTGTTGGAGTGGCTGCATTATAGGCAATGTGGATAAAATCATAAAATAGTAAAACAGTGTATTCGCTATATGAATTTAATCATTCTTCTGTTGTCTGTAATTTAGCCCTGGAAGTCTGACCGAGCTCGAGCTCAATCTCCTTGCCGACGGTATGGATCCCTCAGATTTTAGAAAGGTCGGACTAACTTTAGGATTCACTGAGGCTCAACTAAGTCGGTTTGAGAAAGACATGCTCGGCAACTCCATGCAAGCTACCTATCAGATGCTTTGCGAATGGCGGAAGACAGTACAAGAAAGCGAGGCGAGACAGACACTAGTCAACAAGTTAGAAAGCATTGAGCTGGTTCAACTTGCTGATAGTGTACGGAAAGGTAAAGTATCACACACACACAAACACACACACACACAAACGCATCCCTACCAAACACACGTAAGGCCTATATAATATGCAGTATCCAACAAAAGTGAACACACCCCAACAATAAAGTTGAATATTCAACTGTAAATGTTAACAAAGATCTATTTTTAAAAGTGGAGCCATATTACTTTTAAAGGCAATTAGAGATTTAGCATTATGTGATAAATGTATAGGTATAAGTATGTATTCCATTAAAACAGTGCAGCAAACTAAGGGGGTAGCCTTTAATCACGGCTGCTTTAGTGATCTGGCACGTCGATCCCATGGTCCATTCTCGTAACGCCCGGCGTAACGCGCGGAATATTCCTCTGATTGCATGGGAAGTCGACCCACGCGTGCGTCTCATCCAAAGTCTCGACTGTTTTATCTTTTTCCCGATCGCGATCTCTCCCATCCCTTACCTGATGCAAGCCGAAGAACACTTCATTTTCAGTTGTTATTTTTGGCTAAAAATCGTAAGGACTCGTAAATACTCGTAACTTACTCGTAACGATTCGTAATAACACGTAAACAGGTCGTAACTTACACGTTAGTTGCTCAGTAGTTATCCGTGACAACACGTAACAAATCGTGGACTGTTGCCGTAAATACATCGTAAAAATCCGTAATAAACCGCAAACAGTTCGTAATAACTCTTAAACCGGTCGTAAAAGTGGCCAAATCGTAAGGATTCGTGGAAGATCCGTGAATTGTGCGATCTGTAAGGACTCGTAAGAAAAATCCGTGTATGTGAAGGGGGTATTACGTGTTAAAATCATCAAATTTCTCATAGAGGGGGACTCGCACCACAAAGAATATATAAACAGTTTTATAGTGCTTTTCTTAATTGGCCTACAAGATAAATTGGATTGACTAAATAAAGCGATAATATCATTTAAAACAAAATGTAATGAAAGTAATATTTCATCTTCAATAACCGTTAAAGGCATGATGAAATCGATCAATATAATATTCATTCATTCAGCTTAATCAATGCTAGACTAAATAAATATGAATTACAGTTTGCTTTATTTAGTGAAGGCCTTAAATAGGCCTACTAGATAAATTGGTTTGACTAATTAAAATTGCAATAATCCATTAAACGCGCGCTTTGGTGGATACAATTTTGGAATTTAAGAAATGTTTTTCAGAGTAAAAAGTGTCCGTGGATCCGAGTCCATGGCGACTTGGATCACGATAATGCCGATAATACTTTGCCGATGATCAGATTCCAAATAAAGTTTACTACAAAGAGCCGATTCCGACGTTCAGAATTGATTTTCGGTGACTGTCAGCACACAAACATATTACAGTTCCTCTTTTAGCTCTCTTTGTGTTCATATGACCTTTGGACAAATTCGTTCCCGATGTTGGCGCATGCGTAATATGCGAACTCGCTTATTACGTATCACTTTTTACCAGTGCCATTTTCTTTTGTCATAAGTGCCCCTTCCCCTTCTGATAAGTGCCCCTTTTCATCTTTGATGAGTGCCACTTCTCACCTCTGATAAGTTCCCCTTTTATTTGTACACGTGCCCCCTATTTTTTCTAATAAGTACCCTTTTTTAAGAGCCACTTCCCATTCTCATAAATGCCCTTCTGATTTCTCTGATAGATTTCCTATTCAAATCTCATAGGTGTCTCTTTTCTTTCGTTATAAGTGCCCCTTTCCATTCTCACAGACGCCCCTATTCATCTCAGGTGAGTGCTCCTTTCAAGGTGCCAGAAGTGCCCCATTTTCACCTCTGATAATATTACTTTTTACTTTGACATGTGCTCTTTTTCTTTTCTAATAAGTGTCCCTTTCCCTTTGGATATGTGCCTCCGATTGCTTCCACCATGAAATGTGCTCCACATTTAAAGCGACTAGTAGCCACTTACTCTTTAATTTCACCCAAAGCTCCCTCGCATTTTAAAATTGATTTAATTATGTTTCTTATTAAAGATTATTTCAGTCTTTCATGATTAAATTGTGCTTAAAACCCATCAGCATTGTTCTTTTCTCTTTATAAGATGTATTTTTTTGCACTGCGACCTCAAACCTTAGATTTTTTTGTTCACTCACTTCGCTCGTCCGCAAATAAATATTCAGCCTATCACACCAAACTGCAAAAGCATGATGCATATTAGCAGTATCTTGGACCATGTAAAGAGAGAAACAAACATTAAAAACATCCCTGATAATGTTATCACAACATAGGGGTATATACCGATGTCTAAAAAGTGTACATTTTCGCTGAGATTTCCCTTTGTAAGTGCCCCTTTTTTACAGAAAGTACCCTTTTTGGTTAGTCCCCCCCCCCCCCACCAACACTTTTAAAGACGGTCTGCCACACCTGCCTGGACTTCACGCCGTATGACGCTCTGCTCGCTTCGCTCACTATGCTCTACTTGGATACTCAGATTTCAGTGCCCCCCCCATATAAAACGGATTGCCGCCCCTGTAGGCAGTGGATAAAGGCGGCGTGCAGCAAGCTGTGTCGCCTTCCCGTGCAATCAGAGAACTATTCCGCGCGTTTCGAGGATCGACCATGGTATTGACAGACAAGCAAAACCACCGTGATTAAAGGCTAACTAAGGAGTTACATAGTAATATTTCAAGTTGATTAATAAGGGGTCATAAATATCGGAGAGAGAGAGAAGGGGGTTGGCATTTACAAAGGGATTTCTTCAATTTAGTCAATTAGAGTCAATGTTCTTCACCATCTCATCACAGGTCAGGTTGGTGATCACATACCGTCAATGACAGAGGAGGAAATCGATCGGGTTGCTGAAGATGTAAAACGCCATTTGGCAATTCTTCTATGTCAAATTCAAGCCGATCCACTGAACAGCGAACTTGTACTTGAATTCGAAAGCATCTTCACCAATCTAACGTTAATGGAAGAAGACAAAGGTACCAAGAATAAGACACCGCTTCTATACGACGACCTCCTCAAGACCAAAGTCAACGGAATCTATCCTAAACGCTTGTTAGTGGAAGGTGAAGGTGGTGTGGGGAAGACCACTCTTTGCGCCAAGATCGCTTGGGATTGGATTCACGGAAAAGGCTACAGAGCTTTCAAGCTTGTCCTTGTCGTCCTCCTTCGTGAGGCAAAGGGAAAGACTGTTGGAGAGGTAGTGAAGTCGTATCTTTCTGACAACAATCCGGTCACAGCCAAACAACTAGACAAGTATATCCTCTCAAATCCAGATGACGTCTTTCTTGTCCTGGACGGCCTAGATGAGTTTGCTGGCGATCTTAACAGCACTCAGCAAATCGCCCTGATCACTCTAAATCGGCTGTTCAAATCAGGCACAGTACTAATCACAACACGGCAATGGAGATCAGATGTGATTAGGAAAAATGCCGATCTCAGAAAGGTGTTTGCTTTCATTGCTATAGAAGGTTTTTCTGCTGAAAACCTCTCTTCTTACATCACCAAGTTCTTTAATCTAGACACAGCTTCCTCTGAAAATCTGAGCCAATTCATATCAAATAACGATGTGATAAGAGATAACATGGCTCCCTATCCCATATACACAGCCATGCTGTGTATTATGTGGAAAGAGTTTGATGGAGAGCGACGAGAGGCAATGTCGAAGCTGCAAACATTTTCCCAGCTTCTCAATGAGATGATTGACTTTTTGGTTGATCATTACCTATCGAAGCACATTCCATCTGCAGGAATTGTTGAAGACAAATTAACGGAACATCGTTCCGATATTCGTCATCACCTAATTCATATTGGCCACATTGCCTCCCAGTGCCTTCTCGAGAGGCGGTTGGTATTCAGAGAAGAAGAGTTTCAGGATTATCCAGAGTCCATCGATCTAGGTTGTAAAGTTGGTGTACTCACTAGAGAGAGGAAAAATCTTCCAAGGCGAGACAGAAGAAATAATCCGAATTCAGCTGATCAATCTGTGCAGTTCCCTCATAAGCTCTTTCATGAGTATCTATCTGGAATGTATTTTGCATCTCTTTACAACTCAAACCGTAATGAGTATGACAGGTTGATAGCGAATATCATACCGAAAGCAGGGGAGTACCGGTACCTACTGTACTTCACCTCGGCCCAGCAGAAGGAGATCGGTTTGAATATTATATCTCGTCTCATAGCGTCGAAGAGAGAGCGTACACTTCGCCGTATTAATGATAACTTCATCGTAGATGTAGCATATGAGAGCCAAGACCAATCAGTGGCCAAATCAGTGGCGGATCATCTCTCCAGCAAGAAACTGAAGATCAATGAAGATATGCAGGGACACACAGTATCAGGGCATATTTTCATCATGAATCATCGTGAAGTGGTAAGGAAAGTAACGTCAAATTGTAGCAACGTATAAATTGCATCTTTGTATGGTCTCTTTGAGTGATAAAGTTTCTATTTGATTTAAATGTCATTATCTCATACTTAGGATGACGTCGTTTGCTTTGAAATCTTGCCTGTATACATACACCCTGTATAAATTATGAATGATGCTTTGAACCCCGACATGCGCTAATAAGGCAATGCACCATGTACAAACTTCTCTTCACCCAAATGTTAAAAAGAAGCTTGATAGAATCAATTTTCTTTAATCATGGAGCATGTTTACAACCACTTATTTGGATCTTTATAGCATAGGTACGACTCTGATCGTAATTTTTTAATCTGAAAACCGGAATGTACACGAAAAAACATTAACTATAATTATTTACAAAAGTTAATGAATATTAAGTCTTTAATCTGATGATATAAGTTGTGATTTATTGTCAATGCAGCACAACCCGTCTCGCATGTCCATGTATTTGCAATGAAACCTTGTTTAATAATATAACACTTTTAATATCACGAATCCCAATAGGATTTGCGCGTTCATATTGTTCAAACCAGTATGATAAAGACACACACGGAAAATGGGGAAAAACATATTAAAAATCCGTATCCATTAAGTTGATTAATCAGGATAATCCGGTATTATTTCCATGCGTTTATGTTTCTAGCCTTACAATATGATTTCTTTATATGTACCTTGTAGGATCGCCTGATTATTGAGAAGTCATTTGGACGGACGGCTTCAGAGGACCTGGCTGAATTCTTTTGTTCATCACGATCACTGAGATCTGTGACGATCGCTCGTAGTATGCATGACATCTTCTACTCGGTGCTTGCAAATAACGCAGTCAATTCCAAGGTCAGGATAATTCACGTTATCGTATTTTGGTACATCGTTCTTTTGGAAGAAATGAATGTCATATTCAGTCAGGATAATAGTTTTTCTAATGGCATAAGATTGAATGGAATTAGGAGAATACTGGGAAAAGGAGATTTGTTTTTAGAAAACTACATGTAAATTTCTAACGTTTTAATTATATATATATTTTTTTTAAACAAATAAATTATTTTCCTCTTTTTTTAATCGCTCTAATCGTAATTACCCGATTCTTCCTTATTTTTGATAGAAGACTAACTTAGATAAATGGAAAAGAAGGAAGAAACAAAGCTATCAATAATCGGAATGTTTTTTTTTACTCCTCGATCAACAAAATAGCCAGCGAGATAACCAAATCTCATTCTCAGGGGAAAAGACCCCCCCTGTTTTCAGACAATCCTAGATCATCAGACACTATATTACAATGTCGTTTTAAAGTATTAAATTGAATGTAATTTAATGTACGATGACACAAACAAGGTTTTCAGGCTCTCCACGTAAATGTCACCTGTTTATCACCAACGGTTATGGCCGTTAATTTAAAAGTGGAAATTCAAAGAAAATCACAAATATGTCAACTAATGTATCACTAGAAACTGGTAAGCTAACAGATGGCCACCGTACAAGTTTTAGGTCAACTTCATATCGGGTGATTTATAAAAATACAAATACAACCACCTCCATAGCATCTGGGATATACGAGAGATTCGCCAGAAAAATAACGATGTTTAATGACGTCACATAATGGACCAATACTGCCCAAGCAGACGACATCCCATGAATAATGAACAAAGTTGCAAAGCTATTATTTCTCAAATTATTATGAGTTTAGTGTATATAAATGTGATGGCATTTCAAACCATTCAAAAGTGGATATGAAACCGATTCTGATAACTAAAATCTTTTGTTTGTAAACACACAGGATAGGGGTTAATTAACAATCAAAGAAACAGACTTTCAAATTGAAAAACCACCGGAATGATATTAAAGATGGCATTTGTTGCCTAACATACCGCGGTGTGTGCAGCTGAATATACAATGGCGTCTTATTTTGTTTACAAGTGACAGATTCCTTTATTTTGGTATCGCTGCATTTGTCATCGAAATAAAACCATGCGCGGGGTTTAGAGTGAGGCAATAGATTATACATTTAGCCTGACGGTAGTGAAGTAAGAGAAAGAACTCAAGAGAATAAAAAACAGGCACTGAAAATGTGTGAGATGTAATGGGACATCGTCTGCTTGTGCAAATCATGTCCATCCTGTGATCTCACACATCTCAGCAGCGTTCGGAGAGCTCTTCAGGTGCTATGCCGGGGCTGTATTTAAGCGTTTTGTAATGTATAATAATCATTACTTCGAATGTTTCCAAGCATTGAATTTTGATGACCTTGTCGAATCAAAGTTTCAACTTTGCAATAATGAAAATAAAGTTAGTTTTAAAAATCAATGAATATCTACTTTAAAGTGAAATAATTGATAGGGGTTCTGCTGTTAATTTCCAATGAACTAAATACATTAGATGACCTAAACTGGTTTATTGTTGCATTATCTCAAGTTTCAACTTTGCAATAATGAAAATAAAGTTAGTTTTTAAAATCAATGAATATAAAAAAGCCTTTAGACAACTGCCTTTAAGCAACTGCTTAATAACCACTTCTCCCTCGATCAACCGGTCATATGATCTTCATCAGGATGTCTCATTTGTATCCTTATCCGTTTAACTTCAGTGACTCTCATGATTAAAAACGTGACGTCACATCATGCTAAATAAGCTATTCTACTAATGGATAGTTAAGTCATAGTATTGATTCGACCACTCAAAACCTATCTTTTTACCTTGTATCAGGACAATTACCCCCTGGAAAATCACACTTGGAAAATTACCTGCTCCCCCCGGTAAAACTACCCCCCCCCCCCGGACAATTAACCCCCCGAAAATTACCCCCGAGGACAATAACTCCACCAAGGACAATTACCCCCCGAAAAATTACCCCCTAGAATTTCCCCCGAGGACAACTACTCCCCCCCCCCCCCAAGGACACCTACCCCCGAGGACAACTACCCCTCAAGGAAAACTACCCCCAGGTCAATACCCCCCACCCCTGGGGGGGGGGGGACATCTCCCCCCAAAGAAATCACCCCCGAGGAATTCGCAATTCTGTGACGTGTAATGCGAGCTTCTCTTCAAATTGCCATTTACAGGAAATTAATGAATTTTCGTTTTCTTAGTTATTTATGAAGTTAATTTCAGTCTTTTAAATTATTCAATTCGATGTGGGGGTGGGCTTGGGTTGGAGGTTCCCCAATTCCCCCGTAGTTCTGCCACCGAGTAAAGTACAGAAATGTAACAATACATTGCGCGCAGATGAGTACGCGGTGCAGCCTGTCTCCCCAATAATGGCCCAACAAAGAAATCGGGATGTAAGATTTCATGTATGCGTTCTCTTTAACTTCCAAATCAGCTGATCGTGTATTTGTCTTTGTATGTATAATGGGCCCTCATCCTTAATGCACAGTTAAGGTTTTCTTCACGTTATATGTATTTATATTTCTGTTGCCATTCCGAAGTAAATTATGTTTTCTTGTACAGTAATTTATTTTGAACTAGAAATTGCCTTCAAGTTATATCTACGGTGCCATGTGAAAATAAAACAAATATCCTCTCGTACATTCATCTCGCAAGAGAATGTTAGTTACATAACAACATCTTTTTGGAAAACGTTGATTTTGTGAAAAAAACAGATATTCGAAAAGGTTAGAGTATGTAATTAAATGAGATTAATAAAGTGTGTTTCCTCCTCGCTCGATGACAATATTTTGACAGCAAGGCGCCCGAATAGATATTATATCTTTTATTTCGAAGTTACATTGTTACCACACTCATTACATTTAGAAACATTATAAATAAGGGCAACGAGAGGCCCGAATATCCTCATATTCGTGTATCAAGGTCATGTCTGAATATATGCCCGCATACAGTAATTAAAATCGTTTCTAGTGTGTTGATTACACAAACTAATTTTAAATAGTTTGAAAATGTCTTCTCCTTTGGTATTGGTATTTATTTTCCATATCACAATATTAAAAACAATACAATGAAATTGCATGTACATGGTAAGAACAATGGTATAGTGAATGGCTGAATAAGCCATTCAGCTTCGTTAATAATACAAAACTGTTCTTCCCTGGGGTCCAGGAATTAAGATATTAACAGTTATTATACAACATTCAATACAACATAAAATAATATATTTTAAATACATATACAACCTAAATATATTAGAAAAGCATAAACACCCCCCCCCCCCATCCCAAGCATGTTGTATTACAAATAAGAGGAAAACTGATTTCTTAAACTTAAATTTTTGCAGAAAATTTTTAAGCTGTTGGATAGCTTAATAGTTAACAGTAGGTCAATGTGCTCACGTGAGCCTTTATACACAAACATTTTACGGCAGCATTCACTCTTTGGTTTGGGGAGTTTAATATTTCGTTGTGATTGTAGAGAATATGGATAGTTACAGTATTTGAAGGACTCTCTAAATAAGGAGGAGCCAATTTGTTCAGGGATTTATAGACCATTATATTTAAATGCAATTTACGTCTTGAACGGAGAGATTTCCACCTTAATTTAACATGAATATCGTTATTTGAAACATGGTTAAAAGGATTAATTTTCAAAATGATACGACCGGCCCTGTTTTGTAATTTGTGGAGGCGGTCAGTGTGTTTCTTGCTTGCCGAGTCATAAACAATATCTGCATATTAATCAAAAAGTGGAAGAATAATTGAATTATATACCATCTTGAGATTGGATTCCGATATAAAATGTCGAAGACGAGCTAAAAAAAACTTACAACTTTACTTATTTTTCTACACATTTCGTCAATATGAATATCCCATTTTAACTTTGTATCAAGATGCATTCCAAGATATTTCACAGTATTACTTTGAACAATACATTTACCACACATATTTACATTTATGATATTACATTTCGATAACATTGCACCAGTTCCAAATAACATACAAATGGTTTTGTCAACGTTTGTCAACTGAGTTTATTATAGCAAAGCCAGCTGTGTATTTTACGTAAATCTATTTTTTTTTTCTTCAACAATATCAACACTTTTATGAGAAAAATATAGCACAGTATCATCTGCATATAGATGCAATTTATAAGTATTTTTTTACTTGTTTCACCAGATCATTTATATAAATAGTAAATAAAAATAGGGCCAAGTATTGACCCTTGAGGAATTCCATATATTTGATGTAGCAGAATCAGTAACTTTCGAACCAAGGAAATGTGTCCCTCGAAACACCAGTGCTGGAAAGTTTTTTAACAAGTATTTGAACGTCCACGGTGTCAAACGCCTTTTTCAGATCGATGAACACAGCACCAGTATAAAGGCCTCCATCGAATGCTTGCAACCAATCAGTTTTTAGCTGATTGCGTACTAGTCCTTCCAGAATGTTTAAGATTGGTGCCAAAATGGATATGGGTCTAAAATTAGAAGGATCATCTTTGTTTCCTGATTTAAATAATGGTATCACTTTACCAGTTTTAAATTGGTTAGGATAAACACGATCTAGTAGTGATTTATTAAACAAATATGTTAAATGTGGTTTTATAACAGGAGCAGAAAACTTCAATAGCTGTGCAGAGATTCCGTCAATTCCACATGAACATTTATTTTTCAATAGTTAAACTTCTTTAAAAACATTTTCATCTGATATTACTCCAAAATTAAATGCAAATACACGATGACACTCTTGATCAAAAACAAATCTATGTGTGACTGGAATTGTAGATGCTAAAAGTTTTCCGACGTTTGCAAAGTATTCGTTACAATTCACTTTTTTCAAACAATTTTTCTTTATCGGTTTGAAATATTCATTCATTCATTCATTCATTCATTTCGGTTTATTGTGTCAAAATTCCATGTTAAACAGTCGGGAGACTGATACAAACAAAAATTACAAAGTTCATAAAGTTCAAAGAAATAGATAGAATTACAAATACATATACATCAATATGGAAACGATCACAAATTAGTTCAAGGAATAAATTAACAATAATAATAATGGAAACTTCAATATATTGCACATCATACATAAAATAAATTGAATTTACATACATGGATGAGTGGGGGGAAAAGAAGATAAAAAAGAGCATTTACATTTTAAACACAATTAACATAAATTGATATATAAAACGTGAAGGTGATAATATCGGATATACATGTTTTTAAAATAAACAACTCTACTAGCAAATATGAGGAAAGTTGGAAATTAAGAAATGAAATGGGCACCTGCAGAAGATCTAAAGAAACAAGCGTGTTTGAATAATGAGTAAAAAAAAGTGTAAAAAATAACCAAATTAAACGCAGTGTCTTATTCTGGAATTATTGTACTATAAATATATATATGTGCTATGAATTAAAAAAAGTTGAAATGGGTGCATAAACCATGTAACGGAATAAAGTATTTTCATTAATATATGTAGGAACATGAGGACTAAAAATATATATATTTAAGGAATTTAAGCCAAGTGTATATTCAGGGCACGTGTATATCTATCATGTATACTAAAAACATGTAGGCCTATAGTAGGCATTCATGGGGTAAAAAGCTAAAACTACATGGAAGAATTGAGCATTCGTGTTAAAAAACGGGATTGCAGAGTTCCTATATCGTTTGGTTTTACAACGCGGTAGATAGTAGATGAGCACTTCTAAGTGTTGAACCGCGGTGAGAGACGCATTGACGAGTAGCAGGTAGCATGTCACGATGCCGTTCAGACTTGAGGAGACCATGTCCAAAGCGCAGAAGGAGATCATTTCTGCGTTCACACAACATAGGCAAGTTGAAACGAGTGAGCCGTTGTGTGTAGGAGAGGTCAGCTGGATACACAATGAAATGAAGCGCACGTCTTTGGATTCGTTCGATTGTATCACACTGGTATAATGCTGGAGCCCCAGACAGGGACACCAAATTCCATCAGGGGCGGATATACGCTTTGTAGATAGTTACAAGATCATGCGCGTTGACTTCAGATTTCTTGAGAACACACAGAATGTACAGTCTCTGCGCAGCCCGTGAGATCATCTGTTGGACCCGATTGTCCCATTTCAGGTCTGATTGGATCACGACACCTAGGAGTGTCAGGGAATCAACACGTTCAGGATGAACATCTGCGATGGTGATGTCCAACTGGGGAAGGGGATTCTTCAAGAAAGACACCTGCAATGCCTTACATTTTCGGGCTTGACCATTCACCGAGCTCATCAATGTACTTTTGTAAGGAACCTTCCAGGTGCTACCAGCATTTACTTTAACTTTTAATAATTGTTCAGAGTAATATTTCTAAAGTAACTTTGTTTCTTAATTTTCTGTATTCTTTCATCTTTTTCTCATCTTTATTTTTCCAAGCCCTTTGTTTCAATGTATCCCTTTCTCTGATCAATTTGAAAATATCTGAATTTATCAATGGGGACTTCTTATTCCTAATTTTCTTGCTTCTAACAGGCATATGGAGATTAACAACATTCATAAGAAAATTTTCCCATTTATTGAATGCTTCACTGACACAGGTACAATCAAGGATTTCATGCCATGACTGATTACCTAAATCTTGCTCGTTCGCAAAATTCTAAGTTCGGTGTGAATTCATTCATATTCCAGTCATAATCGTTATGCATCTGTCAAAGCATCATTAATCAACACAAGGAAAATTGCTGGCCTATAAGGCGAGTGCCCTGGGGTACACCTCCAACTGGAGTAAGAGAAGATGAAATTACTTCGTTGTATCTTGTCATCTGTTCCCGTCCATGAATAAAGCTACTAATCCATGGCAGCAGGGATGGTGGAGCACCCATTGCGAAGAGTTTATTTATTGCGATATTGTGATTGACCAAGTCGAAAGCTTTTGAGAAATTAGTTACAACGGTGGAAACCTTTTGGAGCCGATCAGCATTGGTGTGGAGGAAATGTACAAGATTAATTAGATAATGAGCAGTGGAATTTCCTCTCCGACTTCTATACTGTTTAAGGGTCAATGTTAAGTTTGAGATCTGCCAGTAGTTGGCGATAGATAAAAAGTTCAGCCAATTTTTCAAAGTGGTCCGTCAGGGTTGATCTCTTGTGGGAGGAGATTTCTTTGGGACCGGAACAAAAGAAAGATTTACACTGTGACGAGACTTTTCCTTCCCTATATGTAGTGTTTATGATGTAACATATGGGTGAACTCAGCTCTGCTGCAAACTCCCTTTTTTTTCAGTTAAAAAAAGTATGAAATTACAAAAGTTTGTGTGTGCATGTTCCACTCATTACACATTCAACCAATGACAAGAAATCATTGAAAGGGACAGCGAACATTTGCTGAGATAATAATTTTCTGATGTACGAATTATAAATCCTGATATTAAATGCGCTCTTTTAACTCACCACCTGGTCAACAGTTGCAATAGCGCATAACTTTTCGGCGGCTTGGAGCACGGGGTTAAAGGATTCCACTCCTTCTCTATCACCTCCCTGATGGGAAGAAGAACTCAATTGCAGAATTTAGGTAATTGTAGTAGTTGTGTCACACTTGGTACTGACATCATCTGCATTTGTGACACTAGACCAATCGTGAAGAACGATCCAATTCCCGAACCGTTCGATATCAGATTCGTTCATCGGCTGAATGGTTTTTGTGTGGTACGATAAGTCTTTGGACAGGAATATAACGTATAAGGCGCTATCTCGTTTTTTCAACGCCGGCTGGTTCGCATTATCGAGTATTTGTGGTGCCCCACAAATATTAAAAATTGTTATATTTATGGATATTTCAGGCGTTTCTGAACCGATTTTGTGGGAGGAAAGTGATAGGCCGGGTTTACTTCTGTTCGGACATTGGGTACAACATATACAAATCCTAGGGGTATATTTCGCACGTAATTCCAAAATAAAAGATGATTTGGACTATGAGGACATTTTGAGCAAAATCAAAATACTAATCGGTTGGTGGAAGCAACAGGATTTATTTATGGCAAAATTAGATTGTTTAAAATGTATGTAGGGAGGGAGAGACAGAATAAAACGGAAAATATCATATCAAGATTACTGCGTTGGGGGACACAGAGTAACGACTTTCAAGGTACATTTTGTCAAGACTCGGAGAATAATGTGGATTAAACGGTTGCTCTATGCAAAAAGTATTTAGGTTGGAAAGTAACCTTTGACCACTTTTTCAGATCACTGGGTGGTCGAATTATACTTCTTTATAGTAATGATATATAAACTAATAGACTTCAATGTTAAATCATTTTTAAAGACATTTTGAAAGCATGGCAAGAATAAGATAAATGCAGACATTTTGGAGAAAATAAGCATAATCCAGTTATTTTTAATATGCCTAAGTTTTCCCGCCTAACTTCGTAAACTTAGCATCCGAATTAACGTTACATTCATTCAATTTCGCACGAAATTGAATGATTATGTATATCAACATTCAAAAAGCTAATTGTTTCGTTCAATTTGATATAGTAGCATGCGATTTCATACTCTTTGCACGCAGACGTGCAAAACGAGCATTCAATTTAGAAAAGCATGCAAGGAGCGTTCAACTTCGCGCCCGACAGACGGTGGTTTGTATTCGGGCATTCAATTTCGTGACTAGGAATACGTAATTGACATTTGTGCAATGTTTTTCATTTGATGTTAATTTGTCCCTTTGTGTATACTTCTGTTTGAATAATTTATGCAAAGTTTACTTGTGGGAATTACATGCGTATTCGTTAGCAGGTATCTCTAACTACACAGATAACCGTCCCTGGAGAAGTAATGGTGCACAATCTTCGACTTCTCTTCTAAGGACAAGCTTTATATACAACCATTCTCAGAAGAACATCCCAGGGTGCAAATATGGCACGCCAGGAAATCGAAGGCTGATCGACTTTAATATACATGGACATGATGAAAACAAAAATACAATAATGAATAAAGAAAAAGATGTAAATGAAAGAAAGAAAAAACACATACTCAATCAAAATTAATACAAACAAACCGTAACAAAAATTACCTCATTTAAGATGAAAAGTATCAGCAAAAATAAAGAATGCCGAAAGAAAGAGAAAACTTAAAATGCGATATAAATATATCAGACAAAATATGAAAATTGTATGATGTGAAATCATGTCGGGGAAAATAGCATAAGGAAAAAGAATAAATAAATGAACATGAAAAGCTCAATATCCGAATAAACATCAATACTATGATGATGAGGTCTTGTTTTAATTTGAATGACCCAATTGCAAAAGAGGTTGCCCATAGACGAAAATGAAACCGCAATTCGCCAAAGAATTCTCCTCCGACTCAACATTGGCGAAATGGAATGACGCTTACGCATTTCCAAATTGACTGAACCAAGCTTTAATTTAAATGTGCATCTTTAGATAATTCGGTGTCTCGAAACGAAATTAAATGAAAAAGTTTTAAAATGAAAAAGCGGAGCAACAAGTGCAGAAATTAAGCTCGAACATGAATGCAAGTTAATGAAATTGATTGCTGCTTTGATGAAATTGGCCGGGAAAACCTATAATAAGAGTGTATATTATGTCTCTGCAATAATTTGTTTTTTTTGTTTATGTCAAATTATTTCAGAAAGGTATACTTCAAGCATCATATATAATTAAAACCGATCTTACATCTTTATAATTTGGGTTTTGCAACTGAAAGCTTGCTTAGAATTCAAAGGATCTTTATAGCAATCGGAGGAGAATGGATGCAAAGTGATGTTATGGAAGTGGAAACTGAAAATTTTGAAATCGAATTGAAGATATTTGGAATTTTACAGAAGCTGTGTGATTATAAAGTCTAGGCGGTTATATGATTACTTTATTTAAGTATTTCAAAAAGATCACACATTACATATTATTGACGGTTACTGTGAATATGATCTTAGAATGAGGGGATTGAAAGAAACATTCATAATGATCAAATGTGCAATTTTATGTAATAAACAAAGAGAGTTTTAATACAAACAATTACAAGCGGCTGTTTATACGAAAAGAGAGCTTTTTAAATTTGATTTTGTGGACAAGAAGTAGAGACATTCCAACATTTATTTTTAGGTTGTCATAAAGTAAAACGATTATGGCAGGAGGTGATTAAAAAGTTAAATTTAATCGAAGTTCACAGTGGTGATTGAAAACCCATTCTTATAAGAATATCCGGCAATACTGCAAGAATATTTGTAATAAATTGTATCATATTTCTATTAGAGTATACCATTTTTATTTCCAGAAAAGAAGGAACTCTGCCATCCGTGCAGAAAGTAATACATATGGTGAAAAATTACAGAGACGAGGAATATAGAATAGCCTTCAAAAAGGAAAACTAGGGATGCACTTACAGAAATGGGAACAAATCGATGTATTTTTTTACTTTAATGGATGTGGTTTTTTTCGCACTCTTGTACAGGTGGACAAACTGAAAAGGTTGCGTGCAGTGTGTGTGTGTGTTGGTGGGGGTGTGCTAGAGGGGGTGTGTCATGATATAACAACAAATACTCAGAGGGGGTGTCATGAGTTTGTTCGGTGCGAGGTGAGGTTGTGCGGGTGTGTGATTGGGTGGGACTATGTAACTTCATACCAAGTTCCTTGTTTTTTTAATTTATTATAAACTGTTATTTGAAAGAAAAAATGTACAACCAGGTACAATTTGATATTTTTCTATATTCATTGTTCATTGATTGATGTGATTTATAAAGTGTCTTGTACCAAAGATCTTGTTATAATTTCTTGTAACGTGAATTCATGAGGAAGAAAATGAAATATCAGTTAAAACAAACAAATAAATTCATTATATAAATGTCAGCAATTGTTTATCCAACAAATTAGTCGTACTATCATAACAGATTGAGACTCGAGACGTCCAGTGTTTGGACCCCCCCCCCCCCCCTCCACACCCCTCCATCAGCCCTACATGCAAAAAACGGAAGGTCTAGTGAGATTACCAAATCATATGCCAGGGGGAAAAGAAACTTTCTGACAATCTTGGATCCACAACCATAAAATGTCGTTTAGTTTAGGGCTTTAGGTACTTCCCGAACAAAAGCACACCCCCCCCTTGAAGAGTAGCGTGTTTGAGGACTATTTTGCCACCGTTCTGTCTACTTGTTTTATTCTCTTTTGTTCTATGAACTTTAGATAATGAGCAAACTACTTAATTCATCTTTACCCACTGCTCCCACAGTCGACAGGTCAATTACAATCTAGAAAATATTTACGATGTACAAATTTTATCCACTATGTCACATTATGCTTCTTAACATATAAGGTTTGTGTCGCCTATTTGCTGTTAGTCATGCCACAGTCCTATTTGGATCACTCAAAACACATTATTAACTCAACATAACGGTGAAGTATGAACACCATTATCAATCTCAAAATAATACAGAAACTATCGAAATTAGTGGTAATGTCAGGTGTCAAGACTTGTACATTATTAGAAAATAAAGGTTGATGTGTTAAGACGTTTTTATCGTAGCAACGATATTGATATAATGTTAAACAAATAATTGTTGACTCTGGAATATACTTTTAGTTGGTTATTAGTGACTAATCATTAAATATAATGTTGATATGATAACAGATTGAGACTCTTGATATCCAGTTTGGGGATCTCAGTAAACGTCCCTCTGCATCACGTGGTCTCGCTCAGTTCTTCTGCAAGATGCCTAATCTGAGGAACCTGACACTTCGTGGAGGAAACCGATCGGACAATGTCTCGCTTCATAATGACTTCTACTCAACATCGATAGCGTCATCTGCAAAGGTATTGATTAGAGCATATATTTAATAATTTTGTTATAATCTAAGCAAATCACTACGCGTTTTGTTGTACTGACGAGTACTCATTTCTATAGTAAAACGAGACTGGGTGGTTTAACTGTCCTAAATAATACACCGTTTAGAGGAAGCAGGTAGGAAAAGTGATTTTAGGAAGTGGAAATACGCTGCCTTTAAAAAAAAAATCAATATTATAAAATTGAAAGTAAATAATATATTCCATATTTTTCATTCCATGCATGCGGCAACACAATGCTACGTAAAATTAGATCTACTAAGTACTATTTCAATTGAATGTAAGAATACACATTACTTTTAAAATGATTGATGATGGCAACTGTAAAATTAAGACCCTTGACAAGTGACGGCCAGTATTTGAATACCCCCCTCCTTTACCCTCTCCCTCCCCTCAATTAGTCCGTCATGCAAATGCGGACAGATAGCGACATTACCAAATCATAAGTCCAGGAAAACCCCTCCTCTCTGACAATCTTTGAGCCGCCACTTTATAATGTCGTCAATAACATAACCAGGGTGTTCAAGTCGATCACGAACCCAGTGGTTCATTCATATATACCCACTTATCCCACAATCAACAGGTCAATATGATCTAGGAACAGTTCATTGTATCTCCTATCCGTTTATTTGAAGTTTAATGACTATCATCCTTAAAACCTGCCATGATGTCACATCATACTTTTCAACATCCATGTATTCCGCTACCCCCCCCCCTTTTTTTTTTTAAATCCTATTATTCAGGTCCATGAACCGATTCTTTACTCAAAACTCAAAACCAGTGTTTTTGTTCCCATTGCATCTTTACGTAATGATCATCTTTACGCAGTATACAACTTTACGTAATAATGTTTCATCGTACAATCAGTGTCAAAAGAATACAATTACTATAAAAATAGGAAATTTGTATGGTCGTATCCGGACAACTACCCCCTAGGGCAGCCATCCTCTACGACGACTACCCCCAGGACTACTACCCCCAGGCAACTACCCTCTAGGACAACTACCCCCTAGGACAACTACCCCCGGCCAACTACCCCTAGACAACTCGGAGTAGCTGTCCTAGGGGGTAGTTGTCCGGGGGTAGTTGTCCGGAGGTAGTTTTTGTAGGTGGTATTTGTCCTAGGGGTAGTTTACTGGAGGTAGTTGTCCTAATGGGTAGTTTACTGGGAGATAGTTGTCCGGGGGTAATTGTCCCAGTGGTTAGTCGTCGTAGAGGATGGCTGCCGAAGGGGGTAGTTGACTGGGGGTGGTTATCCGTGGGTGGATGTCCAGGGGGTAGATGTCCTAGAACCCTTTTTGTCATGAAACCTAAGGACGCAATTACATATCTACCAACAATCGTACCTAATATATTTGTCATTGCACTTGCTCTTTCTATTTTGGTGGACGACCAGATTGTTAACCTGACTGAGCTGACAGTGGATGATGTCACACTAGAAGGATGGCGGGATTGTGGTTCGATGTTTGACAATGTGAAGAGGGTCACTATACAGGTACTGAGCACGATCACATATGACGTCATCCGGAGGATCCATCTCCCAGGAGCAACAGAACTCACCATTCAAACACATGAGTATGGATTTCTAACGGCTGATTTCCACGAGAATCCCACTTCATTACCCGATGCCCTCCTGAATATCTCCCCTCAGCTTGTCAAGGTGACATTCAGCTATCTTGACATTGGTAACAGTAAGATGGAACTAATCGTACAAGCTTTCGGATCACCTCTCAGCCTCAAACATCTGGAGACTATCAGGTAAGAAAATTGTGATTTTTTTTTTCTTTCCAAAGAGCACTTTAACATTTGTTTTCTTTTAATTCTCCCCTCCCAATCTAGAAATGGAAGAAAATATATGTTTCTTTGAATTGAATAGAGTGTGTCTCCCCCATTTCTATCTCTCTCTCTCTCTCTCTCTTTGTTTGATTTGAAATGATTAGAATCGATTTGAATTTAGAGATGACAAAACATTAATAACAACATGAGTAGGCCGAAATACTAAGAATGAATAGCTCTGCTCATCTGTACCATGCTATACAGTTGTACTACCAATTGAGGAATGTTGTGCCGATTTTTGCAAAACCTGACGGTATAAATTGCGCCACTGGTACAAATTGTCGACAGCCATGATCAAAGCACACTAGATTGAACGATCAAGTTTAAAGCCGTAAGTAGCATAACCTCATATCATCAGAAGCGTCACCAGAGGGGATGTGGGTGTGACGTCACAGGTCGCGGGGTCATTTACCCCCCAAAGTCGGTGAATTGTAGCTCCATCGCTAGCGCGAGCTGTTTACTGTATACTGTGTACGTGCGATAGATTTCCCCTTCATTGCAAAGATTAGGGATACCAAAGCAGCAGAATGAAGGGTCCGTTGATAATTTATAAACATACATGTACTTTCAACAAACAAAAAGTTTGAACGCATGGGACCAACGCTTGAAGTAAGATTTTAAACCCGAGTGCAGGTCAGTAAATTATTGCATATGTTGTTATATCCATCTCTAATATTACGAAATTGTTAATTCTAACCAAAGATTTACGCTTCGTCAATATCTTGGACAATTTAATTGTTTTTATTAGGGTAAGAGGTAAAAGGTCGGGTTTTGGAAAATATCGTATGCAATGCAGGAACTGTACACACACAAGATCGTAAGCCCGAATTCTGCATTTTTTTATTATTATTATTTATTAATTTTTTTGGGGGGAGGGGAAATGACCTGACCCGGAAATACTTGCTGTGATTCTCGCGCATGCGCAAAACGTAATTACGAAAAGGCTTATACTCATGACGGTGACAATAATAATAAGGAAAGGAAGAAGGAGAAGAAGAAAGAAATACTGATGATGATGTTGCAGCAAATAAACTGGGCTACTGGTTATGTGACATGTCACGTATGTCTCCCGAGAACTTAGTTCGGCGTTGACAATATCAGTGGTATTACTCATATTGCTCCGATTGTCTCATTTCCGCTCGCTGGAACATTGCCAGCACAAACCACTGACCTCTACCTCCTGGACGGATCATCGCCCATTCCCATTCACTATACGTTACGTACTAAAAGGGTGTATTGTCTGACCGTTCATGAATATTCATGTTTTGCTTACTTCGGCAAAATGTTTGCTTTTACTAAATGGAAAAATTACGGTGGGGGGGGGGGGGGGTTATATGAAATGGACATAATGAACCAAGCAGAAGTGATCTATGATAATTCATGCTTTTTATCCGTGTGCTTGACCTATAATCTTAAAATCGCTTGGCAAACTGAGTCCAAAGTTCGACTTGTTTCACATGTGTATTATAGGCAATGACGAGCTTGCAACCCCCACCTCAATTTTTGGAGAGGGGCATATGTTATCTCCCCCTCCCCTTCCCCCCCCCCCCTCCCCTATTCCCCAGTCACGACTTATTTTTTTCATCGTTGTTATCTTCATCGCTACATATTCAACGTCTGGCGACAGTTTGTGCCGCCTGCTTTTGTTTCTCCGGCACAAATTGTCGTCGTCTATTTGTACCGGTGGCGATAATTTGTATACCGTCACGTTTTAAAAATATCGGCACAAATTGTCGACGTCGATGATATGTGCTGCAACAAGGGGTCTACATGATGACAAAAAATAAGAGAAAAACTTACATCATTATTAACAGCTTTATTCCAAATATGATAAATCCTTAATCACTTAAAGTCGATAATGCTTTATACCATCGATCTTGATACTGGTAGATTCATAAGATGCGGGACAGATGAGAGCGTGGATGATTTCATCATTGCTAGCAATGAAGGTCGGGGCATGAAGGTGGAGGTGGAGCATGGCAAACGACGTTGGTAAGTCCTTAGAACGTTTTCTTTAAGACTAATTGCATCGCCCTTAATGACTGCATGACATTTATGTATGATAACATTTCTTTTAAACCCTCGGCGATAATCATATGCACGATCACATGTCCTTTTTTTCCTTGAGGAAGGTGGTGCTATAAAGTCGCCTCCCTCTTGTTTCAACTATAAAAATAATCTTATGTTATGGTAATGATAGAAAATAAATTCTCACAGAATCTAATAAACGTACACTGAATGTTCAAGATCCCAAATAAATGCCATGTGCCAAAGTATTTTGGTTAAAAATGTACAGGGGCCGGGTAATGAGCATAAAAAGATAACGAAATCAAGATAAGTAGGCCCGACACCATGAGCTTAATACAGGTCACTATGTGCAAATGAGAGTTGTGGTTTTCATTGAAGATGATTTCCAGCAAGTTTTTGTGAGGTGATTTTAATTTAACTGGTTCAAACCATGGAGATATAAGAAGAGATATCTCTATGTTCAAACCATCAATCTACTGCAGGATAATAATCCAGAATAAATTATAGCCATGTTCTCTCGACAAACTATGTCCATACCAGAGCTCTAGATTAGCTTTAACGACTTACTGGCTGACTAGAGAGCAATATAAATGAGGACTAGTGTTAGAATTAGTGGGAGGGTGTTAGGACAATTACCTGCTGGACAATCATCCACCCCCCCCCCCTCCGGTCTTTATTAAAACCAACTGTATTATCTGGATGGAGTTCTCCTTAAGAGGTAATACAAAGTTTTGGTATGGAGTCATGAATTTGGTTCAAATGAACATATTGGAAGCATATGCGATTTTACAATTTAATGATCATTGTCGCGGTTGAAATCGATTCTAAAGTGATGAAATTGTAAATAATAAACTCTTTATGTTGTTTAGCTCCCTCTTAAGACTGATATTACTTTAGCTTTGAAGCAATGTTTCTTGACTACGATCGACCGATTTGCTTTTCCCATTTTTAAGTTATATATCAGAACTGCATATTCTGAGATTGTCATGGTCGCAGCTACCATAGAATGGCCTAAGGCGCTGTTTGAAATATTTGAAATTTACCGGGAGCACCGATACATTTTGGATTAGTCTATTTCTCGAACAATTTTAAATTATATGTAGGCCTATTTTAATATTTAAATTATTAGCATTTTTTGTTTTATGACGTTTTCTACGTAATAATTAACATATAATCAAATACTGTTTTGTTTGACGTAAAGCCGTCTGATATTCAAGCTCACTTCTTTGTCCTTCGTTAACTGCTCTATGTAATAATTTGGATGCAGCGATGCATCTTTATTGATGCACACATTAATAATTGTCTCTCTCTTTCTTTCTTTCTCTCTCCCTCTCTCTCTCTTTCTTTCTCTCTCTCTCTCTCTCTCCGTCTTCTCTCTCTCTCTCTCCGTCTTCTCTCTTACCAATGAATATGTTTAACTAATCTGGTAGATGCCACCCTACTCGATCTGATAACGCAGACGGACCAGACGATCATTGTTCTCGAACTTAAGACGAAATACCGGCTAAAGTGACAACTAAACGAGGAGGCGCGATAGGTCAGTCGTTAGAGCAGTGGTCTCGTAATCCGGTGACCCGGTTTCGAAACCAAGTCGATTCGCTAGTGCCCTTTGGTCAGGCATTAATCCTCATTACCAGGTCCCTCGGAGAAGACCTACAGCCGTTGGCCGTCTGGTTGCTTACTTACAAGCATTATGCTTTCTTAGCAGTCAGGTAAAATAACAACCACCACCATTGTATACGTATCAGATAATTGCCCAATGATTAATTTTAAGTCATGAACCATTTTTGCTTTTACAAATACAATTGTCATGCAATGGAGTTATTCGTCCAATGAATCACGTGAATATTCATAAGATATTACGCCGATTTGTATTCTTGACATCGATTTTGTGGCTCTTTTCCTTTCATTGAAGAAAGTGTGATCTTGAATTCTAATCGAAATATTTTAAAAGGTGTTCGAGGATTTCCATGGTGAAAATCTCAAGACCTGTGACAGGGTCAAAATGATCTAAAATATCATAAATGAAAATGTTCCCATAAGTAAGACGGCAAGATATTCATTGTTAGCAAAAACTCGTTTTTTTTTTAATTTGTATTTTGCAACTGGCAATGTTTTATTTACCACGCTTTTTGTGTACTTAATAAGGGCTTCGACTTTCTTTTCTGGGCCAAGTAATCATGAAATTTTAAGTACCATATTTCACTAATACACAGTATTGGACATGGTAACGTATTTGCTTACTCACAGGCATATATTTTTTTGTGCATGATAATTTAAGACACAAATACAAATCGATTTCCATAAGATCGAGTCCATCATCCTTGAAAATTCATGCTGAATGAAGAGTATTCTCCTTGATAGTAATGAACGTGGATACAACTCAATATTTGGATTGTAAACTCAGAAACAATTTTATCATTCAAATTTGCAGATGGACGATAATTTCAGCAACAGTTCTAAATTGTGATTTAAAAAAAGAGTGTTTACGGTAAACCTTTCTTAGATGTATCCACAAATAGAAAATAAAGGAAATGTTTACTGGGCATGTATCCTTCATGGCCCTTATAAAAAGGACAAAATAATGATGTCCGCATTTCTTTCACAAATATAACACTGAATACTTGTTTTACCCAATATATTTGTGCATAAACTGTTGAATTTGTTACGTAAAAGGGTTGTTTGTATTTGTTAACAGTTTAATTTGGAAAGGGAAACTGTTTTGTGTGATATATATATATGCTTTGTTGATTTCGAATGTATATAATGTTTAAATAACGTAGCCAATAGATCGATGCCCAGGAGTGTATTTACAACGCAAGTTGTTACTACCGACTAAGTATACATGTATAGGAATGTTAAATATCCAAGCGGATATTTTCTTATATACAATATCAACTGGTGATTGTATACTATATGCTAAAGAACATTATGAAGTTAATTCACATAGCATGAAACATGACATTAGGAATGTGTTTCTGCACTTTCTGTAATCATGGTAAATTTCTGCATTATGCGAAAAACCCAATTTATCACCAGTAATACTAGTAGTATAGTTTTCAATATTAGTAGTAGTCTAATAAATGTGTATAGTTGTTTTTGGTGTAGTCATATTTTCTCGTTTATGGCGTTGTTGTTGTGGAAGTACATCTGCTTTAGTATAAGTAGTTGCATTGATTAATTTCAGATATGATCTATCAATATCAATTATTCCGTTCAGTGGAAGTGGTATATTGTTAAAACGCCAAATTTTGTTTACTGAAACCATGGACCTACTATGACTTGGACCTACTACGACACGGGTACATGCTGAAACTGATTATTTTGTATACATTGATTAAAATATAAAGAATGACGTATGTCGTTAATTTACATGTAGTTCTAATTTGTTTGACATATGACTAACTATATAATTAAAAGTGGAATCCATTATGTTGAATTTAAGTTAAATTCATGTATTGTAATATAAATTCATAAGAATGCATGACAATGTTTTGACGCGGTTATACGTTATAATGTTGGCCATTTTAATTAAATGAACACAATTAAATGTGCCTTAAATCTATTTACTTATATGCTTTTCGTATATTGTGTATGTTTCTAATTATCTGTAGTTTGATGTATTTCAATATACATGGTTATATAATCGTTTTTGTTATTCTTTTAGAATACAATTATTCTGCATTACCATGTTAAGCTCATATGGAATTAACCGGCAGGATTATGTGCTATATAAATATTAATTTATTGCTATTATTAATAAAGAACTAAGTCATTAATGTTTATTCTCGCAATGAATCCATGTACAGTATCATGAACCCATTCTGATCTGATAATTCTATTTTTTTGAAATATTTTCAAGTAGCCATAAGTTTTTTTACATTTTTGAGGTCATTTAGTTTTATTATATAAATGTTTCATTAGTTTTAACTCAAGTCTTTGATTCAGATGCCTAGGGATATCACCCCACACCTCAACCTGCGTGTTTGTATTACTAGTAGTTTGTTCCTGTGTATTGCCTGTTTTGTAATCACTGCATTCAGTTTTTATGAGATGCAGTGGACCATAATATTGGCCCAACATGCTTCTCAGTGAGATTCTAGTGCTGTTTCAACACATTTTGTAGAATGTTTGGTACTCTAGCGATTCTTCACATTTTTGCAACTTATATAAACATTTAAGAAATTTTCTTCTTTGTTTTCTTTTTAAGTAACCAAATATAGAATTCATTAGGAGCCAGAGGCATGTCTGGGGACCCCTCCCTCATCCATCACGTGAATTTTATCAAGCATGCTTCTGATAAGTACGTTGCTCCTTGGGCCTATAGGACACCATAATCTATTCATCTAAATAAGTTGCATATGCTTTTATACTTTAACTAATAATTAATCACAACCTTTAGGTATAGGCTGATGTTTGTTATAGTAACACTATCTGACGGTATATATAGGCCTACATCTATTAATGATTTCAATGTAAGATGAACTCATTGTAAACATTGTAAATACCTTTCTGTATCAATAATGTATCTCTGTCAAAGAATATTTTTGACAATGGAGACATGTCAATCCAATAATATCGTATTCATGATATTACAAATGAAGAAACACTTTATTTTATATTAGATGTTTCAGAAGGCGATGGGGTATAAGTTCTTGATTGACAAGAATTAATTGAAAGATTCACTGTGATGAAGCTCTTGGGCACGATCGAAGGGGGAGGGGGCTTCCTCGAAAAGAGAGAAAAAAGAAGAAAGACTCAGAGAGTGTTTGTGAGAGAGAGAGAGAGAAAAAGAGAGAGAGAGAGAGAGAAGCGAGATGGAATGTGAAGTGGCAAGACGATGAAAGACCCTCCCACGATGAGCTATTCCATTTCATCCACCTTACCTGAAGAAAACGAAATAATTTGCATTATCAATGTAATCATCAAAATTATCATGATTATTCTTAATATCATCATCATCGTCATCATCACCATTATATAATTTGTAATCTACTTTTTCTTCATTGTTATACATGTAGTACAACATAAACAAAACGAAATAATTAACTGAATTTAGTAATCTTTAAAGGTAAAGACCAGTAATGGTCATGCGATTGCATTGTGAAAGAAACGTTGTGGAATCGATCAGAAAAGGTCGATCATCTAGCATCTAGCATCTGCAAGGTTCTGGAATCATCAAAATGATAAGAAATTTGGCTCATTCTTCGTAAAGTTACAAGCACTATACACAGAAAGATGTATATGGGACTACCCTATCTCTCTCACCAGACCATGAGAGAAATAAATTTACCAAATATATGAATTAGTAGGCGGTTTCCCGGCAAATTTTGTATCATCATGTATTAGTCAAAACATATTCTTTCACATGATTGGTAATGAGAGCTTCCATTTCATTTTTTGAAATTGGGGCGTTGCCAATACTGGTCTTTACCTTTAATATAATACAATTACTATAAAATGGTATTATACAGATATTGACCATGCACGATCTCCAACATAAACAAATCCTCTGTGTGGTCATGCCTTGAACCATAATGCATGGTCGTACAGAAGATTTTTTCTGTTGTGGACCGGAGGAAAATGCAATGAATTATTGATAATTTATTGCATTTTCTTTTTTTTTTATTTGTGGGGGCTACCCCCTACGCTCACCCCCGTCGCATACAGTCTTGATTCAGAGGCAAAGCAACGGCCTCGTAACTGTGAGGCCCCAGGATCAAAACCGTGTCGATTTGCTATATTAGTGCTCTTTTGTGAGGCATTAATCCTCATTACTGTCCGTTATGACTTAAGGCTGTAGGTTCCCTAGTTGATATCCATAGTAGCACACACAATGCATGCTTTAGCAGTCACGTAAAACAAACACTCGCAAAGTATTATTCAATAAAATCTGAGAATGTATAATTTCATTTAGATCTATTAGGAAATTTAAAAAAAAAAAAGTAATTTTGTTTTATTTCTCCAAATGTGTAATGCAAACAAAAACATACAATTGAATAATAAACATTTTCAATATTGATTGCTTATACGTAAACCTAATTAACACAAACTCATTTGCAGTATATATAACTTAGCAACAAAGTAAAAAAAAAGTACCTAAACAAAATATATGTCAATTGTAAATGGTATTCACTTATTTAAAAAAATTAAACAAATCTGGAGGTTATTTTACCGAAACAATGCCTGCTCCTCCCTGCCTCCCTCACACAAACTTACCCACCCACCGACACACCCACATACACACACACACCGCACATACACACACACATAGAAAGAGTCACCAATAAGCCATTTCGTAAATACTATCTGCGCATGGGCAGATAAAGGTCATTTCTGATAAAATTGTAAAACCCACCGACAGAGATGAATACGTGCTCATGTTATGTAATCATTAAGGACTTTTAGATTTGCACGTCGACAGCTTTGACTGCAACGTGTGACGTCTCTTTAAGGCACTGCGCAGGCGTCACGTCGTCTCAGTCAGCGGTCGAGAATGCGTCAACCTTGATTTTCCTAAATCTAGTACGATACTAGTATATGCCGCGTGCGCATAAAATATACAGTTCCTCAGGTAGACAAAGGAACATCCCTTCCCTGCTATTATGTAAAAATGTGTAGAACAGGTGTCACATGCATATTCACCTGTTATACACATTTGTACATATTATTGAAAGGATGTTCTTTTGTCTACCACAGCAATTGTTGAGGGTAGAATGAGGAACGGTATATTTTGTCCTGCATGCTTGTATATCGTCGAGTGCAATCTAAAAGATTTCTAATTGTAGTCGACATGGGCAGTTGAGTACGTCGACACGCATGATCAGTCGGCGTTCGTCGTGTTCTCGTCCACTCAATCTAAAAGTCCCTATTATTCATGTGTGCACCTACGGTATATTCTATGATACAAGAGGGCAAACAAAAGCTCCTCATGAAGCACATACATGACTTTGGCATTGATTATTCTTTAAAAAAAAACACAAAGTGGGACTTCTCCACGAGTAAAAGATATGTGGATATCTGGGGTCATTTGACCCATATGCTAACTACGAAATGGTCTATTGAATGAAGGATTGCTTTGCGCAACAAAATGGCATTGCAAAATTACCCATTTCTAGTCTTGATTAGCTCGATGATAATGTTGCTCAGTGAAGCGTGTATAGAGTTATGTAAACAATATATCATTTAAAAGAATATAACTTCTTCTTTATAAAAAGCATGGAATTATATTTATACAGCTCATAGCTTGTTCACAATCACCATTTTTTGTCAGGTTTCCATTTTTCTTGGACATACTCACTGTAGTGTGCAGAAGCAACAGTTTCATGTAATTTTCTATTCATTAAACACGATTGAGGAAATTATAATTATACGGCTCATAGTTTGTTCACAATTAACGTTTGAAAATGATCATCTTGAATATCCCCTCAACCTTCTAGCTTTCCTTTCTCCCTTTTTGAGGGTCCATTTAGAATTATTAAAGAGGCTTTAAGAAACAACCTTATGGAGCTCTCACACTCTGCCGGGCTATTAAAAAAACAACAGAGTCCAGAACGTTGGGTTTTGAGCGAACTTGTCCCCGGCCGCAAAAAAAAAATCATAAAATTAATCTTTTCACCGTTTCGTTGCCATCTTCTGACCGTTCTCACCGGGCGCATACCGGGTGTTGAACGTGCTTCTACCGTCTTCACCGCCCAGATTGACTTTTGTTGACAATTTTGGCCGTTTCCATACCGGGCCCATACCGGGTCTCGAACGTGTGCACCGGGTTTGTAGCAGCCACCTACCAGTCACTTAGCGTCCCCTCATCGCTCGGAGCGTCCTGTGAGCGAGTCCCCAGACTGCTGACGTTCATGACACGTTCACAACCCGCTTACAACCCGTTGCAGACGGTGGATTTTTTTTTCCCGTTCATCACCGTTCTGTAACGGGTTATGAGTGTGTTGTGAACGTGTTCATACAGTGTGACCGTTTTCATAACGTATTCATACCGTCCTCAAACCGTTCAACACCGTCCTCTTGCCGCTTACTTGCGGCCCTTGCGGCCGGTGCCAGCCGGCCAAAGTTTTAAACATGCCCGAAACTTTCGCCGGGTCCCATCGGGTGTAAATAAGCGCCAACGCCCTATTAACGTGTTGCCCGCTTTGATAACGAACCACCGTGTGCCCTCGCCGTTCTCCACCGTCCGCAGACATTTTCGCGCACGGTGGCACACGGTAGGCCTACACGGCAGAGTGTGAGAGTCACTTTATACAAGTGCAATAAACTTGATGGATCAACACTGTTCAAATTGTGATCAGTACAATGTCAGGTTATCAAAACATAACAGCAATCCAAAAGGGCAATGAAATCGTTGTTGATATTTCATCATCTTGAATTTCTAGCTTTTCAGCCTTTCCTGGTTTTCAAAGGACAAGACTTCTTCCCCGTTTGTCTTCATCCTTCCGTCCAACATGTTCACCTATATTTTCTTCCTCTGAAACAGTCTCCGTTGCGATTTTTTCTCATCCCTTCAATTCCTTGATGGAACAATACTTATCATTATTATCTGCAATTTTCGTTTTTCTGAGAAATGTTATATTTTACCCTGGGATTACTATGTGGACGTACTGCTTTGGCATCATATCAATGTTAAATAATGACCAACATGTAATGAATCTAAAATCTAGACTAGAAATTGTTCCATGATGAGGCATTTTTCTGCAGTACTGCAATCTTGAGTATAGCTTGACATACAATCCTGAAGTATGATACTAACAGTGGCTGACGCCAGTGGCGGATCCAGGGGGGGGGGGGGGCGGGGGGGCCCGCCCGCCCCCCCCCCCCCCCCCCTTGAGAAAAAAATCATGTAAAATCACGTGATTTTTACCTTTTTTGGGGGTTGGGCCCCCCCCCCCTGGCGCTCAAGGGGGGGGGGTGCAAATTGAAAAAAATTTGAGGACCAAAAAAAAGCTCTCTACAACCCCCCCCCCCCCCCCCCCCCCCACTAAGCGACATATCGGCCGGCGCGATTTTCAAATTTTTAGGGAGCAAAAACAAAAAAAAGTTGGGCCCCCTCCCCTAAGAAATCCTGGATCCGCGCCTGGCTGACGCATATGACAAAAAAATGATCGAAACACCAATTCTCCCATAAGGGTCTGATTTTTTAGACTAGCAGCTAGCAATTTCCCAGTGATTGCGTTGTTCAAAATGTACAGTCACCAACAAGATGTGTGTCAACGTATGGTGCAAGAATTGTCGGCTGCTGATGTGGCCCAGGCCGAGAGTATTACATGTATAAAAGAGCTTCTGCCAGTTTTGAAAAACAACGTTATAATCAGAACTGGCGAGAAATTGAAGGTGAAGAAACTTGTGCAATGAAGCTGATAGGTAAGTCTGTTACTTTGTCTTTCATAAATGATAAAGCAAAAAGATAAAGACCAGTTTTGGTCATCCGATTGCATTGTAAAAGAAAAGGTGTGGAATGGATTAGAAAATGTTGATCATCTAGTTTATAAGTATTGGTGAGTACATTTCATTTTTTGAGAGGGGGGTCCAAAACTGGTCTTTACTTTACGCTGCAAGGGAAGATTCGCTTCTCGATGGCGACCGCGCCCCCTCGCCTCGATCTGTTCTGTTCCTGCTCGTAGAGTCAATTACGTCCGCTGTGGTGATCGCGGGAGGGTCGTATGGAAAACAGAGTGGATTAAAGGAAGGGAATTGAATATTACGACCATGGTATTATTATTGTTTTTTTGTTATGATTATGATTAATTTCATTGCCGTTATATAAATGGCGAAACTGCCACAGCAGAAAGAGAGTAAAAAATAAGCCAGGCATTATGAAATATGATCTGAATTAACATCAATTTTCATATTTCCTATATCTTGCTCTTTTGAATTTAACTCTCATCTAAGTTTTGACGATCTGCACCGGGAGATGTAGTAATATATATATCTATAACCATCCAAATATATATATTTATAGAATTACAGGATATAAATGATTCTGTAAAACATCTGAAATTTCAAATTTGTGCCTATACTGGTTATAGGGTTTCATCAGGTGAAAATTCATAGAAATCGTCAAACATAGCTACGGAATGCAGTGATAAAGAAGATGTGTAAGATTCCATGTCTGTTTGGTTTATAAATATATGCGTTGCTACGAAAGACAGTTCTATAGTTTTCAAAATAATTGATTTCTTACAGGTAATTGACACTCGGGAATCTCCTGAGCCACACACAAGGTACAGCAAATATCACTTGATAAAAGTCTAGCCTTCCAAATTCAACACCCCAACTCACATATATATAATAAAATATGCCTGGACGAGGTCGTGGTCGTGGACGTGGTCGTGGACGTGGTCGTGGACGTGGTCGTGGCCGAGGTGGTGGCCGAGGGACTGGAAGGAATCGGGGCGGTCAAGGACAGCAGCCTGATCAGGATACAGATGAATGGAATCTCACTGAAACAGCTACTTCTGATCAGGACTTTGTAAGTCTTTGGTGTTTTTTTCAAAACAAAAAGGTAGTCTGATTTGGAACTATTCCACATACCATTGAACTTATTTTGTGATATGATTCCACCATCAGAGTGGTAAGTATGTGTCAAAATCTATCCAGGAAAGAAAATGGACATCATGAAAAATTAATAAAATAACTATTGTTTGCAGGAATATAGTGCAGTTATCGACTTATTGTGTTAGAAAGAGATATGTAGAGTTCTTAAGAAATAATCTGTCTATTTTTTTCTGCGCAATTTGAAATAGATTCATATACACTCCAAAATCAGTTAAATACCACCTTCAAATGCTTGCATATTGTTTTCTATATGAATATCCCCAGTTCGTTTCCAAACGCCTACCCCCTGGACATCCACCCCCGGATAACCACCCCAAGTCAACTACCCCTAGGACAACTACCCCCTAGGATAACTAACCCCAAGACAACTACCCCATACGACAACTACCCCCTACGACAATTACCCCCAGACAACTACCCCCGGACAACTACCCCTAGGATAGTTGCCCTGGGGGTAGTTGTCCTAGAGGATGGTTGTCGTAGGGTGTAGTTTTCCGGGGGTAGTTGTTTTAAAGGGTAGTTGTCTGGGGGTAGTTGTCCTAGGGGGTAGTTGTCCTAGGGGGTAGTTTTCTGAGGTTAGTTGTCCGGGAGTAGTTGTACCGAGGGGTAGTTGTCCTAGAGGGTGGTTGCCCTAGGATGTAGTTGTCCTAGGGGGTAGCTGTCCTAGGGGGTAGTTGACTGGGGTGATTATCCGGGGGTGGATGTCCAGGGGGGTAGGTGTCCTAGAACCTCCCCACTTGTTTATTGTTTGTACAAGTGAATCTTTGAATATAGGATTATGAATATTAAATATAATCACTTATTCTAATCTCTTTTATCTTCTAGTGTTTTGAGAAAATGCAGCAATTGACAAAGTTAAGAAAGACATATTGGTACGATCTGATTTGAAAAGTACCAAAATGTCTTCATGTTTACATCCAATTAATATAAATTATGTGCAACCTTTCATTTTGTTGATGACAGGAGAAACGACCCGAGCTGCTCTTCACATCATCCAAAGTGACCTTTGACCAGCACTTCGCTGCTCAGGAAAGCTACAGGAATGTTTATCTGGCTACTCTGAAGGTCCTGCTTGCAAATGGTGTCAGTATCTCACAAGGTAAAGGATTCTCACAAAATGTGATCTGACGCGGTAATAACCGACCCCCCTCCCCTCCCCCCCCCCCCCAAAAAAAAAAACTTCGTATTTTTAACGTGTAAATGAACTAGCTGCACGCAAAAAGGGTCGTACGTGTATTCATCTAGCTCTGTTTTATGAGACACATAAAAGTGAGTTGTATTACACTTTAAGTAATCACGAAAACACCGTCCTAACTATAAAGTTAGCTGCCATTCTTAACCAGGGTATTATCAAAATATGTTGGTTTTTATTATTGTGTTTATTATGTTTTCCTTATTAAGCTTGTAAGTTAAGTATGTAAAGTGCTTTTGTTTTGTGAACCACATGTGGAAATAAACTAAACTTGAAACTTGGACTTGAAACAGGGATTAAAGTCCGTGCATTGGCTGTAGCATGGGCTCGTAAGGACCACGCCCTGGCTGAGACCTTGCTTCAGGACTCTGAAACCTTCACCATGGTAGAGATCCTGAAGGCTCTTAACCTCCTGGATGCAGGGCGTAGGATGCGAGAGAAAGAGCGCCGCCTCAGGCAGCTTCAGGTACAGATACAGGAGAAGGTCAAAGTCAACCCTAAGAAGGTGTCAAAGGTCAAATCGGATATATTCAACCTCAATGCCACCAAGCTTAAGGTAATTTATCAGTTTTGAAAAATGAACCATATAGTTTTATAAACAAATCATAGTTATTCCACTTTGCATTCAGTGAGAGTTATATTGCCTTAGGATTTTATAATGTTTTTAAATTCAAGGTAGTTCACTGTATTATGGACATGTGAGTGAGCTAGGGTTAAGAATATATTTCTAATTGTGACTTAATGTATGTGGAATCACACTCATAAAGAAAATGTCTGCAAGAGAATGTTATGACATACATCTACGAGCTACAAACACAGGACAAATAAACCATTTAACAAGCACAAATTATTGAATTGCTATGTTTTGATTGGTTACTGTGTGTGTTTGCATGACAGGTTGGTTCAGTGAGTGGAGCACTGAGTCGTCATATCCGCCGTTGGGTACGCAGTCTGACTAGTGCTCAGCTGGAATTCTATGCTCTGCACTACCCCAAGGAACCATGGAAAACTCTGGCTGATATTTGCCATCTTAATCCAAAGAAGGTAACATAAATTTCCCTCATTTTCCTATATGCATTAAATTAACAAAAGCACCTACATGTATGTAATAACGCAACTTTTATTCTTAAGTGGGTGTAAATTGTACAGTTTTGAGCTTACGGCAAGACTTTCTTTAATTATTGTATGTGATTTCAGTCTTTAAGAGGGAAATGGGGGTAAACAATTTGTTTTGTAAACTCTATTAATTTGTCAACTTCTGAACTCAAAGAATTGTCATGAGTTGTTCTAGATCGGGGCTTTTTTTGTATTTTATACTTTATATGCTAAATATACTGTGGTTTCTACTGTGCTGGCATTTTATTTTACATGTGCTCCTTTCACATCACATGTTTCCATCACCACATCCATCTCACATATGTCACTCCTCCCTTCCCTCTTTCTCTGTCTCACTCAGCCATGCACTTCCATGTTATTCTCTTATTCTCCCTCCTTTTTTTTAAATCTCCATCTCCTTCTAAATCTCTATCCCTTTCCACCTACCGGTATCTATGTATATATTGTGTCTGTCTTTCATGTGTCACCCCTTCTTCCTTTTCACTTGCCTGTCCCTTTCTCATCAATATCTTTGTTTCTGTATGCCATGTTTCCATTCCATTTCTATTTATATTAAGCGATGCTCTGATCTATTGAATGCATGCCGCTCATGAATCCTTCACCACAACTCCTTTTGTGATGGTTGCTCAAATGAATGGCTCTATGAATTTTAATTCAGAGCCATACAAATGTACTAGATGCATGATTAGAAAGAGTCACAAATTCTGCACACATTGTTGGCTTTTTCGTTGCATTACCATATTTTGTTTGACACCAAGAATAAAAAAATGACAAACAGCCCTTAAAATTCTTAAATTTTCAATTGTTCAAGTTTCAAAATCAATTTTCTTTCTGATAATATTTGTAGCTTCATATTTTTTCTATAACACTCTATTCCATATAATACTACCATGTACATTGTTTTCTGAAAGAGGACTTTTTATTAGAGCAATGTAGCAATGAAAGAAAATATCGTTTCCAATTGAAGAAGAAGAAAAGTTAATTAATCTATCCCCTCAATATTCGCTTGTATTATCCCTGTACCTAAAGTATGTTTATACTGTAGGACTTTCCTGAGAAGCCATGGTTCCTACCATACTGCTTTGGTGAGCCAGCACCAAGTGGGAGCTTGGTTGCCAAGTGTGCTGGGATGAATGCTGAAAACATCAATGAATTGGTAAAGCGAGTGGATGTTCCGTACAGTCACATCAAGCAGTTCACCGTCAATCTCACAGAGGAGAGCAAGGAACGTATAGCATCCTACGAGGAGAAAGTTGACACCCTCCTGTGGTGAGTGCCAGGAATCTTTTGTCGGTGACTCATTCATCGAACGTAGCTCTTGTCACTTTACTGGGATGGTTTTATATCCCACCGCTGCCACCGTCATAGAAGACGACGACACTTCAATCTCAATATGTACCAGACAGACATTCATGGACTTTTGGACAAACACTACAGGACTAGTTTTAATGACACTTCTCTGAAAATAGAGTCATTTCTAGAACTAATGATTAAATCTCGGTGATCTAGCTATACCTCTTGAGCTCAAAAATTACCATTTCATCATTAGAATCCCAGATTATCTACTCTAATGATTCCTATATTCTCTATCTCTTTCAAGGTACTATGAGGATCTGCATTGCCCTAAAGTAGATGAGGTGATCTGCCGTCGTATCAGCGATGGGGAGGCAGTGACTCTACCCTCAGGCAAGCTGACTGAGAGGTTGCTTTTGATGAAGACCCAAGGAATTGGAGCCTGCGTCATGGAGTCTCTCATCCCCGAGGCAGCAAAGAGGCTCAAAACCATGAAGTTAGTTTACAGCTCAGTAACTGATATACAAAACGAAAATGTAGGTGTTGTACTTGAGTGATTTAAGCACTTGACTGGAGATTTAAAGGTCACAATTTTGAGCCCGAGTAAATCACCAATGTCCTTTGGCAAGACATTAATCCGCATTTACCACTCTAAACCCATGGCATAATAATAAACAATCCAAACCTGTAAACAGAGCATCCGTCTCTGGTTTGGTCAAGTGAAAGCTGTGTGTTACTTTGAAGCCATATATGACTAAACTGGAAACGATAATTTGTTTTCTGATCAGGGTTTCCTTGGAGGCTCCTGTAGCTATACTTGGTGATCGTTCACCTTCCATGGAGGTTGCCATCAAGACCAGTACTATCATAGCAGGTCTTCTGACTGCCATCACAGATGCAAAACTCTCCTTCTTCTCGCATGAGGACTATGTGCCTGAAAAGATCCCGAAAACCATAACTGAGGTAAGTGAACGAACCCTCAAACTCCTTTTGTCTGATGACTTAAAATGGGATTAGCTCTACCGCTGCTCAAACAGTACTATTTACTTTAATGTGAAAACAACTTCCATGGCAATTTAAATGTTATGCCAGCTAGTTTCACTGAGAAAGGTTATCTACTATCAAAATGCCATAGTTTGATCTAAACCTCTTTGATGTCCAATTGTCATTATAGAGTAGATCAAATTTTTGTAGTAAGTCTAGAATGATGAAACAATTTTTGGGAAGAATTGAGCAATTATTGGAAAATAAAGGAATTGTTATCACGATATGCTATGATTGACAGATTCTTGAGATGGCCTCTACGCTGAGGACAGGTGGAATGACGGCCCCTGCAGCCAGTCTTTTGCCGTATTATGAACGCAACGAGGTTATCAAGACATTCGTAGTTGTGACGGATGAAGAGGAAAACTGTGAAGAGGAAAAAAATGACTACCTGTAAGTTCAAGATTCAGATTTGAATCTGATTGGTTGAGCAACGTCATTATGCAAAAATTGACAAAATCATAATGAAAAGCTAATTGATGAGTTTTCATTGGTTCGTACCTGTTTTTGTAAAGGCACTTCATACACCGTGCGGTTGTAATTGTCTATTTGGCATTCCATAATTTTATCGTCTGCGAAGATTGTAATTTTTGGCCCAAAACTGGGGCACGTTATGGCGATGGAAAAGGAATTGCATCGTTAATCGGCATATTATTTATGCCTGCCTGAGACTTTGGTAACAAGTGGCACAGTGGTAAGCATAAATAGAACTTTTAGGTTTAATTTCAAGAGAACTCGCTCAGTATGCATACAGCAATCAGTGTTATTCTACTGTAGAACTTCAATAGCTCGTGTATCAGATTGATGCATTGTATGCATAGTGTGCAGGTCTTTGTGTAGTACTATAATTATGAATATCTGTTTGTATGGAAATATACAGAAACTCTTAATCAGTATCGAATTTATTGTGTAATGATAACTCAACTAGATTAAACTCAAACCTCAGTCCTGAGGAAATAAGCACTCAAATACGCCAAAACTTGATATAAGATGGTTGACATTACATTTATTGCTCACATAACATTTCTGCAATTACATTGTCTATTTAAGCTGTTTTCGACACCCATTGTATACAGTTAAATACGTTTACAAATATTCCTTATTTGTAGGATATCAGTTTAGAGTTTACTTCTAATTTTCACAACACTTAGTGTATTAAATACTGGACAGTATTGCTATTATGATAATTTAAGTCCAATTACTTTAAATTGAAGTTAGACTAATTGTTATTCACTTTAGTATAATGTTTAGACTCATAATGCAGTGGAACCTCATTATTAAAGGCACTGATGTGGCAGACTTTACCTATAACAATGTATCTTCTCTCGTCCCAAGTGCCTCGTTATAATGCAGTTGCACTGTAACATGCTTTGATATGATGATATACTTATGTTGGATTTTGTTCATTTGTTTGTTCGTTTATAGTTTTTACGGGAATCTAAGGAACAAAGTGAATCAGCAAGCCAAAGAGTCAGCTTTGACCATGATGAAGAGACTAGATTTAATAAAGCTGTTTTTGACTATTGTTTACCCAGTATGAGAACACGTGTGAGCTTTCGTTTGTTTGTCGTCGTAGTCCGGGCAGGCACAGTAAAAACACTTCCAACGTAGCGTCAAAATGGCCTCATCATCATCAACAAGCCTGATTATCAAGATGGAGCCAATAAATAGACGCTAGACATTTGAGTTGAGTTCAACATGACATTTCAGCTGGATGAACCTACGAACATAACTACGTTTGGCGACGAGCACAGGATATATGCTAGAGATCAGCTAGAATTGCACCATAACGCATGAATCTCAGAATCTGAGTGGATGTTGATGGATTTTGATTTGGATTGTGAAACGATGTTGTGATCCAGTCATTTCTCATATGTCTCAATAGTTCGAGGTATGTAAAGCTGTGTATGGACGCTATGCAGTTTGATCTACACTAATGTTACAGTCACAATGAATTATGGTTGCAATGCAGCAGTGTCATCGATTTATTATTGAGGTGTATTATGGACGCTAAGCTGGAATCGGCCACAATCGTTATTATACACTGTTATAAAATACGTGGCTTTACCATAATTTGCACCAGCAGTTGGCATGCAGCCATAATGTAACAGGACTAGCGACGGCCTTGATAGATCCAGCCCACAGTCACGTCTAGTTAAGAGTCTAAGGACTAAAGCCTAGTGTAGATGTTAGCGGATCAGCCAAGCCCAAGTTCAAGACTATTCTGTGTCAGCCTCTCGTAGCAGCCCTAGCATAATTTATGAACTAGCCTAATCCAGCTGAAGTCCAGCTTGAACAACAGCCCGGGAATCGGCCCGGTCAAGCCATACAGCCCGGGAGCCAGCGTGGTTTAGTCTTGTACAGTCCAGGTCCAGCCAGGTTTGAACTTGAAGCATAAATCAAGCCAACAACATTGAATTTATAAATGAAACATTGGATCTGAACTTGATGAAATAAAAGTAGTTAGAACCAGAGCTACAATAGGCTCTGTGAAACTTCAAGACTCTTGATAACAAATTAACAGAGGTCAAGTAAAAGTTGAATTTTAATAACTATTTCATGTATAGTAGTCTATTGAAAAGTGTTTCCAATATGATTCTGCAAATACTGCATGTTTTGTTTGCAGGTAGCCAGCATTAGTTTTGTGCTCAAGTGACAAGAAAGTTAAAGGTGTAATTTCATTACAAAGTGATATTGACATTGCAGTTCAGAGTCAAGCAAGGAAGGAATATGTGGCGATGTTGAACTTTATCGCATGATCGCGTGGTCTGCATTCAAGCCCTTTTGATAAGCGAATTTTGAGGCGTGCGTAAAGGCTTTATTGGGAGATGTAAAATCAAATTACTATGGATTATTGGTAATTGCATTAGCAAGAAGCATTTTAAGCGGTTTTACATTGATGAGGTTGGTAGGCTTAGCGCTGTAGCTTTGCTTAAATTGATGTTTGATTTCACTCTAGTTGCATGACAATTTAATTTGGTCAATTTGCTGTACAAGGTGCAAGTGCATGGTTTAGCATAAGAGGCCAGCTCCTTATTACATTTCTGTTGTGTCAAAGCTAATTAAACATGGCAGATTCAAGAAAGTCATCAAGGGAGAGGCAGCCCACGGAAAAAATGGCCGCTCTTCAGGCCTCTGAAGAATCAAAGACAGAGCGGAAGTTTTTCAAGATGTATGGCTCCCTTAAGGCCACAGTAAAGGCAGCTAGAACAATCATTAAGACAGAGACAGAAGAAGGTCCCATCAAACAACAGATATTCATACTGGAAGCTGGAGAGAGGGAATTGATGGAAACCTACGAGATTTTGAGGAGACACAAGGTCCCCATAAGAGAGGCCACCACGAGGATGGACCGTGCCAACGCAATGGTCAGAGATAGCGTCAACGCCTTGGAAGAAGTTCTGGGATCCCTAGAAGGTCCTTTTGACGCCGAGGATCGGAAGCAGATAGCGAAAGAATTCTTGAAACAAGAATATGCTTCATCGGTCTTCAGCTCAATTTTAAGCGAAATGGACCAAGGGGTTGAAACCAGCCAACCGCGTGGAGCCACACCAGTAATTGACATTGATAGCAATCCTGGACAGCCTGTAGAATCTCGTAACACACCATCACTTCCTCCTCAAGACAAAATGTACCCAGGAGTTGGAGTAAACCAACCACCTGAAGGTATTCAAGGGCAGTCAGCAGAACTTCCTGCCAAGACGTCATCTCCTTCCCTTCAAGATGAGATGGGCCCAGAGTTTAGAGTAGGCCAGCTACATGATAGTCTACCTGATTCGCATGTGGAACCTCGTGACAAGACACCACTACAGCCGCTTCAGACAACGTCGGTTGACGTCCAGGGCTTATGTAAGGCTTTAGCAGACAACATGTACCACACAAGACTTCCGATGCCAGTGCCACGCACCTTTAGTGGGGATTCGCTCGAGTTTATAGAGTTCGAGAAAGGTTTCAAGACTTTGATCGAAAACCGTGGCATACCACCAACAGAGATGCTGTATTATCTGAAGCAGTACCTGACTGGTCCGGCAAGGGAGGCGGTGGAAGGTTTCTTTTTCGGGGACTCCAAAGAGGCATATGATGGGGCATGGAGGTGCCTTCGACAGAGGTATGGTCATCCTTTTAATGTCCAACAAGCGTTCCGGAAGAAGCTAAGTGCTTGGCCGAAGATATCCTCCAAAGATGCCATAGGTCTTCAGAAGTTTGCGGACTACTTAAAGTCTTGTGATGATGCTATGCCATATGTCACTGGCCTCCAGGTGCTAAACGACTGCTATGAAAATCAAAAGATGATAGCCAAACTTCCAGACTGGCTGATTAGTAGCTGGAATAGGGTGGTATCAGATGAGTTGGAAGGCGGCAGCTATCCTTCATTTTCTAAGTTTGTGAAATTTGTTGCTAAGGAGGCAAGGATAGCCAACAATCCCATTTCTTCTCTAGGTGCCCTGAAATCTGAGGACTCTCAAAGAGAATCAAGTCCCAAGACCTCCAAGATCGAGCGAGAAGCAAGAAATAAGGGATCTGCTTTGGCTGTCAACACCAAGGAAAGTGCCGAAGGCAAGAACATCCCAAACCAAGTCAAGAAGGCTCCAAAACCTTGCTGCCTGTGTAGTGAAACTGGACACAAGTCCGAGGACTGTGACAAGTTTTTGGCCAAGCCACTTTCTGAACGCAGGAAGTTTGTTCAAGAAAATCATGTATGCTTTGGTTGCTTACAGAAGGGGCATTTTTCTAAGGCATGTAAACAAAGGCTGAAGTGTAGTACATGTGGTAAGCGCCATCCCACGGCTCTTCATGAGGAAAACCCTACGATAAGAGAGGACAATGCGCACAAGAGTGAAGGAGCTTCTGAGGACATGGCTACGTCTTGCCAAGTCCGTTCTGGAAAACAAGCTAGCACTTCGATGATTGTACCAGTGTGGGTCGCGGCAGAACAAGCACCATCGTCAGAGATTCTGACTTACGCCCTCCTGGATACCCAAAGTGATTCATCGTTCATTCTAGATGAAGTAGCGCAAGCCCTGAATGCTAAGCAGCAACCCATACGCTTAAAGTTATCTACTATGACTTCGTCATCGAACATTGATTGCAGCGTGACTTCAAGTATCTTAGTTAGAGGTATGATGTCGCCCTCCCAGCTCAAGATAGGAAAGTGCTATACGCGTGACTTCATACCGACTGATAGAGAACACATCCCAAGCAGAAGTACTGCTGAGAAGTGGACTCATCTCCAAGACGTTGCAAGAGAGATGCCAGCACTTCAGAGATGCGAAGTCGGCCTACTGATAGGCTATAATTGCCCAAAAGCTCTGACACCAAGACAAGTAGTTACTGGTAGCGATGTAGAACCATTTGCTATTCGAACTGACCTCGGCTGGAGTATTGTTGGCTTTGCCGAAGAAGAGAATGCCATGGACTTCAGTAGCCAGTGTGGGAGGGTTTCTACTCGCGAGATACCATTTCCGAAGCCAAAGGAGATCATAGGGTTGCTTGAGGCAGATTTCGCAGAGGACAAATCGCCGGACAAAGCATGCTCTCAGAATGACCTACAATTCTTGAAAGACCTTGACAACAAAGGTCGTCCAAACAAGAAGCTTGCCGAATACTGGAGGCCGGTTCAGAAGCTCGTACTGCTTCTGGAAAAGGTACCTCCATAGAGCAGGTATGTATGTACACTTGAGATTGTTTGGAGCGGGTACAAATGTTTGACCTTGCATTTGCACATGTACTTCGTTTTCTGGTACAGTTTAAAAATTTAGGACTCAAATTCTGATTTTGTTTGCTGCGAATTTTAGATACACAGCGCTTAAATATTGTCGCAACCTTTAAGCTTGCCTTACAACCTTTGCAGTGTGTGTTATAATCTTTTACAGCACATGTTATAAACGTGCATTGTTTGAGTTCCGCATCATCACTTATGCCATTCTGGTTTGATCAAGCTATTCAATTGCCATGTTATTCGTGTTGTAGATTGCAAGTGTACCAATTTACATGCAAGAGGTGTATGGAGTGCTTGCTTAAAAATTTCCATATTATGGTCACATTATTTCACATGCACCACTTATGTAATACTAGTAAATGCATTTTCATATATATGTAAGTGTACTCATGCATGTGATTATGTTATCAGTGAAGGCAATTTTGGTGGGAGTGTAAAGGCACTTCATACACCGTGCGGTTGTAATTGTCTATTTGGCATTCCATAATTTTATCGTCTGCGAAGATTGTAATTTTTGGCCCAAAACTGGGGCACGTTATGGCGATGGAAAAGGAATTGCATCGTTAATCGGCATATTATTTATGCCTGCCTGAGACTTTGGTAACAAGTGGCACAGTGGTAAGCATAAATAGAACTTTTAGGTTTAATTTCAAGAGAACTCGCTCAGTATGCATACAGCAATCAGTGTTATTCTACTGTAGAACTTCAATAGCTCGTGTATCAGATTGATGCATTGTATGCATAGTGTGCAGGTCTTTGTGTAGTACTATAATTATGAATATCTGTTTGTATGGAAATATACAGAAACTCTTAATCAGTATCGAATTTATTGTGTAATGATAACTCAACTAGATTAAACTCAAACCTCAGTCCTGAGGAAATAAGCACTCAAATACGCCAAAACTTGATATAAGATGGTTGACATTACATTTATTGCTCACATAACATTTCTGCAATTACATTGTCTATTTAAGCTGTTTTCGACACCCATTGTATACAGTTAAATACGTTTACAAATATTCCTTATTTGTAGGATATCAGTTTAGAGTTTACTTCTAATTTTCACAACACTTACTGTATTAAATACTGGACAGTATTGCTATTATGATAATTTAAGTCCAATTACTTTAAATTGAAGTTAGACTAATTGTTATTCACTTTAGTATAATGTTTAGACTCATAATGCAGTGGAACCTCATTATTAAAGGCACTGATGTGGCAGACTTTACCTATAACAATGTATCTTCTCTCGTCCCAAGTGCCTCGTTATAATGCAGTTGCACTGTAACATGCTTTGATATGATGATATACTTATGTTGGATTTTGTTCATTTGTTTGTTCGTTTATAGTTTTTACGGGAATCTAAGGAACAAAGTGAATCAGCAAGCCAAAGAGTCAGCTTTGACCATGATGAAGAGACTAGATTTAATAAAGCTGTTTTGACTATTGTTTACCCAGTATGAGAACACGTGTGAGCTTTCGTTTGTTTGTCGTCGTAGTCCGGGCAGGCACAGTTTTACCCAAGGGAATATGGAGATTGTGAATAAATTTTTTATCTCATCAAGAACGCACCAAATTCTTCTGAATCTCAATATTAGAGATATGATGTGAGTATACTGGAGGTGTATCATGTAGACAGTCTTTATATTCATAGATGGTCTGCTTTCTTTGGCGTTATGTTACTAGTGACATCTTGTCCATCCTTCAGCAGTTTCAGCTCAATTTTCTCGCAACACGGGCTAGGTGTGAGCGAAATATTTTTCAGACAATTCTAAACAAATTATCTAAATGCATACATGTTGGCTTACATAGCTGTTGCCTCTATCTCTTTCACTGATTATACATCATTGTACAGTGTATGCACTGAATACCGAGATAAACTCTGTTTCTTTCTCTACCTTCAGCTTCAAAGCACTATTCAAGAAATACCAGAAGGAGGTGTACGCCGATGCCAAACTGGTCTTCATCTCCTTCCTTGACAACCAGCACGCTGTTGGTCAGATGGTTAATCAGCTGACTGCTGATGGTATCCACCCGATGCAGTTCAAGTTCAGTCGTGACCGGCCTGATCTGACCAAGCTGGACAGTGTCCTGGGTCTACTGTCCACTTCGACCGGTGATTTCAAGAAGGAGGTGAATTGCATCGCCCAAGAAATGACTGATGCTCAGACCAACGCTCGGAAACGGGCTGAACCATGAATGAAGAAATTATGTGAAGACTTAGTCCCTCATTTCAAAATAATTGCAATCTAATTAATCAATTAAGCACCCCTTACCAATATTACCCAACCAAAAGCATGCATTATGATTCAAATGATTTTGTTTCTCATGCAAAAAATAGTACAATATAATTATATTCCAACAACAATGAAACGACAAATATAATGGGGAAAAGGCACGAGAAAAGAGGAACTAACTTGAAGCAGAGCTTGTTGAAGTGTTAGTTCCTCAGATATTGTTTTACAATAAAACATGAACAAAGTATGCTTATAAATCAAGAAATAGACAAATATGTAGCTAAGAATTTCTTTAAAACAAATTGGGGGGGGCAATAAAAAAAGAGGGAAAAAATGGAGGAAATTAGTAAAAGGCAAAAAGAAAGAAAGCTACAAAAAAAAGGGAAAATGAATGATTGCAAAAGCTCTAGAAAAGGGAAATTAGATCAGTAGAATGAGGGAGAAAGAGATTGAGTCGAGAGTCAAACAAACCGAGATTCGATCATGTATATGTGTTTAAAAGTTTAATCTTTAACTTTTGTTTAAATGGGTATAGACTGGTACTTTGTTTAATTGTAGTCTCCAACATGGGGCTGTTGAAGTATTATGAGCAAATTCTTTGTCATACCAACTGTTCTTTTTGACCTGTCTGACTAGCAATTATCTGATAATATGTGATCTGTATTGTTGCTACCTGTTCTGCAGCAGCCTTATCGTGGTCATCTTGATTATTATTTCCTGTCAGTCATTTTCCATGGCAACACTAAAAACAGGAAGATGATTCAATTTGAACCCTGTTCTAGTCTAGATTCCAGACAGATTGTGTCCTTCCAAAGCCTCCTACAGATATGCAGTGGTAAATCGAAGCGTTTTTTAAACGAAATTATATTTTTTTACTACAAAGAGCTCAATGAATACACATATGACATGGGTTACACTCAGTACCGTGTCATATCTGACCGTGCCTTAAGAGTACAAATCAAACCTGGGAAATATGAACTAAATCACTTTCAATTCTATCTTCTTTAAATTAAAAGAATGTATGAACACAGTGTTATGTATGGGAACGTCTGTAGATGAAAAATGAAGTTGGATTGGTTAGCAAGGCAGTCTAGATAAAAGACAACCACAAGTGGAAATTTCCTTTTAAAACAGATGATGACATTGTGGATAATTACAGCAAGTATCTTGCCAGTTCTAAGGGATTACAGTTAACAACTACATCATTCATACCTCTTGTACATTCGATGTTTTTTGTGTTATCTGCAATTCAAGGATGAAAGGTGGACTGATTGAACTAGGGTCTTTTTTTTAATAATGTTAGATGTAAGCTTTGATATGCCACATTCTCAAGAAACATAAATCTGGACCAACCAAGTTTTCACATGCATTAAAAGTTATAAAATTTGGTAAGGGTATGAAGAATTTAGTTGCTTAATGTATGTGTTGAGCATGATACCAAAATGGTTTGTCTTGTCTTTCTTTGTTTACTGTTCATCCGTTACCAATTCTCCATTAGATATTCACCATACTTTTTTGTTTGATCATTTGGAGGATTATTTTTTTTGTCATTACCCGATCCTTTTAACCACTGACTTAATTTTGTTTTAGTGTTTCATGCAATATTTCATATAATCTAGCCCATGTAGTTCTATCATTTTCACTGGTCAAACTTAAAGCACAATCATTCCTAGGATCAACATCCCTGGATGATAAAGAGTGCATACCTAAGACGGGTGGAAATGGTAAATGGAACCTTTAAACCAAATTTCATTGAAACTGGATCATATTTCGTATTGCCACTCAAGATGTGTAAGAGTCAATGAATATATTTGGATCCTGTTCTATTTTAAGTGTCAACTCCTACAGAATTCCTTGTTGATCCTGAAATAGATTCAGGTCGTGTGATATCGATAAAGTGCTTGATTTTGTAATTATGTACAGAAATTCCAAGAGCATTCTTCCAATAATTTCAGATTAACGTTGAATTAAAATTTGCAACAAAAATGCTTTTATCACATGTTTTTCTGTTTATATTTTGTTATTTATATATTACTACATGTAGTGATTAAAGCTATGCAACATATTTCTACATCTTGTTTAAGTGCAATTGGTATACTACTTTTGTCTGATGAAATGTTACAAATTTTCCATTTAGTTTATTTCTTAAATCTTAGATTTTTAAGCATATAATGAGTATAGTATTAATAACATTTGTCGTAGAATTACAGTAATAATGTGTTAAACGGTTGAAATTCCTTGTATTTCTTCATTGTTAATATGTTTTAATAGGGTCATTTACTACAAAACAATATATTCATGACCATTATCATGTACTTTAATTGTTATCATAGCAAGTATTTAAAAAATCTCATACTCATATTATTCGCCGCATTACTTAGATAATATTGCCTTTAACAATATTGTCACAGATCATTCGTTAATGTGTAATTATAAGGTAAAGCCTCGGTCAAAAAATACCGTTAAGGGCTGCTACGAACGATTTTCAGACCATTTCGTAAGATCTACTTAAGAGGGCCGTACGAAACAAGCGTTTGTAGACCGTTCGTAGACCGTTCGTAAGTTCGAAGGTCTTGTCCAAGATTATTTTGTTTACCTCGTTCGAAATCCTCTCTTCGTAAGGCAGCCGTACAAACGTTGTAATACCATCGTAAGCACCACGCAAGATCTTTTTTACATTTCGTAGGGTCGAGAGACAATTCCAGAAGCTTCACATTCTTACGGTGATCGTTGAACGCATTAAGCTGTTCATATAGGGCTCTTACGGCGTTCGTAAGAACGCCTTGCGAACGGAGATTCGTATGGCCTTCACACGTACGACTCCTGGCGTTCGTAAGGCACTCGTAAGGTGCTCGTAAGGAGTACGTACATAATGTATGCAATTTGTGCAGCGCTGTTTTGCAACCCGACGAAATGTCCAAAAAATCGTAACATCTTCTTACGAATGACTTGAGAATGCCGTCAGTTACACATACGACCATCTTGCGAGAACAACAAATCGTAAGATGGCCGTAAGTCTGACGTAAGAAAAACTCAAAGCAATCTTACGAAAAATTAAAAAGACGTTCATACGAACTCCTAAAGAGGAAAGTAAGAAAGACGTAAGAAATTATGCCCCATCTATGAATCTCCATGAACTCCGGAATTTGTACGAACAGGGAGATTCGTACGAACGCATCGTTCGTACGAACGTTTGTGACCGTAGTTTAACAATGATAATTTGATAATAGATTGATGTAGTTAGGAGAGAAATGTATATATGTCTTGTGTTTTTATCTAGTCTACATACATGTAAGTGCAATAAACAACATGCAATTACTCAGATATTTTTCATTAGCCTATTGTGTATTATTTGAATTATTGATGTCACATTACTCACAATTGGCATGAAGTAGATAGGGCATTTGCTTCATGAAATCAAGCAGTTTCCATAAATTAAAAAAAACACAGAAAATGCAATAAATTTTCAATAATTTATTGCATTTAACCCCAGCGCCTAACATTAACAAAAATTCTGTGTGCCCATGCCTTGAGCCATAATGCATGGCCGTCCAGAGGATTTTTTTATGTTGGGGACCGGGGTAAAATGCAATAAATTATTGAAAATTTATTGCATTTTCTGTTTTTTATTTTATTTATGGAAACTGCCCCCTACCCTAGCCCCCGCTGCGTACAGTCATGGTTCAGTGACAAAACAATGGCCTCGTAACTGTGAGGCCCCAGGATCAAAACCGTGTCGATGTGCTTTATTAGTGCCCTTTTGTGGGGCATTAATCCTCATCACTGTCATTTATGACTTAATGGCATAGGTCCCCTAGTTAATAAGCATAGTAGCATACACATGCTTTAGCAGTTCCGCAACACACACATTGGCAAGTTATTATTCAATAAAATCTGAGAATGTATACTATTATCTATATCTATTATTTTTAAATAATTTTTAAAATAATTCCATAAATTGGGGTAAAACTAAAATATTCCACCTTTATGAGCGACAGTGTATGTATCATGCAGAGCCAATGAACTGAGTATATTTTGGGGTCATGAGGTCGAAGGTCAATGGTCATAGGTCATGAGGCTCATTATGCATGCAAAAATAGCTTGTGAACGCACTTTCATTAGAACTGACGGATGGATTAAAATCAAACTTAGGACATGTATATCTTGCAAAGCCAATGAACTGATTAGATTTTAGGGTCATGAGGTCAAAGATTAAAGGACGATACATGTATATGAGAAATAGCTTGTAATCACGATATTCTGAGAACCTGTTGAAGGTAAAGACCAGTTATGGTCATGCGATTGCATTGTGAAAGAAACGTTGTGGAATCGATCAGAAAAGGTTGATCATCTAGCATATAAGTATTGGTGTGTACTGGAATCATCAAAATGATAAGAAATTTGGCCCATTCTTCGTAAAGTTACAAGCACTATACACAGAAATATGTATATGGGACTACCCTATATCTCTCACAGTCAAATAGATATAGTAATGTACCAAATATATCAATTAGTTGGCGGTTTCTCGACAAATTGGTTATCATCATGTATTAGTCAAAACATATTCTTTCACATGATTGGTAATGAGAGCTTCCATTTCATTTTTTGAAATTGGGGCATTTCCAATACTGGTCTTTACCTTTAATGGATTCCAATCGAATTTGAATTTGAAAAATTGCTTCTGTTTTGGTTTGTAAAATGTATTGCTCTATGACGGAGGCATCATTTTCGACTGCGCGCAGTCGAAGTTCCATCAAGTTTCGTTTTAATTCCATGAAGATCCAAGCCATAAAATCAGTTTTCTATCTTGAAGCATGCAAGGAGCTTTGATCAAGGGAAATTTCAATAGCCTGTTCTATTGCCTGTATAGAAATATGTTCGGTTGAAGTAATAGGCGATATAAAGGCTACTGAATTCGCTTTCACGTTGATTTTAGAAAGTCTTTGCAATCATGTTTGATGATGTGATCACGTGCTCTGACATCGACATCGACCGCGATGACGACCGTCTTTCTTTCCATCGGATTTGGTGAAGTTGGAGAAATCGATCGTACTTTGAGGACGCATGCATCCATTTTCTTTACTTGATCTCATCTCGTACTCCATTTGACCTGTTAGGAGTAAAGGAAATGAAAAGGGATATTGAATAATAAAACCGATTTAAAGGGATCGTTGAGTTTTGGTATAAAGGGCGATGTACGAAATAATTTTTTGTGAGACAATGAAAAACTGAGTATCAAATTTGAAAGATCGTGCAACTTAAATGACAATAGCTTTGAAGTATGGTGCAGTTATAACTATTAGTTTGTTATGTAATGATGCACGTTTTGGTTACTAAAATTAAGTTTGACCAAAACTGTACTCTCTATACTAAAAACAATTATCCTTTTAAAAAGAAGAAAATGTCAAGGGGCAAATACCATTGAGCTTTTATTAGTTTTGCTATTATAAACATAATTTTTTTTCTTCAGAACTAACTAATGCAAGGGTCACTCTGTGGCCTGGACCCACCCTCCTCAGAGGTCGCCAAATATCGACGTCGACTCGACGCCTAAGCCTGACCCTGACCTATTTGTTGTTGTAGTGAAGTCCTAACGTTCGTTTTTCTTCATTGGGTGAAGCTTTACTATACAAATTGATGAAATGTGTGAAGCTTTGACGAGTAATTTGTTTTTTTCTGGTGATGTGACATCGAATCCAATCGGTCGCCTTGTTTGTTCAGGTGATGTGACATCGAAGCCACTACCGGTCGCGTCGAAAATATGTCGAAATCATGTCGAAATCGTGCGTTTCAAAACAACTATTTAATTTTTATTCCGGTCACTCATGCACTCGCAGAGTGATCGTCCTGAGGTCACCGAACTTTTCTCCAGCGAAACTGATTTCGAGATTTCACGAGATCGTTTTCGAGTAGTCTACTAGTCTCCTACACATAACTAGTTGCGTGAGTATTCGCAGTATACGTGCCTGAAAGGCCAGCCTCAAGTCTGGAAACGAGACTAGTAGCCTACGAGCTGTCGGTATTGTACCAAGCATGCGCAGCGCAGATCGTGCCAAGTTTTGGCCCCAAGTTTTTGCGAGGTGAGTTGAAAAAAAATAGAAAGTTCAGAGTTTTCCGATCATTTTGAGACGGTACTACTCCGACCCTGTTTTACGATTGATTATTAACGAAATCTGTGCATAAAACTTAGCCTATATTTTCGCGAGATTTCAATGTTTGAACTATGCAAATGGCCAGTATGGTGAAACAGTGGTGAAGCTTCAGACCGGCCGAAAACTTACAAAAGTGAAGCCTCACCTATGGAAAACTGACACAAGTGAAGCCTCACCTATGTAAAACTGACAAAAGTGAAGCATCACCTATGCAAATAATTCAAAGGGTGAAGCCTGGACTAACACATTTGCTGATAAGAGTGATGCTTTGCCTTTGTTTTTTGTAAAGCACATGAAGTGATGGTGAAACCCTGAGGTTACAAATAATTGGCTCAGGTGAAGAAAGGTGATGACCTGAGGAGGGTGGGTCCAGGCCACAGAGTGACCCTTGCATAAGTTCTTTAGAATTTAGATTGCTAGGATCCTTAATCATTGTAAAGGTGAGTGGATCCAGAAAGGACAGAACACCCCAACCCTTACCCCACCCCCCTCCAACCTCACCCCACCCCCACCCCAACCTCACCCAAAAAGGATAGGCATCCTCAGGGACGCTTCCATGGGATTATGGACTACATTTAATCTCTTCTCCGATTCCCCTGTTTTCTGAAATTCGCCTCTGCCTCGTCATTTCCCAGATTCGCTTCATGTGAAACTAGATGGAACTTCGACTAGTGCGCGCAGTCGAAAATGATGCCTCCACTAGAGAGATAGATTTCACAAACCAAAACAAAAGCAATTTTTCAAATTCAAGTTTCATTGTAATCCATTAACAGGTTCTCAGAATATCGTGATTACAAGCTATTTTCCATAATTATATGACCCTTTTATCTGTGACCTCATGACCCTAAAATCTACTCAGTTCATTGGCTCTGCAAGATACATACATGTCTTGGTGGTAATTTGATGGTAATCCGACCTTCGGTTCTAATGATAATGCGATCACAAACTCTTTTTGCATACATAATGAGCACTGTCTCGTTTGACCTTTGACCTTGTGACCCCAAAATCTTATCGATTCATTGGCTCTGCAAGATACATACATTACTTAAGTTTGGCAGGAATCCATCGATCAGTTCTTGAGATAACGCGATCACGAGCTAATTTTGCATACATAATTATCACTGTGATCTTTGACCTCATGACCCCAAAATCTAATCAGCTCATTAGCTCTGTAAGATACATACATGACCCAAGTTCGGCAGGAATCCACACATCGGTTCTTGAGATAACGCTATCACGAGAACGACAACCCGAAAACATAATGCCTCCGGCTACTTCTTGACGGAGGCATAAATAAAAACGATACGAGACGAGATCATAATGATTACGATTATCTAAAATTACGTAAATTATCGATCAACTGAGCCCCATGTTTTCAAGAGTTGTGAAAATAGCACGCAATCCTTAGCTAACTTGCTGTCGATTTCGGATAAATGTCAACCTGTTATCGCTCGGGGTATTATTCTGGGAATAACATAGAATAGGCGATAAAGAAATGGCATATGAAATTATTTTCTCGAAATACTTACATATATGATAGAAGATTTCTTCAACATCCTGACCAGTCTTGGCGCTGGAATGAAAGTGATACACTCCTTTGGTTTGGGCGTAACTTTCTGCCACTTCCCGGTCGACAACACGTTGCGGTTCAAGGTCTACTTTGTTCCCAATCACATAAATCAAGATTTCCTCAGGACCATCCCTCCTTAGCTCTGAGATCCAGAAATCAACATCTTCGAACGATTTCTAAATATTAATTGTTATGAAGAAAAATGAAACGTCCTTGACCTTTGCTGCTATTTTTCATTTGGGCAGTCCCCCCCCCCCCCAGATATTATTGCGTTGGTATCTTATGCAATGTTTGAACAGAATAAGCTTACCCCTCACAGCGCACAAGGATTTCGATTTTTCATCCAAAAAAAAATATTAAAAAGAAAACAAAGAAGAAGGAGAAGAAGAAGAAGAGGAAGAAGAAGAAGAAGAAGAAGAAGAAGAAGAAGAAGAAGAAGAAGAAGAAAAAGAAAAAAAGTAAAAGGATCGATTCTTTTTTTTTTGGAACGGCGGGGCAACTTTTTTCCATCCCCGATGGAATGTCCCTCAAGCCCCAATCACACCAAACTAGTGCTCACTACGTTTTGGAACCGTCCTAGAAAATCGTAAAACGGGTTGTGGTCGGGGTAGAATATGACAATAATGTCTATAATACGATCCTAGTTTGTTCCTAAACAGTCCTCGATACGTCCATCTCGTCTGTACCCCGTCCACAGTCACCTTATATCAAGCTCGGATCGGGTAAATTTGCCATTTCCAGGCAGTCCGTAGTCAGTTTAAACCCCTTATCAACTAGTTCTACCGCGTTCTCAATATGTCCAAACCCATTCTTACTAGTTCGCAACTTGTGCTAACTAGTTTGTAACCCTACCACCTCGTTCAGAGACAGTTCAACTCGTCCTTATCTAGTACTTGTAGTGCGTTCGAACGCGCTCCTATAGTGCGTGTGCAATCACGTCCTGGCTAAAGGGCTATAAAACTCCAGCGCATTCCTGCCATACCTCATTCACGTTCAACTTCAACTCTTCAAGCTGTGCAGAACAAGACATTCAAGTAGAGCCCCCATCACACCAAACTAGTTATCACTATGTTCTGTAAAATGCTGCCAAATGCTGTGTGCGAACGGAGTGTAGTAGCAACTGTTTAAGAACTTCATAGGCGGGTACGGACTGGCTTGGACGGGAAGGGTGCTCTAGAATTTTGAAACTGTCCATAATATTTCCCCGTCCTGCCATTAGACGGAGTGACAACGTACTTAAAACGAGATGGACGTACCACGAACGGAATTGCCGTATTCGGTTCTGCTAAGAACGAGTTACAACGCGACGTGATCGAGCATCAATAGGGACTTTTAGATTTGCACGTTTACAGCTTTGACTGCAACGTGTGACGTCAATTTAAGGCACTGCGCATGCGTCACGTCGTCTCAGTCGGCGATCGAGAATGCGTCAACCTTGATTTTAGGGACTTTTAGATTTGCACGTTGACAGCTTTGACTGCAACGTGTGACGTCATTTTAAGGCACTGCGCATGCGTCACGTCGTCTCAGTCGGCGATCGAGAGGGTGTCAACTTGGATTTTCCTAAATCTAGTACCGTACTAGTATATGCCGCATGCGCATAAAATATACAGTTCCTCAGGTAGACAAAGGAACATCCCTTCCCTGCTATTATGTACACATGTGTAGAACAGGTGTCACATGCATATTCACCTGTTCTACACATTTTTACATAATAGCAGTGAAGGGATGTTCTACCACAGCAATAGGCCATTTTCGTAATGTAACCAAATTTAATGCATAGGTATTTGTGAAGTGCCTTAAATACAAACTATTTCATTCACCTGATAAGATTGGCAATATTTTCCAGAACGTAATGAGAACTAGTCCGGTGTACATGGGGCGTCATCCTAAGCGAAAACCTGTATTCTCTTACCTGATTTGTGATGTCATAAACGATGAGTGCGGCGGCTGCAGACCTGTACGTCAGAGGGGCTAGTGAACGAAACTGTACAAGACAAATAAACAGGTGATGATAATCATGACAATGATTAGGTTAAATCAAGTGAATATACATTAAGTTAAGTTAAGATAAGTTCAATAAGTTAGGTTGAATTAAGTCAAGTTAGGCTAAATTAAATTCAGTTACGCCTTCAGCCTATACTTAAACTTATATCAGAAAAATCATAAAGTAGAATTATGTATGAAATCTTGATGTATAACGAACATGACACCAAGTGATCAAATACTCGACTTACAATATTATTGTTTATTCATTTCTACTTTTTGTTCCTACTTCCCCGTGTATTATCAAGTTAACATCAAATAACACGTTGTTGGTATACGGTAGGCTGATTCCTGCTATTTGTGAACAAATGAGAATTATGCCATTTATGTATTTTATAACATTTAGATCAAAATGGCTGCCTATTGAGAATATTTTCTAATCATTCCAAAGATAAATAGAAATGATTTTATATCTTAAGTGAATAATGGTCATCGCTATCATTCATTCATTTCATCATTATGAAAGAGGGATGTGTTTTTTTTTCTATTTAATGCTATGGAACAGTATGTCATTTATTTAGTGAACAACCACAATTTTTTTTAATTAAAAAATAGTTTCAGGGATCTCTTGAACAGACTTGAGGATGATTAAGTAAAGTATAAAGTATTATTATGATTTGATTTCTTAATAAACACATAAATAAAAAATAAAAAAGTATAAAGTATTGGATGAATGATGTTATACATACAATTCCCGATATCGCTGACAAACAAAATCCTTCTTCTCCTCAATAAATTATGAAGAGAAAATCATAGTTACCCTTTCTTGCCCCGCCGTATCCCATAATGCAAAACAATATTCGATGAGCTGATAATAGAGTGACCTTGACGAGAAAGCGCCGCTATGATGGGAGAGAGAGAGGGGGAGAGAGAGAGAGAGAGAGGAGAGAGAGAGAGAGAGGGGGAGAGAGAGAGAGAGAGGGGGGGAGAGTAGGTCAGATGTGAAAAGTTTCATGACCAAAACTACATGCGAACTACCGAAAAATAGCCAATGACTCCATAGCGAATTTCAGTTTCAGTATAAGGACTATTTTTATAAGCATAGACAGAAAATGCAGGATATTCATATATAAATACATGCATATTTAAAAAGGACATTGAAGGTCCAAGAGGGTACATGTCTGAAATGATAGTATTGTTCTTGAAAATAAAAATGTTAAAGGTACATTCGTCCGATAGCTATGAAATTAAAACTTATTGTATACATCATTACACTGTAAAAAAATAATAGTCGAAAAATAACTCAATAAAATTGAGGAAAAGAATTGCCTTATTTTTATTAAGTAAATATTACCTACGGCATCTTAAGTAGAATTTACTTATTTTGCTGAATAAATTTTTACTCAGTTAAATCGAGTTACATTAACGTAAATAATTTAAGTATTGTAATCACTTTAGATAATTTAAAAAAAAAGCTATGATAGGATTACATATTGCACGATTTGGTACCCATCTAATCTAACAAGTAACATCCACTAATCATTCACTACTTCTATTTAAGATTAATCACTAATCACTAACACATACGCTTCAATTCGACACATATTGAAAGGCTCCAAATTTTATATATACTTGATCGTATACGATCAAGATGCTATAGCATCTTAAAAGGAAAATTGGTTGACAATTTCCTGAAATATCAAGTTTTGATTTGTTTTGAACTGGGTAACAATTAAAAATTGTCTTGTCTTTGCTTAGCCATGTTAAATGAATTAGTAAATGTTTTAAAGTCCTTAAATTTTCATTCAACCACAAAAAAGAATGTTTTTATTTAAAAAAGAGTTTAATTTGGTCTTAATGAATATTCATAAATTATGTAAATATTTCTATTACGCACTGCATCGGTCCTTACTTTAAAAAGATAAGAATAATCAACATAAATTGTTTGAGTAATACGTATAATTTCTGATTTTGAGTTAAAATTACTAAATTAATACAAGCTGAAATTACTTAAAGTTCTTATGTATTTGATTTTACTTAAATATTCCACGTATGTTCTACTAAATTGAAAGTTTGAGTTAGCAAGACTTAAATTTAGTGCGTAAGTGGCAAAACTAATGTTTTCAAGTAAATTCTACATGGAAAAAATACGTAAAATTTACCAATGAACAAGTTTTTTTTACAGTGTACAAGCTTATGACAATTTGAATGTGTGAACACTCCTATGATATTCGTTTAAAAATGTTTGCCTTAGCCTCAGAAGAAACGACTCGCAACTGTTTATACCGAGATTGGTGCGAGTATAACTTTGCTATTCATAATTCTGTTCTAGACTTACTTCCTTCCACTTTCATAAAGACATAACATATAATTGAAATAAAGCCAAGAAGTTCTGTATTGAGAATACGGGCTATGAATTAAAACTTATTCGCCGTTCCAGCCAATGTTTAAAGAATATAATGTACGACGGCATTAAAAACATAATTATACGACCACAAGATCCTGGTTTAAAAGACCTTGACATAATTTCGACCAAGATCCTGCCATAGGAAATCGTTGTTATATTATGATACATTCTTGTGACGACAAATTAGCGATATTTCGGTATAAATTTTAGGAGACAAAAGTTGAGAGGAGAGAGACAGAGAAAGAGATCATAGGGGAAGATCAGAGATTAGGAAAAAAGGAGAAAATGAGAAGAGAACACTGGGAGAGGCAGAGAGGGGAGAGAGAGAGGGTGAGAGAGAGAGAGAGAGAGAGAGAGAGAGAGAGAGAGAGAGAGAGAGAGAGAGAGAGAGAGAGGGAGGGGTTGAGAAAGTGGTCGGGAGGGTATAGAAGCTTACCCGATAGTGGCTTTGTATACCTCATTAAACGTTCCTTCGATGAACCGATTGGTTATACTGGTTTTCCCGACATTGGAAGCCTATATTAATACATGACATGAAGGTAAGCATATATCATCATGATGATTGTGGTGAGGGAGGGTAAGGCTCCAAGAATCTTGGAGTGAAACGGCAGTATACAGACGTCGTAAAGATAGAGAGAGATAGAGAGAGAGAGAGAGAAAGAGAGAGAGAGAGAGAGAGAGAGAGAGAAAGAGAAAGAGAGAGAGAAAGGGATCGATCATTATGTCTACAGTAAATAGTAATATTTTAAAAAGTATATTTGCCTTTACAGTGCAAGCTGTAATGAAAAAAAAATGCTTTTTTTTTTTTCGAAATGTTCAAACAAATTTATCGTGAAGTCACCGGAATAATTCGAAGGGTCATAATATTAATAGGGAGATTTAGTATTATCCTAGCTGTTCCCGACAGGTTTAGCCGACTCCCCGGATCAGATCTATTCGATGTAACAATTCAGGACAGGACTGCGGTGGCTCAACGGCGAAATCATTAAAAACTCAATAATCCACACACTTAATACAAGTAGGCTATGAACATTTAAATGACAATCTCTCTATAATCATGATGTACTATTTATATAAATGACCTAGGCAATTTGACTCGCACAGACATGCTCAAATATTTCGCAGTCTTTCGTCTATGGCTGATCGTCAACGAAACGGAGTTAAATCTTTTGTCAATTCTGTTTGTTGCTACGGCAGGCAGCCAGTGAAAACGAATTCGTTCAATAAAATTATGGAAATGCAAGCATTACTTTAAACAAACAGAACTTTTTATTCCTAGCTCATTTTTTCCTGATTGAGGTGTCATTTGAAAGGGCAGAAAATGACTTTTGGTACCCTTTCTTCAAATTGTTTTTAATCACTCATGCCTGAAATGTGCATCATGAGTTAAATCAAATGAAAGAAGAGGATCTAAGCTTTACAAATATGTGTTATTTATTGATTATTATGGTGATTAAGTTAGGATAAAACATCGATAATTCTCGGTTTCGTTTTTTCTGGGACGCGTTTTATACCGGTCGTGTTTTATAAACCAACATCATGAGAGTAAATCGGAATAAAATCATTTTGGGCATTTCAATGATGAAGCGAACAATATCATGCGTATATGAAGCATAATTATTAATCGTAGGAAACTCACGTTGTGATTTGATAAATTAATCTATATGGCTGACTGAGGAATAAACCTCATTTTATTACACTCTTCCTATTACAATCAATATCCAGAAAATGCAAAAGAAATGATTAAGCGCGGTTCAAATCCCTATTGACCAAACGGGGCTCATTGACAAAATAAAATAGCAACTAAAACTCTATCGAAAAAACGGTCTGTGTGATATACTTACGCCAAGCAAGCACACTTTAATCCTCTTCTGAGCCATATTCTCGGCGGTAATTTCGTAGGCGATTAGACCAGAAACTGACAATATTTTCCTTCTGACGCTGAAGTCAAAGACTAGATTGTGGGATTTCTAAAGCTGCAAGGAAAACGGATCAAAACCACAAATAAATATTGATACTGCGAACTGTATTTCAAGTTTTGAAGTATAGACAGTATTATACAATCAGTACTGAAAGCTTCCGACTGTGACCTCAGATTAGTAAGTTTCATGTTTTCGAAATGAGTTCTGGTAATGCAAATTGCATTGTGAATGAAACGGTGTGGAATCGATCAGAAAAAGTGATAAGAAATTTGGCCAAGTCTTTGTCAAGTAACAAGCATTGTAAACAGAAAGATGTATATCGGACTACACAAATGGTGTCGGGGCTACTAACCTTGATTTTCTAATCTGTCTATGCTCATTACTCAGCCAGTATACGTTTTCTACCAAAATTGTTTGGCAAATTACATTTATTTGTAATCATGAACATTCATTGTAAGTTTCGTTTGATTCTGTGAGAATTCAATTTCTTTCTTTTTTACCAGAACTCCCCTTTATCTTTAATTGTTAAATGGATAGTTGAGTTCTTGTTTCAGACCGCAAATCTCTTCAAAGTGAATGGTTATTGCACTTATTCTTATTTATGACACTTCTAGTGCCCTTTTAGGACCTAATATTGCTATGAAGGTAATTTTAGACCCCAAAATGTGTGAAATATAGCCAATACGATCATACCAATTCAGCTCTACTTTCAAAATAATATGGTGAACGTTAATTATTTAATTAATTAATGATAACAATACATGGGCAGGCTGGTTGTGCGTATTATGACTAACACGAAAAAGCCGACAAAAGGCCAACATCGACATTGGCTGGAATAAAAATACGTATAAGGCGGTATTTCGTTTTTTCAACGGCTTTTTCAAATTATCTAATACTGTCTTGCGGTGGTACACATAATATTTATGGATATTTCAGCCATCTCTGAACCGATTTTGATCAAACAAAGATGATTTTGTCATTTAAATTGTATGTTCTTTCAAATTTGACACTTATATTTTCATTATCTCACAAAAAAATGATTTTGTGTAGCGCCCTCTGCAACAGAACTAAACTATCTCTTTAATTTGTGATTACTCGAGAAACTATACACTCGTTGATTTTCTTGTTTATATAATTGTTTTATATTATGTATTGTGAAACAAAATTTTCATTTATATGAATGAAGTTTACTAATAAAATTCAAATTCAAATTCAAAAACTGTGTTGAGGTCTGTAGCATAGTCTGCAAGCACATACTCTAATATGACACTCTTCAACAATAGAGTACCGCAGCTGTGACGTCATACAAATTTTTTTTTTTAGAATTTCTCAATTTTTTCTTAATTTTCCGAAAGAGCATCAAAAGTAATGTCCAAATGTCGAAAACCAATTGAATATGTTAGGTATTGGCTGAGATATGACCATCTGAATGAATATATTTCCAATAGGAATTCAGTGTTATATTCAGTGTTATATGCTCTGGCTCCTACATCAATTTAACCCTCATAAAGTTCTTGTCCTAAAAATTTTACATAAACTGAAACCAACCAACCTTAACTCGAAAATGAAATAAAAAGAATATCATAATTCATACTTAAGTTTTTTAAATTTCACCAAATTACACCTACTACAGGTTTACATAAATCCAAATAGATGACAATAAACTTTAAAATGAAATAGTTGATAGGGGTTCTGCCGCTAATTTCCAATGAACTGAAATAAATTAGTAGATGGCCTGAACTGGTTTATTGTTGCAGTATTCGTCTCTCTCTCTCTCTCTCTCTCTCTCTCTCTCTCTCTCTCTCTCTCTCTCTCCCCTCTCTTTTTATCTCTCTTTACCCCTTAAACATTATAAGGGGAAATTAGCCTCAGTGAGCTGGAAAAAGAAAAAAGAAAGAGAAAACTGGGAACTCGGGGGAAAAACCGAGAAAATGCAGACAAAGAATATGGAATTTGCAAATCCATAAACATATCTATTGATATGGAGGTACTTCTATTGATGAGTCGGTCACGGTAAGTGATGTTTTTTGGCACAACCTTTTCGATTCATTTGGAACACATTTTTAAGATATGCTCTGCTTCATACTCCACAATACTGCCTGCTGCAGCGTGTATTCACAATAGGTAGCAGACTACCTGTATAATACGATACATGAATCGTTTTTCTTCATGTAAGCTTTTCCTGTGTTTTGCAATTTTATCAGAATGATGTTTATAATGCTTTTCCGTATAAAAACCAAATGAATGATTTAACACAAAGATTGGCAAATGTGGGTCAAGGTGTTTCATGGTCCAGTGACAATTTGAACCATTGTCATTGTCTATAGGCCCCATACCATCTGAACTCAGTAGGTCTTGCATCCAAGAAAAGTAGGCAAAATATAGGTCAAGCAAAAAAGGAAGGTTCATTTATCATTTGCATCATTAGCATCGGGTTTAAAAGTGCTCAGAAATGGGTTTCGCAAACAAGAAAGGTAGGCAAAACATGGACCAAGCTATATTGGATCATTATAGCACCATTGACAAAACCAGGCATTGACATAGGACCCATCCGGGCTCAGAAATGTGCTTCGCATTGTGGGCAAAATATGGGTCAAGTTATAATTATGGGTCCAAAATATGGTTTACTTGTAAGTGCTAATCCCTTCCACTAATTCTTATTGACTACTAAACAGTGTACGACATAATATTATGCATATCATTCTTCCAATCACCATCATAGCCTGCATAGACTGTGTAAAGGGCAGGCACAATTATTAATACCCTATAATTTATGTTAGAAATCGTAAATAATAATGATAATATTTATTTATATAATTGAGCTACTGTACATTTACTATCCAAAACAACTGGATCATCAAAGGTTTGTAGATGACAACAGATAAGTATTTTCTCATTTAAAGTTGAAGGTTGTTCAAAGGCTTCGGAGCGGAAGAACGAAAGCGCAATTTTCAAGAGTTACTTTGGATTTAATTTTCGAAGCAGTTTTGAAGTACTAAATGTATATACATGTAGATGACATTTTAAAGATAATGATTTGGATATATAGTTTGGGGTCATGGGATCTGTCCTTTGGTTTGTAAACAAATAAAAGCATCTTAAATGTAGTTCTGTTCTGTATTATATTATCATGTTAAAATGTTAAAACATATATAATATGAAGGGAAAATTTGATAAATGAGCCACAAGTCTTGCACAGGCATTCTGAACACAAGCATGGACAAGGGCTTCAGTGTAAAGGTGGTATCTACGGATGTTTATACAAAAGAGGTTGCCAAATTTTGCCCAAAACGTTTTTTCGTTGAAATAAGTCATGTTTTAAGTCTTTTTAATCCTTTTGACATGCCACTAGAATCGGAGAGCTCGTTGGAATATAATTTTGTATCATAATGTGCAAGAGGATGTCATTTGAGACACATTTCTGCAAGGATTTTCGAAACAAATGTGTTTGAAGTCTATTATTGATGAAAGAATACAAAATGTAGGTTTAGGCTGCATTTTCACTTTAATCAAAAACCGATTCTTCTTAAAGAAAACCCAAATGATGTATTCTTTTATAAATATTTGTCTTCAAAACCATTCTTTTCTTGGGGGCGGGGAACTTTGCAGAAGTGTGTCTTAACTGACATCCTCTCTCACATTATGATACAATCTAAGTGCAATTTTGCCATCAAATATTTGGAGAATTTTGGGCTCCCAACACTTTAGAGGTGGCTTTGATATCGAAGAAAAAAAAATCAAATTAAAATAGTAGTAATTACGATTGACACTCTATTACAGTTTTTTTTAAAGAGTTATCGATGTGTTTAATATTCGCATGATAATTCTAACGTGGAAGCTTACCGTTTGCTAAATATCAGCAGTGTTGACATAAATGCATCCCAACTACCAAGGTTCACATGTATCTTGTTCGATTTTCAGTCAAAATAACAGTTAGCAAATCACTTTACAGGTTTGTTCTTGAACTTGTGATGAAGGAACAAAGCGAGGTTGGAATACTTGTATTACGCACGAGAAGAAACATAAGGCTGGCGTTCATATAATAGCGAACCCGATATTGGCACTATGTTATAAAACGCAGTGCACTAGCCCTAGAAAGTACTCCCAATACACATTCCGTTTGCAGAAATATGTTTTATCCATAATCCGAGTCCCACGAGTCAACAAACAAGATACCATGACTAATTAGTACAGAAAGGTGGTGTAGTGTGTTTGTATAATCTCTGGGCCGCCACTGGCGTACTGATAGGGGGAGGTGGGAGGGGGGCTTGCCACCACCATAATTACAATAATAAGTCTATTCGATACCAGTGATTTACAAAATTTGTTGCTGAAAAGACATAATTTTTCGGTTTTTTTCGCTCTTTCTGCCCCCCCCCCCCCCCCTAAAACGATAATGTTCATTACGCCACTGTCTGTGCGTACACCAAAACGAAAGCTTTTACATGAAATCAATACATATTTATTGGTTAGTCAGTCAGAAAAACTATTTGTGATGCAAATCATAACCTTGGCACGAGCTCGAGAAAGAGAGCGAGAGAGAGAAAGGGAGAGAGAGAGACGGAGAAAGGGAGAGAGAGAGAGAGAGAGAGAGAAGGAAGGGAAAAAGGAGGGGGCAACTCAGGCATGTGGGAATCTGATCCCAGTTATTGGTAATTTGCTGTCCCAAACATTACAAATAAATAATAACTAAAAACGGGCATCGTGAATACTAAATAATGTTCTTTGGTCTTATACAAGCTCTCGCAGGGCTGTCAACATGATAGAACAACCGACAAAAATCTGTAGAGAGGTCGGTAGCACAATACATAGTTATTATATTTATCTAGATTGTGCTCGCTCTGAAAGCACATGTATACCCCTAATAATTGACACTTTACAACAATTCCTAAAGTCTTGAGCCGAGCCTAGATATGTTGGTCTCTAGCTGTGTCATGTCAAACAGCAGCTAAAGTGAAGTGCCTAATGTAGTCTAATTTGCAGACACTCTTTGCTCGACGACAAGAGTTTGTGCCTGCAAACTAGGAAACATACGGAATACAGGATACAGGTACTTTTCAAGTAACCAAATACAATTCATGTGGAGCCAGAGGCATGTCTGATTGCCCCTCCTTCATCCATCATGTGAATTTTATCAAGCATGCTTCCTATTTATTTAATACGTTGCTCCTCGGGCCCATAATCTCATCTAAATAAATTGCATATGCTTTTATACTCTTACTAATAATTAATCACAACCTAGTATAGGTTGATGTTTGTTATAGTAACACTAGTATTTGATGGTAGATATAGGCCTACAGCCATTAATGATTTCAATGTGAGACATTTGTGATAAGCGCTATATAAAAGCTAAATATTATTATTATTAGATGGCATACTTACCGAACTCTTTGTAAATACCTTCCTGTATCAATAATTTATCTCTCTATATACGGTCAAAAAATATTTTTTGACAATGGAGACATGTGCATCCAAATAAAAAGTTTTCATGTATTGTATTGTATATTTCATGTTTTAGAAGGCAATGGGCCGGGTATAAGTTCTTCATTGTTGAGAATGAATCGAAAGATGCACGGTGATGTAGCTATATCGGGCACGATCGGGGGGGGGGGCCGGCCCCCGGCGAAAAATCGGACGAAAGACTCAGAGATCGAGAGAAATAAAAAGAAGCGAGAGAGATGCGAGAGGGAATGTGAAGTGTCAAGAATATGAAAGACCCTTCCACAATGAGCTCACCTATTTCATCCACTTAACTGTTTGTCCCCCCCCCCCCACCTTCTTTTTTTGTATCCTATTTATTAGCCAGTACGAGATAACGGTACGCAGATAATAGTATACGATATATCTCCTTTTTTTCCTGACGTAAATACATTGCAATGTAATTGTGTACGTTAGATACGAGTAATTCGCATATCAATCGCATAGTGTAGTGAAACGTATGTAAACGTCGAAAAGACGACAACTATCTACAATTTTGAGAAGTTGCAGTGAACAAGTGGTATCTTGGTCATTTCTGTTCGAAAGTTTAGAACTTGTGGACGATGTCTGATTCAGAAGATGAAGCAAGGGATAGGGGAAAACAACTGAAAATCGTCGTTATTGGTGATGGTGCGTCGGGAAAGGTGAGCAGAAACGGAGGCCTAGGCAGAGAAATATAGCGAGCCAGCGCCAGCGGAGGCGGACGGCGCAGCTCAGGCCAGTTTATACTTATAGGGGGTAGCGTTGAGGAGGTAGGCCAAGGCCCAAGCCAAGAGCAAGGCCAGGACCTGAATCCTCATGCAGGGTCGTTGATCATGGTAGACACTAGACCAAATTTTTCTGTCTCTTTCGTTCGTTAGCCTCTGATTTGGGTAGGTCGGCTCTCTCTTTAGAGACAGAACAGCCCTATACGCTGTAGTGGACGCGCGTTTGTGTAAAGAAACGTTACACAAAACTTGGCCAAACTTAATCCCTAATTTTTATATTTTACCGGATGCATATCCCATGTACTTATATCCCTAAATTATCTACATGCTTCACTACTTCGGTTCCACTTACCAACTTGACTACTTCAATCCGTTTAATGGTCCCTTTTCAGGAAATTATGGGTCAAGATCGACATCTATGAAGAAAATCTTGTAGCCGGGTTGCGTCTCTTCTAGTCTACGCCGAAGGCAAAATGATTCTAACGGAAAAACTGTGCATGTCATTACGAACTCGTAGCTCGTGCACAGTTTTTCCGTTATAATCAGTGGAAAACACTCCGCCCTTGGATAGGACGTTAAATGGAGGCCCCGTGTAGAGAAGAGTCACTACCATGGCACGTTAAGAACCCACTGCACTATTCGTAAAAGAATAGGGGGAAACCCTGGTGTAGTGGTCCACCTGCACACACCCCAGTAACACTCTGTAAAGAGGTCTGTACTCAAAAAGGAAGAGGAAGAAGAGTATTGTTTGGAACTTTACATTTCAACATGTATCCTAATATGTTTGTGTAAACATGAATTTCCCTTCTACAGACATCTCTAGCGACACGTTACTCCCAGGAACAGTTTGGCAAGCAATACCAACAGACTGTGGGTCTTGACTTCTTTCTCAAGAGAATATGCATTGCTGGTATGTATTATGTAGACATAATATAACTGCTTATATGCAGGGGGACAGTTATAGGTTACAGATACTACATGCTTCACTGGTTAAGAATGGATTTTTTTGTATGTCTCTTATAATTATATTTTCTTTACACTATACAGTAAGGACTGTTGTGAATGTATATAAGGTCTAAACATGTTTTATTTCTACATCTGATTAATGTTTAGTGTGAGCAATTTTGTCTCATAAAGACATTATTGTCTGTTATGGATTTACCATTATCTTAGTAAACTTATCTTACCTAATTTTTCCCCAATTAATAACATGGACTTCAAAGTCAGTGAGAGACTGAAAAAAGTACCGGTATATGATATTCAATTCTACGACAATATCAAAAAGTATTTGTCATTTTGTGCATTTCGATATTAGTTTTGCTTTTGTATCACAATTGAAATAATTGATGTAAGTTGACTTTGGTTGTGTATGTAGTTTTAGAATCATTATGTTTCAATTTCTTCTGAAGTTTGAACAAGGTATGAATGTTTTCTTCTTGCCTGTCCTTCCAGACAACACTCATGTTTCATTACAAGTCTGGGACATTGGTGGACAGACGCTTGGAGGAAAAATGCTGGAAAACTATTTATATGGAGCTCATGTAAGTGAATGCCAAGACAATGCGTGACGATACTGTTAATTTGTTTAGTTTCTCATTTCATTAAATGTTGTGATTGCTGCACAGTATAAAAAATACTCTGCAGTTATACAAATTATAATGATAATCAGCAACAACTTGAGATCAGGTAAAATAGTACTACACATGTACATACTTCTACTTCTACGACAATACTCAGCAGGATCCATAAGTCAGGATGTATAGTGCTGAGGAATAAACTATCTAGTTCTTGGTCTAGATGCTGGGTGGAAGCGCTCCCTTGAAGCCCTCCAGTGAAGTAGCGTCAAGGGTGATCTTTGAAAGTGCATTCCACGCAGTTACTGTCCGAGGGAAAAATGAGTTCTGGTAGAGCTGGGTGCGGGATGGGATAGCCAGCAACTTCTTTGAGTGATACTGTCGTGTGTTGCTGGCAATCATGGGTGCTGTGTAATGGTGTGCATTGATGGCTACTGTGTTGTTTTGGATCTTGTACATGAGGTGGAGGCTTGCAGCATTTCTTCTCCTCTCCAGGCTCTCCCATTTCAGATGTTGAATCATGGCCGAGACACTGGCCATACGACGATATCTCTGGAGGGTGAATCTTGCTGCTCGCCTTTGTACTGCCTCGATTTTGGATATATGCTTGTTTGTGTGAGGGTTCCAGACCGAGCAACAGTATTCCAGATGAGGTCTAACAAGAGAGAAGTAGGCTTGTTGGCGGATTTCTGCTGACTAGTCCCAGCATCCGATTGGCTCGGGATGTGATGTAGTTCATGTGGCCTTGCCAGGACAAGTTGGATGAGAAAGTCAGTCTTAGATACCGGAGATCTGTTACCAACTCAAGAGGAGTGTCTCCTAGCGTGTATGTCGTGGTGATGGCTTTCCGACGTAGGGAGAATGTGATGTGGTAGCATTTCTCGGTGTTGAATTTCATCTGCCATGTGTTAGCCCATGAATGCAGCCTGTTGAGATCTTGTTGTAGGGCTTGGCTATCAGTGACATCAGTGATCGGACGGTATAGAAGACAATCATCAGCAAAGAGTCGGATTTTGGAAGAGATCCCATCTACTATGTCATTGATGAAGGATATAAACAGAAGTGGGCCGAGAACTGTGCCCTGCGGTACCCCAAAGGTGACTGGAACCCATTCAGATGACTCTCCATCTACAACAACACGTTGTAACCTTTCAGTTAGGAACACCCTGATCCATCTGATAAGGTTGTCATGGATCCCATAGTGATGGAGCTTATGGAGGAGGCGGTTATGGGGTACACGGTCAAAGGCTTTGGAGAAGTCTAATGCAACTGCATCAACTTGCTCTTTCTGGTCTAGAGAGTGTGCAACATCTTGAGATGTAATGATCAACTGGGTCTCACATGAATGGCCAGGACGAAAGCCATGCTGAACATCATTGAGAATATTATTTCCGTCATAGTGATCCATGACAAAAACACATATTACATGATTGATGCATGATATGGAAAATACTCTGCATTTTTGCAAATTATGATAATCATCACAAATATTAGACTGAAAATTATTGAACTATTTAAAATTATATTTATTGTATCATAGCAATCTGAGCAAAAATTAGATCTTATATTTGGAGTGGAATATGTTTATTAATGTTTTCCTTAACTCTTTGTCCGCGAAGGATTGATATGCTAGACTGCCGCATGTAAACATTATATTGTATTGGTCCACCGTTTGTTCTGTTGTCAACTGAATCAGATAAAGAGACAATGCTTTCATGAAAAGAAATATGACATTTCCTATCTTTTTGTTGCTTTCATACAGGGAGTGTTATTGGTGTATGATATCACTAATTACAGCAGCTTTGAGAACGTCGAGGACTGGTATCAGAAGCTCAGGGATGTCTGCAAAGATGCAGATAAGTTCCCTCATGTTGCGCTCGTGGGTAATAAAGGTATGTTGATATTCATGAATTGTTCTTACTGTCAAAGATGTTTATATGGCAGGTGGAAGCTTAGAGTCATTGGCCCAGATTCACAAAGGAGGTTTAAATTTAACTCATGGTTTAAATCTTCATTTACATAACCCATGGTCTAAAATGAGCGCAAAATAAGCACGACAGTCAGAGGTCCAATATTAGACGCGCGCAAGGCAAGGTACGTTTATTTTGCGCTAATTTTTTAACCATGGGTTATGTAAATGAGGGTTTAAACCATGGGTTAAGTTAAACCTCCTTTGTGAATTTGGGCCATTGTGCTATTACGGCTAAGAAGTATTTTTTGTTAATTGTGTACTCTTTTTATTCTCAAAACATATTTTTACAGAGTACCAATCACCTGTTAAAGGCATCGTTTAACAATGTTAAATCTGAGATGCATGGCCCTACGTGTTATCAGTGTCTGTAATATGGTGTAATTTTGAAGCCCGAAAAAAATTGCGCTTCAAAATGATTATGAAGTGCCTCAAAAAAGTAAAAAATCTTTGAGTGACCGGTTTTACCATACTCATTTTCCCCAATAGAATGTAGTGTTACAAAATGCGTTTGAAAAACAAAAAATTAAATTTTGATTTCCAATCATAAATTTCTTGATAATCAGACAGGCGACCGCTTGTAAAAGTCATGGGATTCCTGACTGACCCAAAAGTTTATAATTATTATTGCAGCATGAGCTAAATCCAGAATTTTGTTTCAGAATCTGAGGCAATTTATGTTACTGTTTCACTTTAAAGAAAATAATGTGTGTTCAGCTAGAATGTATACAATTAACCTCAACAAAAGTTCACCCAGGCTTCTATGGGCTAACAGATAAAGAATTTGAAGAAAATAAAAGAATAACATAAAACAACGCATAGGTTCCTTGCGGGTCTTAGTCAATGCGAGCATGTACAGCTGTGCCAAGTGGTGTATTCACAAGCTGCTTTTATGTTAATTGAAAATTAATTTAGAATTGTAAAATGTCTTTACAAAAGTAACAATTGAAGCTCATATTTTGAATATAGTATTACAATATGAAACTACGAACATACAAAACAAAATATTGTTCTGTGATTGATACACTTTCTAAGATGACTTTTTCAATGAATAGGAGTCATGCCTGACCAAATATTGTAGGTTGAAACAATGGGCAGCCCGTTTTTAGTTCTCTTATGATTGCAGTTCCCTCATTACAGATTAGTTTCAAATGAACAGTTAATTGCTGGACCAGTACTTATTGTTATTTGTTAATCTCTTTGTTTCTTGAAAGCCGACTTGGAGCATATGAGGACAGTGAAAGATGAGAAACATCAAAAGTTATGTCAAGAGCACAACATGTCCAGCCATTTTGTCTCTGCGAAGACAGGTGATTCGGTAAGTCGAGTGGACAGTGTCTTCTTTGCCTCTCAACTTTAACACACACATTATCAATTGGATATCAATTTGAGTATAACTTGCATAGTATATCCCAGACCGAGTTACTGTATCTAAAGGTTATAGTACTTGACAGGTTAGCTTTTGAGCTAACCAGAAAACTTGGTATAACTCATTTGTTTAATAGAGTACATGAATTACCTTCTACATGGATCAATTAAACATCTCACAGTTTGCTTGCTTAAACATGTGAAAAGAGATTATGTTTGTTTATATGCAAATATGTGTTTATGATTTGCAAAATGCTTACTAGTATTGCTTCGTCTTTATATTCCGTCATGAAATAAATACGAAAGTTAATGCAAACAAAAATAACAGTATAAAGTTCAAAATTTGGGAAGAATCAAAGTTTAAAACAACAGCAATATCTATGTGTAATTATATTCTTTTGTGAGACACAAGGGTATACTGCACTTGCTTTGAAAATATTTCAATCATTTTGCCTACTCGCTTGCAGCTTGCTACATGTATCACACACAAGGCCATTCAATATGATACATCTATTATTTGAATGAAGTTTAGATGGAAGTATAGAATTTGGAAGTAGAAGTGAAATTCTCTTATAGTGATTCAATTTTAATCTATTGCTTTTGATGCTACATCTATGCCATAAAGGAACTATATTAATGAAAGATTGATCTAAAGGTAACTGATTTAATGGTCTTTAAGTCTAGTACTGCTGTGTTAATGTGATGTATAAGAAATTGTAGCATAATACATATACAGTATTTTGATAGAAATGGAATAGTAAATTATTGATATGATTCCTAATTCAATTGTCGGTCTGATATATAATACCTGAAGCTGATTCAGTTGTACTTGCCTTTACGTTAGTTGCAAGTACACTTGCAATATTTGCCCTTTTTTTTTTAGTCTTTCATGCTTATTGGTCATTAGATAACAATCAATTTTTATGTTTTCTTTCCTCATCTGCCTTATAACTAATGATAATAAACTCTTTTTCTTTCTTGGCATGCAGGTTAATTTATGTTTCCAGAAAATAGCTGCAGATATCCTGGGTATCAAACTGACAAAAGCTGAAATCCAAAACAACACTGTATCCTTTGTACTGTCATTTTATTGTGGTGATAGTTTATATGCGTTAACTTTGTAACATATTAAATCAAGAAGATCTGAAAGAGAGGGAGCATACAAAAAGGAAATAGTAATGGAATTAAATACACAAGGCCTCTTGATATTTATATACATGTTGTTTATGTACGTTGATGTGTTTAATGATAACATTTTGACAGTATAGTGACAACTGCCCCTGCAGACCTGCCAACCAGTACGATTTATTTGTATTTCGTACGGTTTTTAGAAGCGAATATGATTTTCAAAAACAAAAAACAAAAACAATTTATTTTTATTTTTATTTTGTGTGTGTGTGTGTGCCATTTTCAATGGCAAAATGCCCATTCTGTCCTGTAAAGTATCCTACAAGCATCTCACATCGGCAATTTGGGGATGTTCATTGATTCATCGAACACACCATTCGTGACTAAATCATGCATATTCAACCAATGATCCATAAAAAAAATCTTCCTGTATGTACGAACTGTAAGAGGCATTGATTTCGCGTAATGTCCGTGTTTATTTTAAAGAATACAACTTTTGGGATTGAAGAATACATTTTTTGAACTCCAGAGGTTGGCAGGTCTGCCCCTGGACGATTACCTTTGGACATCCCCCCTCCGCTTGGGTAGTTGTGTGGGGATAGTAGTCCAGGGCAGTATGGGCCCTTAGGGTAGGGTTTTTTCAGACGGGAGTTGTCCATTGAAGATAGTCCAGGGAGTACTATAAGTGTCCTAATATTCCAATGCTTCAATCTATTTCAACATGGAGATGAAAGAAAGTCACTGAAAGTTGTCATGAAAGAATTATATATATACATATATATATATATAAATATAATATTTGGTTCTTGTATAGCGCATATCACATTATAACGTCTCTATGCAATTCCAAAGAGCTTTGGAAATCATTACTCCGGCTTAAGCATGGCTGCCATCACGCCGCTCTAGTATTTCAAGGAATTAATTCCTGCCAGGTTCCATTTACATGCATATTTACATATTTTGTATGGAAATTCTTGTGCTCTTTTTAAAGACCTCTTTTTAAGAAACAGAAATAGATGAACCCTCTACAGAAACTCTCTTCAGACATACACTTATTATTTCCTTGACTCTAGTCTTCCCAATCCAGCGAGTGGTCAAAGCTGAAGTACTGAAAGCCCGGGAGGACCCTGTACCGAGACCGATGTCATCCCACACACGGAGTTCAATGTGTTCTGTCATGTGACGCTCATCGATGTGTTGGTAGACTTTTGAAAGCTAAGAAAATCCAACTGTGGGTAACGATCGTGTTCTTTGATCCTTCTTTGGATGAGGCATCTTCACCAGAGGAGAACGATTGGCAATGGCTTGCTGTCGTGTTGCTTGATGAAGTGAAGCATCCAGCCTTCACTATTGGATGTCCTTTTGCTAGACTGCAACCAAGGTTGTCATGGATACTGTCATTGTAATCTTCTCGTCATCTTCATCATCAACATCATCATCATTATCATCACCAACATCATCATAAACAACATCTCCATCATCATCATCCAATCGTCATCATCAACACCACCACCACCACCATCATCATCATCATCATCATCATCAACATCATCATCATCAACATCCTTATCAGGGATTCCAGCTTTCAAGCTCTTGCCTGATTTCAGGCTCTGTCACCTCTCTGTTTCATGATCTATATTTGTACAAAATATTTAGGGTCTCAACATGTTAGGCTCATTGTCTAAAACTATATGGTTTCCCTGCCCCTCCAGTCATCATCATCATCTCCATTTTAATTATTATTACCCACTACAAGGTCTTCTACTGCCACAAAAATAAATCATCGTCATCATCCTCTTAGCCAGGCACGTCAGAGGACACTAGGAGCTATTTTATCATTTTCACCTTGAAACCCTAGCAGCTCACAGTGTTTATTAGGGGAGTGGAGATGGTGCACACTTTGCAAGATTTTTTCCCTTTACGGTAAAGGGATAAATTAGATGATATATTTTGTATTTAATAACGTCATTAGTCTAGAGTTAATATTAAGCAGTTAATGAATATCAAAAGAACTAAGTTGCATTCCAGTTTTCATGTGCCATATGGAAGAGATAATGTTCATTTTGTTTGATTTATTTTTTAACCACAAGAAATTTATTTTATACATTTTAGATGTTGAGAATATTTTCAATGTGCAAAATGATATGGAATGATTGAAGAGCTGATTATTAGTAGCATAATTTATTGTATTCTGGAAGAATATCAGAATTGTTATTATAATGACCGTTTTGGTTGTAATAAAGTATAAAAGGATTTCTGGTCATAATACACTGCATACTGTACAAAATACATGTACAACATAACATGCATGTCCCCTTTTATCCTCACCATAAAACCAAAGCCAATACTCTTCTTTTTTTTCTGTCATTAATATGTTTCATTGTTGTATGTATTTGATATTATTCTGTAACGTATTCTAGTATGTGTAGCTTTGATTTTTATTCTGTGTGCAATTTCACTCTTCTCGTTTCATGATAAAGTATCACACTTTGTGTCTGAATTCATATCAAAGTACTGTTAAATGATTTTAGCCTCGCCTCAATTGTACTATAAGTAACGGCATCATGTATTTTGTTGAGCTTAAAAGAGCAAACTGCGTAAGTACTTAAATTGACTGCATACCTTGCACATACATACATGTACTTGAATATGATCCGAGGACAGAGCCATATTCTCAGTGACTTGAGATGGTCATGTATAATTGAAGTACTATTCAGTTATCTTTGTGTGTGAAAAGTTGATAAACAACAAATGCATGGACCATTTATCTGTATTGGATTGAAATTTAAATTAAAAGGGTTCTTTCCTTTGAATATATATGTAAATTGAATGAAACATTTCAAATTGATTCATACATGTAGTTTACTAAACCAGTATTTGATTAATATTCAAGCTTTATGGGAATTCAGATTAGATGTTGCTCTCCAGCACACTTTAAAGGCCCGCTGTACTACTTGTAGCTACTTCCTCCCTCTATATAGAAAACTTCCCAATCAGTGCCTGTTGGTTTCCCATGATCCTCTTTTTCTTATGTTAATTGAGAGCTGACTTGAGCTGTCAGTGATCTCTCTGAGAGGTCTAATCCCTTCTGGCCGAACTGGTACAGACGACCTTTAATGAAGGGGCATTGGATTACATAGTAGTAGCTGCTATCAGAACCCTGTTTTATAAAGTGTTACAATTGATTTGAATCAATCACAACCCTTTACAAGATGGGGCCGTTAAAGCCCCTTAGTACTGTATGTTGCATGTATCATTGTAGATCAGTGGTTCAAGACCCAGGCAGAGGGTTGTCATTATCTTTGGTTTCAATTCCTTTTTCTTGTAAGTGTGTTATTTTTTGAGTGAATTGCACTTGAAATCACTGCACTCAAAGAGACAGGATACATGTATGTGTTAATCTCTGAGGAGAGGCAAATTATCACAGTGTGCAAAAGCCTGCAGATTGGCTGGAAATATACCCCCTCTTTAGTGTATTTTAGACCAGTGATGCAATCACATGCTGATGTTGAGTTACCCAACTTGGTCATATGTGTACCATTCTCCCCATCTATTGAAGTGGGCATTAAATGATTTGGTTTAAAATTGCAGTTATGTCTTTACTTTCTAGGAAAAGGTTTACCATTCTCCACTTTGGGTGATTTGTCATAAAAGTGCATTTTCAATGATTTTCCCCCCTTTTTGAATATGTCAAGGTATTAATGTACAAATATGGGGAGAGGAGATAATATTTTTCACTACAGGTACACTTGGTGTGTATATGGAGAAGGAAAAAAACTAATACAAGTTCTGACTTGTATAAATAGAGACACTTGTAAATATATGAAAATATGTTATTATTATGTGTACATACTAGAAATCTTTATGAAGTCTTACAAATTACAAAAATGTGTAAAATTATGAGAACCTAATTTTATTGGTGTGATGATTTTTGTATATGAGTTCATGTAGTAGTGTTTGTTTTTTGTTTGCAAGACTGTAATGAAAGTTCATTAGAGGTTTAGTGTGTTTATCTTGAATGCCATAATTGTGTGGTGCAGGTTTTTTTTCTCAAAATAAAACTTTTTGTGGACATTTTTTGAGCAAGGGCACTCAACTTGCTTAGCCCAGCTCACCATATAATGGCATACTCATTTTTTTTTTTTTTTTAATATGCTTCAGAGTGCCATTGCTATAAATAATTTCAGATTTTCTCGAGTCTGACTTCATATGCTTTTGATGAATGTATCACAACAGTTTGAGATCTAGTGCATGAATTGAAAAGAAATAGGTCCATTATAACTGGTGAATTGATCAAATTTGTTTTGAATGGGGGGGGGGGGGTGGGGGGTCAAGATCGTTATTAAGGAATAAAATTTGAAGGCTGATCGATGCATGCGAATATTGCATCAGACTTATGCATACAGTACATGTACAACATGTATGTTGAGTTCAAAATACAAAACCAAATAATGTGAAGAGGACATCTTGACAATATGAAGATAAATACTAGAACATGTCTTGTGATGGTTTGGGGGAAATGAAAGAGCAGAGAAGTTTATATTTTAGAGGAAGTTTTTAGTCATGATAGACTTGTTTGTAAATTAGAATGCAACGTTTGATACTGTGAGGGTTGTGCAAGTCACTCTGACTTTGGTCTAGTCTCATTTTTAAGACTCTTATTCTTGTACTCTTATTTTTCCACATGTCACTTGTGTATTTGTAATAAAAACAACCGATAAATCATCACCAACTATTTTTGCCTCCTCTATTTTGTATTGAACTCTCTCTTCAGTCTGCATAACATACATTGTAGATGTTCCACTCTCAAACTTTCTTTCAATACACCTCTCAATCTCATCACCAATTTCTCTAAATACCGTTGTGTAATACTGAAGATAAATGTATGCCTTTGTTCCTATGACCACATGGCATCAAAATCACAGTTGGTGTTAACACAAGTTATCTTATGAGGCTACATTCTCCATCATCTGCCCACCCTGGTCCCCGCTTTCACACCCCCTATGGCGATTGTGCCTTCTCTGTCTGTGCTCCCAAACTTTTGAACAATCTTCCACTTCCACTTCCATTTCCCCTACTCTTGAATCTTTTAAACATAGACTACAGACCCACCTCTTCAAAATACAGTAAATACCCAAATTCTTTGCACATGTAATTACAATTTGCATAATTCATGTAATTTTGTCCTTGTTATATAATTTGCTATTTTGTTACTCGATTTTTGCACTCTCGCAAGCAATGCCTCCTGTTCATCCAAACGTGAACACATACCACACAAAAATGATACCAAATGATTTGGGATAAAACACTCTTTCATAAGATGTATAATAATTTACTGTTCATAGATGATTTTTAAGATAATTAGCAATTTCCTAGGTGTAAACTTTTTTTTTGGACTCGCACTGTATAGTATATTTCACGTCATGTTATCATGTATATTGTTTGAGATTCTCTTTAAAAGTTGTATATTTGAAGTAAAGTGCTTAGAAAAAAGTATGTTAAGCGATATATAAATGTTAACTATTATTAGTATTATTATTATTACAAAAGAATATCATACAATGGGTGAATATGAGCAAAATCTTTGGGAATAATACTTGCTCTTTTCAATGCAATTTTCATGATAAGGAATATAAATAAAGAGGGTCTACTTCATTACTTAAGATAAATGACTCAAAATTTGGTTCCTAGTATCTATCCTATTCAATCTTACAGAGAGCAAGATTCTGTGACCAATTCTACAGAGTACTGTTAAATAGAGATGTAATCTGCAAACTAAATTATAAGTAATCAAACCAAATGAAGTACAAATAAATAAAACAAATTGTATATATGAAGTTTATTATTCCACAAACTAATTTAGACAAGCAAGAGTTAGTGCTCTAAATATATACACATTACAAGTATTAAAGCTCTCTTATTTAATAATCTTGTACAAAATTTCAAGATAATTTTTTGTTAATGACATGAAATCATGTAACTGTTCATGATTTGGAATGGTATGGAATTGGCTCAATCCCTGAGTATTTTCTGGTTGTTACAGCAACATTTATCCTTTGCGATACAGTGTAGGTGCTCCATAAATCCAATGATACTTATTATTAAACATTGAAGCCTCCATTCCCACATAAGTTGCAAAGAAAACATAAAATCCACTGTATTCATATTTACTTTAAATGGCATGAGGCAATTCCATAAATGGAAAAGCATAGCCCATTACAATTACACATTCTCATCGATCAAAGTGTTACAATACACAAATAATTTGATGTTTTTTTTTTTTAATTAAATAATTAGTATTTTTGTAAGCAATTTAGCACCTCGTGTCGGAATGGGAATTTTTTAAAGCAGTAGCAAAAAGATAGATATAATGATAAATACAAAAATAGATGGAAAGGGAAATTTAACTACAAAGAGATATATGGGTAGAGAGAAAAAACAATTTTGCGGTATGTCTTCTTTTACTTCTAGTGCCTCTCTTTAAAGGTACTACGTCCCTTTTGCAGCCAACCTCAAATGCTGTAGAACTTTGCAGGAATTATGAATATGTCATGTATGTCCTATCTGTGAAATTTAAACGTTAGCAGTGTCCTCATATTCAAATTATGCAAGGAAACCTGTTTACTTGCTAGACTTCTCTGTCAGACACTATTGAGTGACTGACTGGCTTTTTTCTTCTTTGGTAATAACATACATGAAAAGAGTTGTAAAGGGTACATGAGCATTTGTCTACATCAATAACCCACTTCTTGTGATGGCCAAGATTAAACTGATTGAATCTTTGCGCAACACAAAAAGTATGACCATTCGGTACAATTGTCTGAAAATCAAGACTATTACTTTTGGGCTCTATAGCAGGGATGCCAACCTTTCAGAGCACAAATCAGTAATCATAAGGCTAAAAATCAGTAATTTGGAGACAAAATCAGTAATTTCTGCGCGACGCAAATTTTTCTGCACGCTGGCAAGCGCAGCTGCCGCAGGCAAGCGCGATAGTACAACAAGTTAAATAAAAGTAACATACCTGTTCATTAGTTGGTGTTACATGTGCATGTAACCAGAGATGCCAACCTTCTTCGACAAAAAAAGGTATTCTTAAGAGCAAAAAACAGTATTTTGGGACAAAAAACAGTATTTTTGCATATCGCCTAATCGAGCAGCTTAAGAAAAACCGGCAGTACCATGTATACATACCCGGATCGGAGCGCGACGTGCATACATTACATTTGGGTTGTTCGCAATGTGCGCAGTTTTGGGCCCGTATCACCATTCTGCGTGCATTGTTTGAAGACGTAGGTGCATAATACACTTACGACACAAGGCCCATGATCAGAAATTAAGAAAAACGTGACTAAAAAAAAAAAAAAAAAAAAAAAAAAAACGTAACAAAACATACAAAAAACGTACTGCCGTATTCATAGTGAAAAAACGGGACAATTACGCCAAAAACGGAACAGTTGGCATCTCTGCTATAGCCTTAAAGTCGATTTGACAACTAATAGTTGTTATTTTCCCACTTGAAGACATTTTCAAGCCCCACCTTTTTTGGGGAAGTTCTAAATTAGTATTATCTTTCAAATGCAGTTGGAATTTAACTTTTTCATTTTTTTGGCCTGCAAATGGGACATAGTACCTTTAATCGGCCTTTATTCTGCATCTACTAATTCCAATGATTGTCTTGTCTTCTTATGTCCAGAGTATATGACAAGGTCATGTGATATCATGATGGCAAACTCTTCTGCACTAACAAATTTGTTGTGAAGGAGAACATAAATTCTATTGCAAACATTTGGAAATATAAAATCTTTATCTTTTACAAAAATTTACAAAACATCATATAAAAGGTATAAGGATTGATAACTTATAACTATGATGGTATCTATACTTCTATATTAATACCATCTCATAGAAATCATATTTCTATAAGCAACTTTTATGGAATGATTCAATTAAGATTACACAAATTCAACGTAACATAGTAATTGCCTTGCTTTAAAGTAGTTGCCTCTTGCACAATTTTTTTTTTTAAATACGCAATAAACTGCTTCACTGGGCCTCACATAATTACTGTGCCACTAATTATATAAACTGGCAAGATTTCAGCTATAATCATTTTTGTAAAATTGTGGAGTAAATTTACATTTTCATGGTTTACCACTTTATTGTGCAAACCACCTCAGATGTCTAGAAATTAAAAAAACATGTGCTACAAAATGAACTAGCATAAAAAACCTACCGGTATACATGATTTGTTTCCTGGTATCAAATAAAAAATTTCAATGGACTTTGTATTCATAATTCAAAAAGAAATTGCAGTTAATCCTAAATGTTATGGTAGTAAAAAGAAATTTGGGGCCTGTCTTCTGATGAATTGCGATTGATCCCTTTTGATCACAAGACGTCCAATCAATTGCAAAACACCTTTAAAATACACAGTTGTGGTTGAGATAAAGTTACAATCAATTTGAATTTATTGCAAATATTGAAAAGACAAGGCTTTGGGGCCCATCATGTTAAGCGCTGCAATAAATTCAAGTCATTCACAACTTGATATTGATCGAGATTGAGAGATATCAGATACAGTCAAACCTGCTTTAATGACTACCTGTCTACAAAGACCACTTTTTTTTGTTTCCCTTGAAAATAGTTTCTCATTGAAACATGTACTAAAGGAACCTGTCTACAAAGACCACTTTTTGTGTTTCCCTTGGGCGGTCGCTATAAGCAGGTTTGACTGTAGTACATTTTCAAATGATTAGAGGACTTGTGATTGGTTTGGGTCAATTGCAAATTTTTATCAGATGGGGCCCTGGAACGATAGTAAATTGATTAGATTATTGACTAAGTAAAGTAGTAACCTGGACTCTACCATCCATGGAACCACTCAAGCATACTCCAGTGTTAAGCGTTGTACACCAATCGACACTGACGACAGGTGTTCGATGTCCGAGGATGGTTAGTGTGCGTAGCATCCCCTTCTCTTTGTTGAGCTGAGGAGAGAGATGGAGAACACAAAGATATTTCAATTCCTAAAGGGGATTTATCATTAAGTGATAATTTTTTTTAATTAAACTCTCATCTTCATCCAGTCTTTATTAATCCATAACAATTATCCTTTTAATCAGACGTAATTTCAACTAATGTTAAAAAAGGCACTGCAAGTGCAACTGTGTGAAGGTCATCATCATCTCCAGTTCTCCACTACCACCATAATTATTACCTTCATCATTGAAATTATCACTACCATCATCATCACCATCGTCACCCTCCCCATTACTACTACCACCATTCTAACCCATCATCATCATCATCATCATCATCATCATCATCAGCACCCTCATCATCATTCTCACCATCATCATCACCATCATCATCATCATCATCATCATCATCCTCATCTTCATCATCATCATCATCATCATCATCATCCTCATCATCCTCATCCTCATCATCATCATCATCATCATCATCCTCATCATCATCATCATCATCATCATCACCATTGTCATCATCACATTTATCATCACCATCACCATCATCATCATAACCATCACCATCACCATCATCTTTATCATGATCACCATCATCATCATCACCATTATCATCATCATCATCATTATCATCATCACCCCAGCTCCCAGCTCAACTACCACCACCATCACTTCTATTGTCAACACCATCAACAACTCAATCCCCATCATGCCCTATCATCATCATCAACACCACCAACAACACAATCACCATCACTTTCACCAGCACCACAACCACTACCACCACCACTACCACCACCACTACCACCACCACTACCACCACCACTACCATGACCAACACTACTGCCACCACCACTCTCATCATCACATTAGGCAACCATAATCACCTAATCATCCATAACTGTGGTCACATCTCTTTCTTTCTTTCTTCACTGACCTTGTATATGACCCCTCCATGTGGAGCACAGGTCAGTACGTAGTTCCCGCTGGAGTCAAAAGCAAAAAGCTTTCCCCTTGGGTTCTGCTGCTGCCTGTATCCACCGAATCCTGATACCACAAACGGACCGGTAGCTCCGTCGTGGATGGGCATATCCATCAGCTTCTGTCCCACTTTGTGTATACTCCACTCAGTATACTATCAAACAAATAGCATATATTATACATAAAATATAATCAAGGCAGGCCAAACATCTAAACTACTCTATTCAATTCAATTCAATTCAAGGTATTTTATTCACTCATTGTAGCCAAAGGCTAAATTACAAATGAATTTACAAAATTCAAAACGTTAAAAACATCATACAAATTAAAAGGAATCATACACAATATTGTAAAAATAAATATTAAATGCAAATGAAAGTAACTATACATGTATAATGCTAACATTATAACATCAATGAAACTGTTCAAAGATACAGTTTCGATTGAAAATGCTTTAAAATCAGAGATTGTGAATGAATGAATTTATTGAAATAACATACGGTAGTCACAAGGTATAATGATATTTTGTTACAGATAATTAACAGAGAAAATGTAATCATAGCAGTTCTTGTTTTTTTTTCATCTGTAAAAAGTTTTCACAATTCTCCACATACAGATATAACACATTGCCTTACAAAGCTATATCTGTGTATAGAGAAAGAGAAAATATGACCAATTAAGAAGAAGTGTTGAGTAATGGTATAAGGATAAGTGTTGAATATGTGTTGAAAGAATGAGTATTCTGATCTAAAATACATAATATATATCACATTGTTAAGAAGTAATGTCTGCATTTTGGAAATTATTATCCTACATGTTTAGCTGATATTAACAGTGCATTACAGGGAATAAATCATAACAGGTATACCTGGCTTAAGAGAGACAAATGTAAATGAAAGCCTTGTTATGGGATACATACACATCCGGACACCAGGGGGGGTTTTTCACAAAGATCTTAAACATTATGGGAAGCCATTTGGAGCCTTAAAATAAAATATATTCAAAAGCGAAAATTCAAGTATTTTAGACTTTTTATAAATCCAACATCAAGAACATAAGTCTCTGTGATAATAGAAAATATGAGTGATTTGAATTAACATTTTATGCCTTTTAAAATAAGTTTTACAATAGAATTGCATAGATGCTAACGGCTTTCCATAATTTTTAGGTCCAACTTAGAGATAAGTTTGACTTAGGATCTTTGTGAAACGCCCCCAAGAATTCAAACTACCACTATGTCTCATGAAAGTCAAGTGAATGAACCACCAAGGAATATGGTATCCCAAAAAATGTTTTCTTATCCAAGATGAACGGTTGCCATGACAAACCAAAAGGAGTAAAAGACTGAGAAATGCTTACCTTCCCATCTGAGCCCATGCTATAAACAGAGGTCTCCGCAGGACTGAACTGAGTAGCATACACTTGACCCTGATGTGCTCTCCAACTCAACAAACACTCCTGTCTTTGGATGTCTGCGAAATATAAATTTTAGAGGTACTGTTCAAATTAGAATTAGAATTTCACAAGAACTTTCAGAAGTGTTACATGGTAGCAAAACACATATAACCAATTACATTGTAAGTAAAAAGTTTCCAAAATAAAATTCGGTGGAAAGCTGTATAAAAAAGTTTGTTCCCCTAATTAAAGTATTCCAAAGTCAAGGCATAAAATAGGAATGTAAAAGCTGAACATATATGGGGGGGGGGGGGAGAGATCGGTTTATTGGATTTGGCATCAAGTTATTGAGTCAATTCAATATTCATCAATGAGTGCCTACTTGTTTTCCCTGCTAAGAATGTGGATGTGAATGGCATCTTCATCAGGAATATGCATTGAAATCTTAAAATTGGTAACAAGTAATGAAATGCAATTTGTTGATTTGAAGTTGAACTTGACAATTCTTGGCTGCAATCTGTCATTCATGTATTTTTTTGTTGGAAATTTGACCCAGATAAAAATGATGCATTCATCCACCCTTCAATCACACACAAAATAATAAATCTTTCATGTATTTTTATTGTTGCCAATTCAAAGAGGAAAAAGTTCATTCATTCATCCTAGCTGAAATAACTCACCAAATAATCGGACCATTCCATCCCCAGCTCCTGTGACAAGCAGATTACCATTGTGATTGAAGGATGTACAGTTTATACAACCAGCACTTCTTGCCAGCGGAAGCTCTTTCTGTAAACATAAACAAAAGATATAATGCCTTTGATTCATAACTTTTCAAAAACAGCTAACTCTTCTTACCAAAAAAAAACATACATATATATATATATATATATACACAAGCGACAACAAAAGCAAAAAGAATTTCCGTTTCGGTTTAATAAAATTTGGAGTGGACTATTAGGCTATTATTATTATTATTATTAACTGATATTAAATATAATATAAAAGATACGTCATAGCTATCCCTGCAATGTGATATTATAGCAATGACAGAATGTTATGTAATTCGGTTACCATTTTTTCATGACAAAGTTCCATTTCTTACCTGTAATTTGAGGGTCTTGAGATCCCAGGTGGTGAGTTTACACGCCCCATGGAGAGGGGAGCCTGGTTTACTGAGATCAGATCCCCACTCTGCTACTTGGCTCGCTGACGAACAGACGAAGGTTGTTCCACTGGGGTTGCATGCAATGGACACAACTCTGTCAAAGAGAAAAAGAGAGAGAGAGAGAGAGAGTTAGATGGGATGAGATACTAGTATATTGATATTGCTATTAGTAACGGGACATAATACATCTTTAAGCTGAAAGAAAGACCACTTGACTGTCAGACTGGTCACATGTTTGCCAGCTTAGAATTATTAGCTAACAATAGCGATGTTAAGAAGGGACTTCCTAGTTGGCGTAAGTTTTTCCCTGCAGCAATAAATATTTCATGAATATTGGACTTAAGTTTTTCCACCATTAGTTGTCTGCACACTCTAACTCGGACAGACTTGCCACGATTAAGTTAACACGACCTTCCAACGACCCAGTTTTACTCAGCATAACTTCCAGAATTGGTGGCACCCACACAAGACGACCTCAACCCAGCTTCCACATCTAAACCATGCAAAATCTAATTTTCATTTTCGATTGTGAACACGGCTATAGTGTAAATACTACAGTGCTTGTATAGCGCATGTCACTGCCTTAGTAGATGTACCTCAATGTGCTAATTGCTCAACCATGACCAAGTGAAATATGCTTCTTAAACAAGATGAGAGGGAATTTTAACTTATAAATTGTGGATGGGTACTAAATAGTGCTGTAGTCAAACGTTTAACCGTCCGGTATCCGACCGCCCATGGCGGATTCCGTTTTCAATTGGACGGTTTCGTTTTCCCTTTTTTTAAGTTTCGATTTATGCCCCTCCACCTGGCACTATGCCTGGCAATGTCTCCCAGCTCAGTTATCGGTGTGATGACTTACCACTTGGAAACTAGAACAACACTCCAATTTGTCTGTCATCTTGGTTTGAACTTTGAAAGTAATCTTTGTAATAGATCTCAATATATATTCATCCAAGTTTAACACATGGTGTACCACAAGGTTCTATCCTAGGTCCTCTACTGTTTTTAATTTACTTTAATGATCTTACACATTATTCTAAAACGACATTGTTACTATTATTTGTGACTAGTTAAAATACCTTCCAGCTTTTTCACACGGACAAAAAAAAAAAAAAAAAACGATTTTTTTTTTTTTTTTTTTTTTTTTTTTTTTTTTTTTTTTTTTTTTAATAAATCGTTTAACCGAAAACCGTCCGGTTTTGACAGGCGGTTAAACGGAATTGGAGATATCCGTGATGTTACAGCACTAGTACTAAAGATCACCACTTCAGATCAAGTGCCTAACAACTGCTTGACTACCTCTTTCCTTCTTATTGCTATGTATTCTCACAGATAAAAAAGACTTGTTATAACCGAAGGCCCTCATTTGTTTTAAGACTGGTCGTGAGGAAATTCACTATAATTTTAAATCCTATAAAACTGACCATATTTGCAATTTTCTGCTGAAATCCACTTTTAAAGCCTATCTGCACTAGTTTGGCCAGGAGGGATTAGATCTCCCTGCATGGGCACTGGCAGGTGGTTATCTCATCAAATCAGCTCTCAATTAACATAAGAAAAAGGGGACCATGGGGGACCAATGGTCGCCGCTTAGGCATTGTTTGCTATATAGAGGGCGCAAGTAGCTACAAGGAACGCAGTCCCACTTTAATTCGACGATGCAGATTGGTGGGATGTCAGAATGTCTTACCTAGGGAATCCTGCGTCCATCTCGGCTTCTTTGATAGGTTTCTTTCCATCACAGTCGTAGAGCTTAATAGAACCAACTGAACTGCCAAGGATCAGCTGGGGGAAAAAAACACCATCATGACAACCTGCATCAATCATTCCACAAACTGACAAATCAGAAACTTATGGGAACATGAAAGCGCAAATTTTGCAAATGGTTAGACTTGTGAAAGTTTCATGCTGCACAATGGTTTATTTATAAATTTATTTATTTATTTCTGATATTTAGATAGGGTGACTCATTATCACCAATAATGGTAGTTTTCGATGAGGCCCTGCTAAACATACTAAGGAACAATAGTTGCATCACAATTGACAAAACATACAATATTGGCAATTCACCACAGTGTCTTGCCATTAAAATAATTGTCATTTAGAAGGAAAACCAAGATATTTATATCACTATCTGATCAACTGTGTGATTAAACATCATACTTGAAAATGACAAATGATGACAAATATGATATGATATACTCACCATTCTATCTGTCTTAGGGACCCATTCCAGAGAAAGGAGAGGTGCTTTGAACATTATTGTTGCTAGGGTGGTAGGATTAGGGGTTGTCTTCCAAACTCTGATAAGAAAACAAATTGTTAATTAAAAAACATTCAATTTTGAATAGTCTACACAAACATAGTTTAATGAACTGTGCTTTTCAAACTTGGTGTATCAATATTCAAGTGATGTATGTACATGTACCTAAATAGATAAATATGGATTTTTGAACTACTTTTAAAAAAACCTTTGTAATCTTATCCTGATTGAAGAAAACTGGATCTGCTGCATCATATCTTTCAAAATATAATAACAGGAAGGATATTAGGTGGATGCTTCATGCTTTGAGTACATACAAAATTGTGTTATAATTGTGATTAGACTTTCCTACCATCAAAAAACATACAAAAAGTATGAAAACAATTTTTTTCTTCAGAGAATGGTTAGGAGTGAATCCCATTTTGGTAATCAAATTGGCAATGCTTACTTGACTACTCCGTCAATATCCATGCTAGCTACCGACGTCGACGATGGTGAAAATCTACTGTATGTAATAGAGGAATGGTGCTCTGTGTACTCATCTTGACTCAAGATCAGGAATGTTCCAAGGCTTTCTTCTTCTCCTACTTGGGTGGAATTCAAAGGTAAAATAGATATGAAACATTCCTACATAATTGCAAAACGATGCTCCAGCGATAAGTGTGCACCAAAGATTAACTTCATCACTAGTTCAATTCCTAATCTCTACATTGGACCCATCACATAACATTAATCTTGACCCTTAAGTTAAACCTGAATATCAAAACCTAAGCTCTACCTACATGTACATATATTGTTTAAATAAAGCGTGGAGCAAAGATTGTAGGAGCAAATTTGGTAACACTTCTTAGTAAGTCAAATTAGCATTATCACACAGTACTACTTTAAAACATTTTTTTTCGGGCAATGCTGCCTTGTTTTAAAAAGAAAAACACATGCATGATGAACAAACAAGTACACAAATGATATTAGTTAGAAGTGTGGACATGGATTGGTACAGAATCGTCTTTCGGATCACAAGGTCCATGGTTTCAGTCCCACCACGGCACTAATATCCTTTGGCAAGACGTTAATCTACGTTTGCCATACTCGACCTAGGTGATGTAAATGGCAAGAGTTAGTTCCTTGAAATTCTAGAGCGCCGTATTGGCAGCCATGCTAAAGCCAGGGTAATAACTGTGCCAGGAGAGTCTTACAGATACGAGTGCTACACAAGAACCCACTGTTATTATTGTTATTATAATTAAAGAACAAATAACATTATATTTTACCTGGAAAGAAGGTAGAGCTTGGTGACGGCTTTTTAGAGACATTAGGAGGTTGAGATCCATGCGAGGGAGAACCCTGACTTGCTTCAGGTTTCGAAGAAACGATGCTTGATAATTCAACCTCCTTTATACCACTGCAAGATAAAATTACATCTTCATAAGGCAATATATACATTTCACAAGAATAAGCTTTCAGTAAAAGTATGGTAGAAATATGGGGTGGGGGGGAGAGGATGGGCAAACCCTGTTGAGTGTTGTAGAATTCTGAACACTGAATAAAAGAAAAACACACAATTTGATGCAAGACAGGGCACATCAACATATTCTTTAGACAAGAACAGGAAAAAGTTTGGTTCTTGAGATAACGCGATCACCAGCTATTTTTGAATACATAATGAGCCCTGTGACCTTTGACCTCGTAACCCCAAAATCTAATCAGTTCATTGGCTCTGCAAGATTCATACATGACCTAAGCTTGGCGGGAATCCATCAATCAGTTCTTGCGGTAACACGATCTCAAGAACAGGACGGACGGACGGACAGACAATCCAAGAACATAATGCCTCCGGCTACTTTGTAGCGGAGGCATAAAAAGCATGAAAAAAATCAGTCCCTTCCCCCTGGATACACCTCCAGGTTTGTACCTATCTCTCTCCTTATCAGTGAACCCTGTAACCAATTTGCCTCTTGAGGATGTTACAGAGACCACACATACCTTGCTGATGAAGGAGTTTTCTCTGCAGCTTTTGGTGCATGATGTGCCTGGCTCTGCTGTGCCTGGCTCTGCTGTGACTTAGAAAACAGTTCCTGTCTCTGCTTGTCATAAGCATGCTGCTGCTGGAGACGGACCTTAAGTTTAAAGGGGAAGACAGTTCCAGAATGAGTTTTATCGCTGGTTGAGAATGTGAATTCAAAGTGTACAAGTCAATATCTTGAAGACCCTATCTGATAAAAATACAACTTTATGTCAGTTTTCAGAGAGCTGTATTAACTCCTCTGACAGACACAAAAATAGCATATAGTTGATATCATTGAAGTCTATAGCTTATAAGCTTTTTGTTGATATATAAAACAAGGACATCATAAACACATGTGGTTGACATTATGATTGGATGGTATCTTTGCCATCAATGGCAACTACCAAGGTAACAGGGATCAACAGTCAATCAAAATGGTTTCGGTCCTATCTAGGAGGCAGGAGCCAGTTTGTGTCTATTAAAGGTAAAAAGTCATCAACGAGAACAATTAATTACGGTGTACCCCAAGGTTCTGTCCTAGCGCCATTGTTATTCTCGATATTTATTAATGACTTGCCCACTAGTATTCATAGTGCGGACATGTTTTTATTTGCAGATGACGCGACCATGTCGGTACAAGGCAAAACATTATCTGAGATCCAAACGAAACTAAATCTTGCTTTAGATGAAGTGTATTCGTGGACGCAAAAAAATAAACTTCTATTGAATACTACTAAAACAAAGGTAATGGTTATTGGGTCGAAGCAAAAGTTACAGACGCTAAACGAAAATAATTTAAATGTGCGTATAAAGACAACACCGATTGAATGTGTGACACAGTACAAATGCCTCGGTGTTATAGTAGACAGCAATCTCTTATTTTCGAAGCATGTCGAAAAAGTAGCTTTACAAATGAAACAGAAATTAGGTATTCTAAGAAGACTCAAAGGCACGTTCAATAAACATTATCTGAGTATGATATACTGGGGCTATATTCTACCTCATGCTATGTACTGCTGCACTGTGTGGACAAATAGATCCCTGCATAATTATGAAACTATAAATAAATTACATAAACGAGCAGCATATATTATATCTGGATGTTCGTGGTCAACTCCTTCACACGAGGTTTTATTACAACTTAATTGGTCAACACTTGAGGCATTGTATTCAAGAGCAATGGGGATTATGGCATTTAAATGTGTTCACCATCTTGCACCTGCCTTATTGGCAAACAAATTTATTTTACATGATGATGTAGCACAACGCATGACACGTAATTCCCATCAACTTAAGCTGGAATCCAATAGGTGCAATACAGAATTTTTTAAGCGCTCCTTTGTAAACTCTGCAATAACACTCTGGAATAATCTACCCATAGAAACCAGGTTCTCCCCCAATCTGAACGTATTCAAAAGCAATTTATCACACTGAGTCTGGAACGCTCTTGTTCATTGCCGTGCAATATGAATGCTGCAATCTCCTTTAACATTTTATTTTAATTAGCACACGCCAATAATGAATCTTGCTTACTTATTATATCAATATGCTAAACAACATTATCATTGATGTTTTTTTTTTTTAAACCTCAATCAAGGAATCTTTGAAATTGTATTTCATGTACTTAAGCAATACCATGTTATGAATTGATTATGATACTAACATATGCATGTTATTATATTTATGTGCATAATATGTCAACTATTTGTTTTTATAATTAATAGTTTAAATTATTAAATGGGAAAGTATTAATAGTATATATGGTATAACGTAATGGTGACGGCAAACTTTTTTAACATTGAAATATATTGCAATAATTTGTTTTGATATTTATACCATACTTTGTTTTAACTTTAACCTAATTCTATGTGTTATTGCGTACAAATGTCAACTACATGTATATATATATATATTTTAATTGTGGGTTTTTGTTGTTGTTGTTTACAATAGTTTTAATTATAAACTGGGAAAGTATTTAATTGTATACATTTTATAATTACCCAATGGTGACGGTAAACTTTTTTTAACATTGAAATATTCGCAACAATTTTATAAATATCTATAGCATACCTTATCTTAATTTGAACTTCGTATACTATGAAATGTACTGTATCGCCTTTTTATTGCATGTCCGAATTATCTCTCATATTATAATGTGCATTTATTGTTGTTTTGATTGACATTATTATTGAACCATGTATGTTGTAAAGGGCCCTGATGAAAACCAGCTCATGCTGATCGGGCTACCCTTTTTAAAGATGTGAAATAAATAAATAAATAAATTTAAAAAAAAATCAAGATTTCCATGGTACATTGTAGTTACCATTGATGGCAAAGTTACCATCAACGGTAAGTTTTGTGGGACAGGCCCTGTACCTGATTCTGTGAGCTTGTCTGAGCAGGTTGGTGAGTCGGAGAGCTTGATGCAAAGTCCACTTTTTTCCCACCCCCACCAACACCACCACCACCACCACCACCGCCACCGACACTGCTACCAACACCTCCCCCTCCTCCTCCCTCCTTGGTCTTAGACACTTGTTGGTACTGGTCCAGGATCTTCTTTGGACCCAGTAAGGACGAGAGGGCGCCCCGCACAGTCTTTGATCCCACGGTCGCTGGGGTGGATGATGAGGACGAAAGGAGCCTTCGTCCCACGTTAGGGGATGGGGATTTCTTGGAGGTGCCTTTTAGAGAACTCTTGAGCTGGGGTGCTTGGGATTCCCTAATAAAACAGAAGAAGGAAATCAATGAAACTATAATTAGTAGGTGTAACCCTTGGAGAATGTTTATTCAACATGATTGAGAAAATATGTGCATTGGAGGCTAATTCCAAGGTATTTTGCACTGCAATCTAGTTCAAATATTTTAATATATTTTCTCATTGTATAAATATAAGACGAAATGTAATAAATAATGATGCTGTCAAAGTTAATTCTGTTCAATAATGGGACACAAGGTTACAACAATCATGGACTTGCCCAACAAAACTTTCATTGTTAAGACTTTATTCATAGTTCAGAGAACAAGAAAGAAACCAGATAGAAATATATACTTGTATACTATGCATGTATATCATGAAAAATTAAAATTGAATTCTTAAGCCTCTGACAGCCTATTCCAACAAGAAACAAAGACCTAATTACACACACTAATCATGAGATCTAAATTATGAACCAGCACTTTCTAAATGCACATCAATGACATTGCTTGCATGATCAATGAAATCACTGAAATCATGTCTACAAAAACCTTTCCATTAACTTACCCGGTACCAGAGTTACTGGAATGATCAGAAACATCTGGAGACTCGGATTTCTCATTCAAAGAAAGCTGTCTCACCTGCATTAGAATAAGCATTAAAACTATCACAACTAAATCCACTGAACATATAAACACATTCTGTTTGTAAGGTAAACCTTGGTTAAATAACAACAGAAAATAAATTTTCAAAAATGTATACCAAATTTGCATGAATGATTACCGGTAAGACTAATAATAATATGCAACACAAACTGTGTAGGAATTTTAATAGTTGAAGAATGAAAAAAAAATTAAGTTTGTAGTTTTTACAACATGTAGAGCATCAGGGGCCTGTTGCATAAAACTTACCATTGATGGTAACTCCTTTTGGTAACATTGCTCAACAGCCAATCAAAATCAAGTATTCCATAGAAGTTACCATTGATTTGATGGCAAAGTTACCATCAATGATAAGTTTTAAGCAACAGGACCCAAATGACATGGTTACGATGAATGTCATTTCCAGCTGGGTTTTGATGGATTGTTCACATTTTGCCAATCCAAACAACCAATCCACTGTACGATGAACAGTTGTGGATTACTTTAAAATCAGCTTTTCCTGACAAGGAATTCCTTCACCACTATAAGTTGATAACTTGAAATGGCAAAAATATGACAAGCCAATATCTTAGCTTCATCTAAAACTGACTATCAAAAAGAATGCATTAAACAGTTTGGTATGAACCAGAAAGGACAATGTTTTCGAGAAGACTGTTTTTAAATTCACTCTGTGCACAACCTCACCACACAAGGAAAAGTATGCTGATTCAGGGCATTTTATTTGCAAAATCTCTGATTAGATGATAATTTGCGGACAGAGAGACAGACCTGTTCTTGTAGTCTGCCCATCTGGTCCTCATACTTGGCGACCTGATCGGTGAGCTTGATCACTTGTTCTTGTAACTTAGCATTCTCCTCCTGAAGTTCAACAATCTTCTGATGTTCAGCATCAAAGTTCATCAGAATGGGCAAGGGTGCAAGGTAGTTAAGGTCATACAAGGTCATAGAAGGAAAACAGAGCATTAAAACACCAACAGGTGCCAAATACACAGGCACCCAAGTCCAGTGGACGGACCCCTTCCAAAAATGTTGGTGTGGAGCATTGCTAAAGGTCATACATTACAAGGACATACAAGGTCATGTATATCATGCTATTTAATGACTGACAACAAACCTGATTTCATGGCAGAACAATGAAAGAAATAGATGGGAGCTTGCACAAGTGAAATAGCAAACAAAAGCCCCGAGTTTAATTTTGTCAATTCAAAGTCTTACTTATTATCATCGAAACTGTTTAAAAAAAACACTTGCAATTACATTTTATAGAGCTGTCATAAGGCTTATTTTTACTCTCCCTGAAAAAAGGACTGCATTTGTAAATTTCATATAGATCTATGGTGCTAAAACATTTGCTCATGCAAACCTATGCCAACTATGATAATAAAGTCGGGACTAGGAGTTCCTAAAGAGATTTGAGAACCAAATACCATGACTTTCCATAATTTTCCATGATCCATTTTTTTCTTTCAGACCGAAGTATGTACGTTGCACGCACGTGATTGCTGCGGTCGCGTCGTCCGTAGTCGTATTACCGATTGGCCCCAAGTCAGGCCAAGGACATGTAGTTTCGTCAGGCTTCACACCCTTTTAGGTACGGTATTGATTGTGGAGCAATTGTTGCTACAGCTTGTTGTGTCATAGGAGTGAAGGTACCTGCATTTTATTTTATGTTTTTTTCTTCAAAAAGGATATGCATCGATTGAAAGATGATGCTGAGGAAGTTATGAAGTGATATCTTGAGAGTCTCTTCCCACTGCTTACTGAAGTAGAGAGAAAATAGAGGACTCTGCTCCGGGCTCCTCAAGTACGGCAAGACTACAATATGAAGAAAAAAAATACCAAAACATCACCTATTGTTACTATCAATTTAGCAATTTAAACAAATTAAAAGCCCAGCAAATCTATATTCATATTAAATTGATTGTACATACATTATTAGGACTTAAGAACACTAACAAACCAACCACGAACGTCAACGTTCCTGTAATCCAATTTTAAGTTGCTGTTAAAATGATGATGGTGATGATTTACAGCATATTTATGTTGCCATATTTCTGTTAAAAAGATCCAAAGATGCAACTTTTCCAATAAAGTCTGTGTTTTTTTCACATTTGCGAAAAAAGGAATTTTTTCAATCATTATTTACAGAGCTCTAGACTAATAACAACAGAAAGCACTGAAGCTAAACTGTCATACGGATGAATTATGCACTCCCACAACAATTCCTTTTAATCATATATATTTCAACCATTTGAAAAGAACTATTTTGAAACTTACCAAACCATTCTTTCCACTCAACCTGGCTCTGTATTTCTGGAATCAACTTCTCAAAGAATTCTGCCACTCTGTCTGTTCTGTTTGACTGGATTGCATTCACCACATATAGCCTGGAACAAACAAAAAATTTATGATAACACAGTTTTCTATTAAGATCCATACAGCATGCCATTTCAAGTACTTTTTAGACATGAATTTCATCTTGTTGATGGTTCCCTTAAAGGGATCCGGTAACTTTGTCTTAGATCCTTTAAATAAATCCTTGATTTAGCTCATGCTGCAGTGAACATAAAAAATCAATTATAAGCATTTAAAACAAATTTAAGAAATACATGTTGGAAACAGAGGGGTCCACTAAAAAGCAATGCTTGTACAAGTGTGAACACCTCAAATGAAACTTAGGAATAATGAATAATTAAATTAACTAATCTGTAACTACAAAGGGAACTACAAAATAAGGGCGAAAAAAAGGGGGGATGCCAACAGAGACGAGAAAGGGACAAGACAATACTTTACAATTATAAACCTTTAGGTCAGTCAGGAAACCCCATGACATTTACAAGACGATCGCCTGTCAAGATATTTATGATTGAAAATCTAAATCAAATTTTGCGTTTGCCAAACAGTTTTCATAACACTGCAGTCTATTGGGAAAACGAGTATGGTAAAACCGGTCACTCAATTTTTTTTTCTTTTTTGAGGCACTTCTTGATATTTTTGAAGCACAACTTTTTTAGGGCTTCTTTATGACACCATATCATAGACACTGATAACACATAGGGCCGTGCATCTCAGATTCAACATTGTTAAACGATCCCTTTAAAGGTAATACAAAGTTTTGGGATGGGGTCATGAATTTGGTTCAAATGAACATATTGGAATCATATATGATACTATAATATTTAGGGATCGTTGTTGCGGTTGAAATCGAGTCTAAAGTGATGAAATTGTAAATAATAAGCTCTTTATGTTATATAGCTCCCTCTCAAGGTCAAGATATTACTTAAGCTATGAAACAATGTTTCTTGACTAAAATCGACCAAATAGCTATTCCCGTTTGGAAATTATATATCAGAACTACATATTCTGAGATGTTCATGGTCACAGCTACCATTGTACGGCCTTAGGCGCTATTCGAACTTTATCCAAATTTACCAGGAGCACCGGTAAATCTTTTAATTTTAATTTTCCCGAAAGGAGTAGTGTTTTAGGGGCTATTTTTTCTAGTGCTTATAATACATCTACAGGGGCATCCAAATATATAAAAATTGTAAAGAATCACTTTCCACCCAATTTGCAAGTTTCCCAAAACTTTGTATTACCTTTAAGCTCATTGAATGCATTAGCAAAACAGAATAATTTGATTTACTTTGTACAAACAGAAAATAACAACAAATTGTAGCTGCATGTATAAACATGACATAAATAACTGCACATCAATGCTAACAATGGTATTATCCTTTATCAACAATTCTAATTATTACTTAAACTGCATGGAATCTTCTTGAATGAAACATACATGGAAGTTAAACATAGTAAACCTTAAAAGTTCAAACCGTTGGTTGTCTCTGGTTAAGGTTAAAAGTTATTGAAACTACATATTTCAGATACAGAGAATTAGAGATAACCCCTTACCTAAGAACACTGATACGTAATTTGTTGACATTGTGAGCATGGGTATACTCAAGATGAGAAAAGATCCTTCTTTCTAAGTGGTCCCAGTAGTTCTTCAGACCAAGGAGGTCAAAGGTCGAGATAAACCCTAAAAGCTGCTCCAGGATCTTGTCTGCCTAAAGTCACCAAAAAAGTAAAGGAAAAGAAAATGAAAAGAAACAAAGAGAAAATACATGTGCGTGACAATGCATCCCTCTTCAGATCGTAAAACAGAATTTTATTCGATGAGAAAGCAAAACAAAATGGACATAACTACTCTTCTTGAAATTTACTGAATAAGAACTTCATCTCATATTATATCCTTCAAGGAAAATTTCTTGGTCAACGATTGGTCAAGAGCTCTTCATGTGATCATTTGTAATCCCTCTAGAAGAGAATTTCTTTTGGGGAGGAAAAAATAGGTGTGACGTCACACTTCTCAAAGTAAGAGAACTGAATAAACTATCAAGACTTCATAGCTCACTGGCCAAGACGCTGGGAGAGCCATTATTCCAACTCGGAAACGAAGGGTGAATGCTTCACAAAGCTATCGCTGCTTGGCTCCTGCTCTCACACCTCTCTTTCCGACTGGATTCACAATCTCTCTCTCAGTTTCATACTTGACCTCCATGTTAAACGTTCCACTACATGTATGTGATGCCACTGTAAACCTGCTTATCCTTTGTATATGTGTACTACCAACACCTGCACCAACTGCAGTTCTCCAAACTGGAGGAAGCCAAGCCAAGAACTTAAGAAGAAGAAGAATTATCACGTGAAAGAATTGTTGCAGATCAATAAAATAAATATTAAAAAAGTTGGGCAATTATCATGAATATAGAAAACCCAGATTCACTCCACATATTTTGTCAGATGAAAAGTCAACAGATTGAGTGGTTTATTCTTTCTCCTGGAATAATTCAATACCGGTACATAAATGAATAGATTGAAATTTTAAGAATTCCTCTCGACAGAAATAACTGTCTTGTATAGAACTCTCCAATAAAAATGCCATATTTGCAAATTAAGAAGAATAGACCCTGTCAAATCATACATTTTGAGAATTGACATTATCCTTTTGTGTTTCCTGCTACTTATACTAGCATGTTGGCACTACGTCAGTGACATTACCAATTCAGCCAATTTGAAGCTTAGCACCCATCACACCCAGATAACGATTGACAACTTTCAAGAAAGTTCAAAATGTGTTACTTTTTGTCTGATTCAGACTTTCATCAGTCTGCTTCTCTGATGTTTTTGATTTCTCTTAGTACAAATAGAAGACTTTTATCTTTAGCCGTTTAGGGTAGTTCATGTTGTGTGGCAATTAAGCCTGGATTTTTAATGATAATATTAATAAAAACTCACCCGAAATCCCTTGTCTTTGTCATTCTTCAATTCCGCATCAAAACTCTTCAGTGAATTAGTCAGACCTCTGTAAAGTAGATAATCTCTGATGAGTTCGTCCATTCGTTGGACAGATTCCGACATATTCACCTGATATTTGGACTCAGTTTGAGCTTGTTTAACTCTAAGTTTAAATGGTGACTCAGTCACTGAGCTGAGATCGCATCTATAAACAAGTTGGAGCAACAAAAACAAACTGTATTATATATGCACAGTACTAGGCTTATGCATGCACATCGTTGTACTGTTTCTGCAACACACTCCTAGCCGTATATCCGACCATCCTCTCGGGCTCCTCGTTCACAACGTGTAACTATTAAATATCAGTTTAAGTGTTTCTTAATTGATAATATCACTATTTTGTTATTTAAATTACTTTAAAAAATATTTGAACTACAATAAATTCCATTAAAATGGTATAAATTATTTAAATAGTATATTAAAAAAGATTGACTGATATCACATCTGAACGAGGTTCCACTTCTGACGGTACAAATTTCAACATGAGAAGATCTAGCAAAAGGCTGCTAGCTTCCGCATGGTCAATTATGCTATCGACTGGCTAAAGTTAAACGTTTTTAATTAAACCACATCCTATTTGACTTGTCCAGGATGGCATCTAAAAATTCATCACCAAAGAGTGAAGATGATGACGAGGTATGGACGCACAGGCCTTTGAAGAGGGTTAGAAAATCTGAGGACCAATTTTCGTCATCTCAGCAAAACGGTACCTCATCAAGTCAGTCTACTCCGCGGCCGCGGGACATGTCGGGGATTCCCCAGTCCCAATGTGGCGTGACCCCCAGCTCCAGACCAACTAATCATCTTAGTCGTCGAAAAATATTTGATTCTTCACAAAAACCGAGCAAGAGTGGTTGTGCAAGCCAGCCGAGTCGGACTCCTGCTAATAAATCAGGGAAAAAGCAACACAAAATAAAGAAAGATATGACAAACACTGAGAATAATAAGTGTGAAACTGGAGACAAATTACAAGGATATTGTCCAAGTTGTCAAGCACCGTTTTGCTCAATTCATCTAAGATCTCCAGGACAGCATATACAAGACTGCCTTGAACTTCCAAAACCAGACAATGGTAATTATTCTCTCACATGTCTATAAGTTTTTAGTACCATGATCATGATAACTCTAAACATCTTAGATCTGTTTAATTATTTGTTAATAATATTTAATATGTTTAATCATTATTTTCAATGGCGATACTCATACTGCACTTTCACACCGGGAATGAAGATACTGGTGTTGGTGCAAAAAGTACACTAGTGCTTTCAATGTTATTTTATTTCATTTTTCCCATATTACTACTTTTTCTTGACAACATATTTTTCCTTTCTTTTGTATAAATTTTTAAAAAACTGTCTGAGCCTCTGAGGTGACATTATTTTATTTCTTTGTTATTTTTAAAAGTTACATGATTATTATTAAAGATATCTCCTAGACCGAATTTTCCGTCTCTTTCGTTCGTTAGCCTCTTATTGGGGTAGGGTCGGCCGGCTCTCTCTTTAGAGATGGAAACCGTCTATACACATTCCCTTGATAACGCCACGGCCATTTCAGGTCGTAGCGTTTTGCCCCCAGAATCCCCCAAAATGTGATTTTACCTCGTGTATTTCCAATTGTAAATTAGGCCTAGGCTATAATACATCGGTTCCACTTAATGCCCTTTTACACTTTCACGGATCGCATCACGGATCATCCCGGATCGTCGCTCCGGGATCATCCGTGTTATCTCCGGCATTAACGTGTATACACCGGAGAGGCATCCGGCGTGATCCTTGGCGTACCGGCATATCCGGGGAAAAAATTAAGCTTGCTTAATTTTTCATCCCGGAGTTTTACGGATGAAACAATCCGTCCTCTTCCCTGTAGGCACCATGTACCTCCGTGTAGCCACCGAATACGTCCGGGACAGTCCGTGTAGACACCGGGAGGTCCGTATTAACACCGGTTTCATCCGGGTTTGAAATTCCGTATATCAAATGAGCGCCTACAAGCTCAAGTCACCCGTCAACATTCCGGAGATATCCCAATAGACAACGTACACCTCCGTGTAAGGACCGTAAAAGTACCCAGTAGCCTCCGTGCTCTTCCTTGAAATCCGTGTTAGCTCCGTATGCGTTTCCGGCGTGGTCCGCGTTGCTTCCATGTCTGTCCGTGGAGACACCGTACTTGCCCGTGTATACACCCAGTTCGGAACGTATCCACACCGGCATCGAGAAGAAATCGTGGTGTCGCACGCCGGAACACCCCGGATTAAGATCCGGGATGATCCGTGATGCGATCTGTGAAAGTGTAAAAGGGCCTTTACTAACTTGATTGAAATAATCCGTTTAATGGTCCCTTTTAAGGAAATTATGGGTCAAAATCGACATCCATGTTGAAAATCTTGCAAGCCGTGTTAAACTCTCGCTGCCGGAGTCATCTAAATCAATCTCATCCCTTCTAGTCTACGCCGAGGGCAAAATGATTATGAAGGAAAAACTGTGCGCCATCTACACGTTCGTAATGGCGTTATCACAGTTTTTCCTTCATAATCATTTTGCCTTCGGCGTAGACTAGAAGGGATGAGACGGCGTAAATATTCATAATTGAATGAAACACGCCCTTAAGACTAAAACAACAACAACAACGATTTAGAAAGATTTAGATGACTCCGGCAGCGAGAGTTTAACACGGCTTGCAAGATTTTCAACATGGATGTTGATTTTGACCCATAATTTCCTTAAAAGGGACCATTAAACAGATTATTTCAATCAGAACCGATGTATTATAGCCTAGGCCTAATTTACATTTGGATATGCACGAGGTAAAATGACATTTTGGGGGATTTGGGGGGCAAAACGCTACGACCTGAAATGGCCGTGGCGTTATCAAGGGAATGTGTATAGACGGTTTCCGTCTCTAAAGAGAGAGCCGGCCAACCCTACCCCAATAAGAGGCTAACGAACGAAAGAGACAGAAAATTCGGTCTAGATATCTCCATATGCTTAAGTTTTTCAGATTTTTCATCTGTTTCAAAATAATCTTTACTAAGAACTGCTCAAACATCATATAGATCTACTCGTACTTTGTTTTATTGCACTTTCTATCTATTAGTATTATACATCTCTCTAGAGTCTAATCGACTATACTTAAATTAATATTTAATTCTAAAGACTAAAGTATCCTCTCAAAAGTGATAATTAATGCATTCTAGAGCTCCAATCATTTTTTCTTCAAAAATGTTCAATACCCTCTAATTTCTGTTGACATTACAGAGTGTCCAGAAGGTCGGTCTTGCAACATCACAATCTTGAGCCATTATGAGAAGTTCAGCCACGATCTGCTAGCTCTAGACAGATCACAGATGAAACCTGATGATTCATCAATGATGGATGATAGGTTCACTTCTTTAAAATCAGAGCCAGAGGTCATGACATCAGACAGTGATTTTGAAAAACCTTCCTCTTCAAAGCCAGCAGCAGCACCATCCATGTACCACAGTACTCCACAGGGGGACTATGAATACAAAATTAAAGGTGAAAGGGTCATATTAACCCCTAGGGAAGAATGCTCTTCTCAAATTGCTCCCTCACAACCCAAGTCCAAATTAAAAAACACTGCCAGGAAATCTGCAAAAGGTGTAATCAACAGAAATCAAAGAACCTTGGATAGGATGCTGGCAAATAAAGAAGAGATGACTACTACACCAAAGCGTGAAAATCTAAGAGAAAGTGAAAAATCTTATACAGAGAACCAGAAAAGCGTAAGTAAAGACAATACAATGAAGAAAGACCCTGATCAGTCCACCCTAACCAACTTGACACTAACCCTTGAGCAGAAAACACTTGGTGCCGTATTTAAGGGAGCTTTGCACTCTTCCCTTTCCAATTTGGAAACAAATGTAACTTTTGACCCGACCTCACGGTCCTCTGTTTCTGAAGACTCTCAACCATTTGTCGAAAGTGATATGGATATTTTTGCAAGTGGTGAAAGTGAACTGGTCGAAAGTGATATGGATATTTTTGAAAGCGGTGAAAGTGAACCAGAGTGTAGAGACCAGAACAATTTTAACAAGACAAAAGCATTGACTCCTGATGATGCAGGGTCAAAGGCAGATTGTAAGGATGAATTTGTTAAACTTAAACCAAAACCAGATGTGAAGAGGGTACCTGGAGATGTTGATAAGCTAACAGACGAACATTTCTTTTGTATCCAGGATGATGCAGCCGATGAAGGAAGTGACTTGCTTTTCTCTTCACAGAATTCCAACTTTGAGGAGGATGACGACGCAACGTCAAGATATCGGCCCAAGAAGTCTAATCCTCCAAGCTTCATTGAGGTTCCTCCGCCTCCAATTCAAGATGATGATGATGATACAACCTTAGAGGATTTTTTTTTTAATGATGCCAATGGGGATGCAACTTCTGATGTTGGAGGTCAGGGGTCGAAAAGGGATGGTGAGGTCAAAGGTCAAGACACCCTGGAAGATGAAAGCCAGAAGGAAGAAAGCATGAGTCTCATTAACCCTCCTGTGCCTTCTTTGGACCACCGTGAAGAGGAAATGGATCAAGCTGTGGTGTTTTCAGAAGATGAAGACAGCCAGAGTTTGTTCAACATTCCTGGTGAGAACAAAGAAGAAACCAAGAGTGTAATTAACACTCCTAATAAGAACAAAGAAGTTGTACCTACTTTGGACGACCGTGAAGGAAAAATGCATCAAGCTGTGGTATTTTCAGAAGACGAACCCAGCCAGAGTTTGTTCAACATTCCTTGTGTCGGCAATCTTCCAAGCAAATCAGATGATGCGGCAGAGCGTTCAGAAGATGGAGATGAAGACATGGAAGTGGATGATGAGGATGAAGAACTCCAAAATAAGGAAGAGAGACCATCGGTGTCTGGATGGGGGACAAGTGATGCAAGAAGTGCAATGTCAGCAAGAGACGAAGAATACTTGAGACAATCTAACGTGCATGACACCTCCACATCGACTCCAGCAGTCACTCCAAAGTCTAAGAAACAGGGAACACTGGACTCCTTTTTTGGGTGCAAACCCTTGCCAAAAGTAGAGCCATCATCGAAACAGGGAACACTAGACTCCTTTTTTGGATGCAAACCTGCACCAAAAGTAGAGCCGACGTCTCAGAAGATCCAGGAGAAGGGACAGTTGAGAGGAGGAAAGCAGACAAACAAGAGGAACAGAGGAGAAGGGGACGAGAAGAAGGAATGGGGAAACAGCAGTCGCAAGGAATGTCCCTTCTACAAAAAGATGCCAGGTAAACAATATTGCTCCCAGTACAATTAAACTTCTTTGAAATAATTTTCAGCAATTTTATGTTACTGTGTTTTCCATTACATGTTGCTGGTCCATAGAATCCATGAATTGCATGATTTGATTTAAGCAGGAAAGCTAATCATTAAACCAGAATCCTGTATAACTTTGGGGTGGTTTAGTTTGGAGAAGAAAAAAATGTATAGATTATCTTGTTTCATTTCCGGGAACATAAAGGAGTATAACAATAACAAATAATACAAGCAAACAAAGTATGATAATTGACTTAGTAACAAAAGATTTCTTGATTCATTAACACATCAGTTTTGTCTGTGAATTACCAAAAGAAGACAAGTTTCTGCATTTATAAGGCTCTCCTTATGAGCTGTTAGTATAAAACAGAGATAATTCAGAGATAAATCAATACTAAGGAGATGTTAAAGACATGTCCCCCTTCTTTCTCCCCAACATTTGCCTCGTTATCAGATACATCTTTTACTGTGGATGCCTTCAGGTATGGTGTTATCCCAGGATGCAAAGCTTACTTCTTGAGTCACTTCCACTATGACCACTACGGTGGTCTCACCAAGCACTTTGACCAACAGCTCTACTGTAGCAAGGTATGGACTATGGAATACATCTTGAGAGTAATTGCAGATGATATCTCAAACTTTAAAGCTCGTCTGTACAGTATGTACTAGTTCGACCAGGGGGATTAGACCTCCCTGCAAGGTCACTGACAGGTGCTTATCTCATCAAATCAAATAAGCTCTCAATTTATAAAAGAAAAAGGGAATCATGGGGGACCATCAGGCACCAATTAGGCATTGTTTGCTATATAGAGGGCACAAGTAGCTATAAGTAGTGTAGTGGGGCTTTAAAGAAATTTATTTCTTAAAAGGAATTATTTGAAAGCAGACATTCCATCAATAAGTAATCAACATTATTTCATTTGTGCAGAGATAAATGTTATTTGATTTAGAGTTTGAGAGTCTTTATATTGCTCTCTCCATAGTCTCTTTCCACTTTTTAATCTTGATATGTATCTACATGACTACACTCACTCTCACTATTTCTCACTCTCTCTATTTCTCACTCTCTCTATTTCTCACTCTTCCTACCCTCTTTCTCCCACTATCCCCTTAACACATTGACTACTGTAACTGGAGGGTTGTAGTATTAAGCCTATAGCACTAAAGGAATTCAGTAGTTAATGGGTAAATGTATCAACCTGTTCTTATCTTGCGTCAGGTAACAGGAAATCTTGTGATATCCAGAATCAAGGTAGCCGCTGAATATGTGAAGATTTTACCCATGAACACACCTTGCAAAGTAGATGGTGTTGAGGTTACACTACTTGAAGCAAACCAGTAAGTGGATTCTTATGATTTTTTTTTTGAACATCAACAACTATGATCACTCTGGGAACGTAGCCAGCAGGCACAGACTTTGAGACAATTCTTTAAGCCTTGTTCCGAGAATGATTTTTCAGTCTCTGTGAGCTATAGTCAGGGTCAATGGAGCTACATAGTCTTATAGTTCAGACTTTCTGTTACATATTACACCTGGCATTGTGTTATCTGCGTTAATGCTCATTCAGAGAGCTTGAGGTTTGAATCTTGGCCTGGTGATTATGATCCCTAGACTTGGGATTTTGATACTCTCTAGTTTAATTTCTTGATCCATGTCTAGTATATGGATTGCAGGAATTTTAAGCACTTTAAGTTATGACCACAGCTGCCTTCCACTGCTCCCCTCCTATTGTCGCTCACTTTCTCTCTGTATGTTGCTCTCTCCCTCTCTAAATGTTCTCTCTTAGGTTGTCTCCTCTTTTATACATCTGTTTCCTTCTCCTCCCCCTTCCTTTTCTCTCTCTCTCTCTCTCTCTCTCTCTCTCTCTATCTCTATCTCTCTCTATCTCTCTATCTCTTGACCTGCTTGACTTAAGCCGTCCACACCATCACTGGGATGTATGGTGGCTTCTGTTTCGCAACGGCTTGCCAGGCCTTTCTATCTTCTGTCAGCCTAGTGGCTTTAGTCAGGGAGTAAACTCCTAAAGTTGTCTGTTGTTGCAGTCCGCCTTTATACAGTCCGTCCATCTCTTAGCTGGTCTTTCCCTTGGGCGTTTGCCATGTACATTTCCGTTGAGAAGGATGTGTGGGTTCATTTTGGATTCATTCTGTTGATATGTCTAAAGTATCACAATCTTTTTGTGGCAACCCTGTTGATGATGGTTTCTTCCATGTTATGTTCAGTTGTGTTTGTGTGTGTGTGTTTCTAAGCCTGTCAAGTCTGGTCACACCCATGATTCTCCTGAGGCATGCAATTTCTCTCTATGTATTTATCGTTCTCTCTCATTGTCCCCTTCTATTATTTTCTAAAGTTTTTTTAAATGTGTGCCTTTTTTTTTTAATGTATATATTAGTGATCCTATAAATTAGTTCAAGAAGTCTTATCAGTTCTGATCTCTTCTGAATTCTCACTCTGCACATTTATAATTCTTCTCTGATTTGTCTGTACTGCATTTTTTAGCTGCCCAGGTGCTGTTATGTTCCTATACAAGCTGAAATCGGGAGTCATCTATCTACATACCGGTGACTTCAGGGCCGATGTTGAGATGGAGCAATATCCCGAACTGAGCAGTTGCCATGTCAACCAACTCTATCTGGATACAACGTAAGTCAGGGTATGGTTTGAAGCCAAATATGTGAAGATCATGAAGAGAGAAGCGAGATGCTTATTAGAGAAGGTTGAGTTCTGGGAAGAGGTGACAAATAATTTGTGAGCGTTGTCATTGTTATTATGCAAGTGTGGAAGAACATCGGATAAAAATTGTATCCTCAAAAACATGGCTCTTCGAATGCTTTCATAGTCTAAATATGCCATGTGTTTGTGTAGCCCCATTTACATCTTTCTGTGTACAGTGCTTGTAACTTTACCAAGACTGGGCCAAATTTCTTATAATTTTGATGATTCCAGAACCTTGCAGTACACACCAGTACTTATATGCTAGATGATCAACCTTTTCTGAATGATTCCACACCGTTTCTTTCACAATGCAATTGCATTACCAGAACTCAACTTTATCTTTAACTTTGGAAAATTTGTTTTTTTAATTTGCCTGGGATATGCTTCATCACCTGCATACCATTATGTTGGGAAGAACTATTTCTTGTGAAGTTGCAAATAGATGGATCACTCCTGAAGTTGATTTCTATCTACCGTATTTGCCGGCGTAAAGGCCGCACCCCCGATTTTGACATTTAAAAAAAAAAAAAAAAAAAAAAAAAAAAAAAAAAAAAAAAAAAAAAAAAAAAAAAATCGTTTTTTTTTTGGTTGTTGTTGTTTTGTTGTCGAAAACCCACGCGGGGAAGGACCTTCATTTAACATCGAGGTGCAGTTAAAGGCGCTGATTTGTGCTTGTAAACTTGTCACAAAATAATAGTAACAATGTCATTTTTAGAAGAATGTGTAAGATCATTAATGTGAATTAAAAACAAAAGAGTACTAGGTCCTAGGATAGTACCTTGTGGAACACCATTTGTTATATAAAAAAAATTGAGGAATTATTATTATAAACTACATATTGAGATCTATTAGAAAGATTACTTTCAAACCAAGATGACAGACAAATTTTAGTGTTGTTGTAGTTTCCGAGTGGTGAGTCAACACTGATTACTGAGCTGGGAGACATTGCCAGGCATAGCGCCATAAATCAAAACTAAAAAAAAAAAAAAAAAAAAATCTTTTTTTTACTCTTTCGCCGCATAGGCCGCACCCCGACTTTTTGATATGTTTTCTTCCAAAAATACTGCGGCCTATACGCCGGCAAATACGGTATTTGATTAGTATTCTGGCTGACGAGATATATACAGCTTTGAGCTTAGTATTTGATCTGTTATGTGCTTATGAATGTTGTTGTTTTGTTGTTGTTGCTCAGTGTATTTGTGATTTTTATGTAGATTTTGTAGTACCGGTATATGCTACAAATTTACTGATTTGTAATCCCATTTTTTTTTCTTTAGCAGTATAATATCCTTTGTTAACTTTGTCTATTGTTTGAATTTGAAAGATTAACTTATCCTCACTAGATTTCAGTATACACAGCTAAAAGACATTGAACGTATCCTGTAACTCTTGGCTAACTCTCTCTTTCTATTTTTTCTTCTCTGCCGTATCCACCTCTTCTGCCTACCTTATATTCTACTCTCTCGCTCTGTCTTTCATCACCAGGCATCCTTTAAATTTATTTTTTGTAACCTACTAACTTTAACTGTCTATAATTATGATTATTTTTTTCTTTAAATGGATTTGTAAACTTATACCAGTAAAGGAAGAAAAGATTTGAATGGACAATGAGTACTAGGCGTAACTTCATAACAACTTCCCTTACAATTCTATTTTGTAGGTACTGTGATCCTCAGTACAAATTTCCATCTCAGACTGAAGTGATAGAGTTTGCAGTGAAGACAGCTGTCCAGGCTGTGAAATCAAACAAGAGGACCCTAATCGTGTGTGCAACCTACACCATTGGCAAAGAGAAGGTCTTCAGAGGTATGGATAAGAGAAAATATCTTTATTGAATGGGAAAAAAACAAACAAATTCAACTTGTGCCACACCAAAAGATCTGGTGTGACACAGTTTTTTTCTTCAAAATTTGTATTTTCAACATCATTTATCAGTTATTGAAAGAAGAAAACAAAATCCTTTAGAAATGCTCTTTAAAGGCACACTGTCCTACTTGTAGCTACTTGCTCCCTCTATATAGAAAACTTCCCAAATCGGTGCCTGTTGGTCCCCCATGATCCTCTTTTACTTATGTTAAATGAGAGCTGAGTTAATGAGATAGCCACCTGTCACAGTGACCTCGATGGCTCGCTGTGTGGTCTAATCCCTTCTAGCTGCAGTAGTAACGCCTACCTTTAAATGATTATCTGAGATGAAGAGGTGAAACTGTGTTTGGTCTGGGGGTTTTCACAAAGATCCTAAGTTGGACTTATAAATTATGGAAAGCCGTTAGCATACTTGAAAATATTGTGTAAAAGTTATTTTAAAAGGCATAAAATGTTGATTCAAATCATTCATATTTTCTATTATGATGGGAGATTTCATGTTCTTGATGTGGAATTTATGAAAATCTAAAATACTTCAATTTTTGCTTTTGAATATATTTTATTTTAAGGCTACAAACGGCTCTCCATAATTTTTAAGTCCAACATAGAGTTAAGTTCGACTTAGGATCTTTGTGAAACACCCCCCTGGTCTTATAACAAGGGTTGCGTTACATTATGCCGCAATGCTAGTGTCTTGCTAGAATTATCTATGTCAAAATAGGAGGACAATACAAAATCATCAAAATAGTTTGAAAAGCAATTTATGCACCATGTTAATTGTATCTCTGATGATAAGTGGGCATATACTTGTACTCAATGCAATGTGCCATAGCTGCCAACCATTCCTAATGTGGAGTAATGATTCCTACTTTTTGGCCCTCACACTAAAGTTATGAACCCTAAATTATTTTCTTATTCTGTGTTAAAAGTATACAAAATGACTATATTCCTTACTAAGCCTTGAGGGATTCCTAATTTTTGCTATGCAAGGTTGGTAGGTGTGATGTTCTTAAAGTGACTCGGTAATATTGCCTCAGATTCTGAAATAAAATCCTGGATTTAGCTCATGCTGCAATTATAATTAAAATCCTTTAGGTCAGTCAGGAATCCCATGACTTTTACAAGCCCATCGCCTGTCTGATTATCAAAATATTTATGATCAGAAATCGAAATTTTAAAAATAGTTTTCCAACAGTTTCGCTGAGCGAAATTTATTTTGTGCTTTTTTAAGCAGGTTTAAAATCTTAGAAGAGATTTTTAGAGTTCAGATTGTTTGTTTGTAAGATGAGAAAAAAAGGTTCATTTTTGTTAATTATAATATCAGGAAAGCTAGATATTCATTCTCTTTCAGCCTCAATGAAGCATTTAGGTATTTTATAGAAGGTGAATTGGCAATTTAAATATTTACAATGTCTGTTGTATTTATGATCGATGTTTTTTATAGTAGGATTTGAAATGGCCTTTCTTTGAGTATTTGTTTTTCAAGGATACCTTACTTTCTACTTCGATAATAAGCAAAGCCATTTTAGACACTTGTTCGTGTAGTCTGTCGAGCGTCAAGTCACTGGGGATGAGCTCTCCAGTTTTCCCAGTTTCCCCGTTTTTGTCCTGTTTACAGTGACACCAGTGAGCCCAGTGTTTCGGCAGTAAATTGCTAAGTTCCGGCCAAAGAGATTGAATTTTGAGTCTGTGTTGTCTTCGACTCTGCATACTACTCTTCATTTGAGGAAGCTAATAAAGACTTCATAATCCCATTTCGAGTTTGGAACTTTTGCAATTTGTTTCATGGTCAGCGAACCAGTTTTTTTTAACAGTCTATTAAAAAGAATGAGTGTGGTAAAACCAGTCACTCAAAGATTTTTACTTTTTTGAGGCACTTCATGATAATTTTGAAGCGCAATTTTGTTAGGGCTTCAATATTAAGCAAATATTAATCGACTACGAGGGTAATGGTACAAACTATCATCGCCGAGGTGATCTCGGGGCTACTATCTTCCCGAGCCGCAAAGGCGAGGGAAGATGGTAGCCCCGAGATCACCGAGGCGATGATAGTTTGTATCCATTGCCCAAGTAAAGGAGGTTAATATTTGTTTTATATCCCACATCGGCAATAAGGTCTATTTAAAGTGAATTTTACATAATAATAAGAACTGATTCTGCAGACAGTTAAGCTTCAGCTAGATTTTACAAAGCGCAACATGCATACATGTAATACAGTTGATGCGCGCTCATTTGACATTGACATTGACTTTGACATTTCGCGTAACCTACTTTGCTATGCGTATTCAATGGGCAAGGGTGGGCAAGTGGGGTAGCAGCAAAAAATTACTTTACAAAAGTACTATCTCGACCTGAGATCGAAAGATAGTACTTGTCTATACCTTTTTCGTGCTCTGTACAATCGCAATGCAAACAACTATACATGAGGGATATAATCCACCATATCACAGACACTACTAACACGTAGGGCCATGCGTCACAGATTGAGCATTGTTAAACGATGCCTTTAAGGATAATTCATAATCAGATCGACCCAACCAACTCTGCATTTGTTATATCTCATCTTTCATCCCTTGCCATGGATAACCATGTGATGTATTGGCCTTTGTGATTTCTTTTAGTACTTTTTAATTTTGGGGCTTCTGTTAGATGGACATGCTTTCTGCATTTGGATGTTGAAGAAGCATTTTTGTCTCGCCTGCTTGTCTCGCCTGCGTAGCAAAAAGCGAGACATAGGCGCCGCTTTTCCGGTGACGGCGGCGACGGCGGCGGCGGCGTCAACATCAAAAACTTAACCTAAGGTTAAGTTTTTGAATTTTTGATATAATTTTTAAAGTATTGGTTCTTAGTCAATGAAACTTTGACTATAGGGTAACCAAGTATCCCCAATCATGTGAGTAGAATTTCAGATCACAAAGTCAAGGTCAAAGGTCATTTCAGGTCAACAGACTTGGACTATGTTGTAGCATCATCATCAAAAACTTAACCTAAGGTTAAGTTTTTGAATTTTTGATATAATTTTGAAAGTATAAGTTCTTAGTCAATGAAACTTGGACTATAGGGTTATCAAGTCTCCCCAATCATGTTAATAGAATTTCAGGTCACTAGATTAAGGTCAAAGGTCATTTAAGGTCAACAAACTTAGACTTTGTTGTGGCATCAACATCAAGATTTTCAAAATGCTTCTTCTTCGTTATTTTTCAACCGATTTTGATTCTGATTGTTTCATATGATAGGGCTAGGAGGGGGATTTAAAATTTCTACACAGAATCGTGAAATTCATTATCTACCGGTATGCAAATTTATTCGAAATCACAAAAAAGGTTTCCTCTCCTTTGGTACACTAAAATTCTACACAGAATTTTGAAATTGTTCTCCATTAATTAATTATGGTAATTTATGCAAATTAATTCCAAAAATAACAAAAATTGCTTCTTTTCCCTCATTTCTTGACCGATTTTGATTTGGTTTGCCTTATCTGGTAGAGCTAAATTTGGAACACTAAACTTCTACACAGAATTGTGAGATTTTGCTCCATTGATTATTTATGGTACTTTATGCAAATGAAATGAAATTATGTCCCTTCCAGGGCATCAAATTTTTATTTTTTGACCAGTTCAAAAGTGTACCACATAAAATTTAAGATATTTGTTGTTGCGAGATGCGGATGAGCGCTACGTCATTGACGTTCAGGTTTATCATATTGAATTGCGTTATGCAGGCGAGACCGCCAAGAGCGTTTCCCTTGTTTACTTTTTTGAGGCACTTTTTGATTATTTTTAAGCGCAATTTTTTTAGGGCTTCAATATTACACCAACATACACTGATAACACGTAGAGCCGTGCATCTCAGATTTTGTTAACATTGTTAAACGATGCCTTTAATAGGTGTATGTAGCATTGATTTTTAATATGCAGCAGTCAAAATGTTATTTCTGTATTTCAGTACTTGGTTGCTCTCCTTTATTACAGCTATTGCTGAAGCCCTGGAATGCAAGGTATATGTGGATTCTCAGAAGCTCAAAGTCTTGGAATGTCTTGAAGATGATGATCTGATGTCACTCCTAACCCGTGATAACAAGCAATCTACATGTAGACTTCACGTCATAGCCATGAATATGCTTAATCATCAGGTCAGTGTGTTTGTGGTTTTAATGATTTCAGTCAAAGATGATTTGTTTTGTAGAACCAAAAAGTGGACTTGCAAGAAACTCTTCAGTCCATTATGTTAGATAACTGGAGGGAGATCGTTTTTGTGTCCATAACAGAAAAATATATGAAATTATTTTCTCCATATTCATGTAAACAATTATGAAATTTGTGTGTATTCACTAATATCCAAAGGTTACATTTCGGTGAGCACTTGACCTTAAAAAAAGAATTGAGCTCTTGAAAATTTGCCAATATTTATTACTTCATTATTATAGATTTATTGAACAATTAAATAATTCAATATCAATTGAATTTTTCTCAAATCCTCATGCAGAAGCTGAAGGAGTACCTGTCCCAGTTCAGTTCAAGATATGACAACATTCTTGCCTTCAAGCCTACTGGTTGGACTCACAGTGATAAGGTTGAATCTCCCTCAGATATCAAGCCTTCCAAGAGTGGAAAATCAACAATTTATGGTACAGTATAATGAGAATACCACCACCACCACCACCACCATCACCTCGACCACTAAGTTCTACCATCGCCACTATACAGGCCTGATAAAAACCCGATTTAAATCGGTTTCCCGATTTTTTCCTGATTTTTTTAATTTCCCAGATTTTTTCCCGATTTTTTTTTTTCTTCCCGATTTAAAAAAAAAAAAAAAAATCCAGATTTTTTTTTTTTTTTTTTTTTTTACCAGATTTTTTTCTTCTTCCCTATTTTATCCTGATTTTCCTGATTCCCCCCTTATTTTTTTCTCTATTCTTCCCTATTTTGCCCTATTTTTTTTCCAATTTTCTTACTCGAAAGGGGGGAATGTTGTTAGATGCCATTTTTTCCCCGCGAATCCTCTTCTATTTTTTACTCAAGGGGGACGTGGTTGAGGGGAAAACAAAAAACCTATTTTTGTTTTAGTGCTCACTATCACCCCTGACTATAACCACCACCACCACACCACCACCACCACCACTACTACTACCATCACCACTATCAACACCACACCACCACTAACACTGCCACCACCACCTCTATAACTACCACCACCACCTCTACCATCGCCACTATAACCACGACCACCTCTACCACTACTACTACCATCGCCACTATAACCACCAACACCACACCACCACTACCACCACCACCTCTAAAACCACCACCACCACCTCTACCACTACTACCACCATCACCTCTACCACTACTACTACAGTCACCACTTTAACCACCAACATCATACCACCACTACTATCAATTCCACCACCACTTCCACTGTTACTACTTCCACCATCACTACCACTGCCATTATCTCTGCTGAATAGATATAAGTTTGTATGGTCCCTGAAAAATTAAAGTATATTTCCACAATTGCACCCTGTTTTGTTTTCATAAGGAATCGATCCTAAAATGGCAATTCTGGCAAAAAAAAACTGTGATGACTCCATACTGTGTTGCTTTAGCAGGTAAAATGTACCAGCTGTAAAATGGCATTCAATATTTGGCAGCCTTGGTGCTAAGAGATTTGATTCCAGTTATCTCTTTTCACCTATTATAATGCTTTTCCCTAATTTAAATATCTGTTTTGATCTTTCACAAAATTACAAGGAGGTCACATTATCATTTTGATAGTTTAACAGTAAAGAAAATCTTTGTAAATGAGATTTTTTGTGATGTTTTTCTTTCAGGAGTACCATACAGTGAGCACAGCAGCTACTCTGAGATGAAGCGCTTTGTTCAGTTCATAAGGGCTGACAAGATCTTAGCCACAGTCAACAACGGAAACCCCCAGAAGCGCAAGGCCATGGATGATATCTTCAAAAAATGGATAGCGGAGGATGGACGGTCATCATCACCAACTAGGCTCAAATCTGTTAAGATCATGAAATGGTTTAAGTAGTGCGATGACAAACAGTGAGAAAGAAGCGAGGAATAAGAGACATAGTCCTTCCTTAGGTCAAGAACAGAAATCCCAAATGATGTAAGGCCGAGGAGGACATCTTCTTAAGATGGATGAAGATGAACAGTAGGTCGTCGTCACCAACTAGGCTCTAATCTGATAAAAAACAAGAATTGGTTTAAAGCCCCACTTGTAGCTACTTGCTCCCTCTATATAGAAAAAATGCCTAGGCGGTGCCCGTTGGTCCCCCATGATCCTCTTTTCCTTATGTTAATTGAGAGCTGAGTTGATGAGATAGCCACCTGTCAGTGACCCAGTGCAGGGAGGTCTAATCCCTCCTGACCAAACTAGTACAGACAGGCTTTAAGAAGTGCGGTGATAGCAAGAGAAAAACAAGTTAAATATATATATATATATATATAAGATCCTTCCTACTGTAAACAGTGAATCCCCAAATATTTCAAGGCCAAGTTTTCAAATGATGGATGTGGAAGAAAGGACAGTCTTCTTCTACACAAGCCCAGTCCAGTGCTGAAGAGGCAGGGTCTGGCCTTGGCCTTGAACCCTCTAGGTTGCTGGGGGTACAGGGTATCCAGAAAAGATGTTCGTGGTCACCAACCAGGCAACCAGTCTTTGATGTGGTAAATGGTAGAACTTGTTGAGGAAGTGATTTATGATAACTAGAGAAAGAGATGCAGAAAAGTGTTGTTTAACAACAATGCATACTGTGTAAACCTATTAATTCCCATGGGCTTAATACATAGACCATTAGGTTCCTGTAGGTAATGGGTTAGTAGTCAGATAAGTACTGTATGTGAAATGTAGTAAAAACAAATATGCTGTGTACATTTTGGTTATCGTTCCCATCTTCCTCATCACCAACACATCATCTGCTTAATATTAAGAGGGTTTAACTTTAAAGATATCAGTTTATGAACGTTGAGTTCATCATGGAGGTAGATCCATATTTGATATTATTAAGACCACTATATGCAACTGATGTAATGCACAGTTTGACTGCCATCAAGGGTTTTGATCTTTAAAGGTAAAGACCAGTAATGGTCATGCGATTGCATTGTGAAAGAAACGTTGTGGAATCGATCAGAAAAGGTTGATCATCTAGCATGTAGCATCTGCAAGGTTCTGGAATCATCAAAATGATAAGAAATTTGGCCCATTCTTCGTAAAGTTACAAGCACTATACACAGAAAGATGTATATGGGACTACCCTATCTCTCTCACACGACCATGAGAGAAATAAATTTACCAAATATATGAATTAGTAGGCGGTTTCCCGGCAAATTTTTTATCATCATGTATTAGTCAAAACATATTCTTTCACATGATTGGTAATGAGAGCTTCCATTTAATTTTTTGAAATTGGGGCGTTACCAATACTGGTCTTTACCTTTAAGCACCCAAACTCCAAAAACCGCCCTTTAACATTCACATTCTATAGTAGTAAATTGTTGGGTCTTGCATAATCACACCTCACTTGTTATCTCTGAGGATATATATTGTTATATAATTCGTTTGGAGCCCAAAGGGTGTTGACCATACACTTTAAAGCCTGTCTGTACTAGTTTGGCCAGGGGGATTAGACCTCCCTGCAAGGTCACTGACAGGTGGTTATCTCATAAAGTCAGCTCTCAATTAACATAAGAAAAAGGGGATCATGGGGGACCAATGGTCACCGATTAGGCATTTTTTGCTTTGAAGAGGGCGCAAGTAGCTATGATTAGTGCAGTGGGGCTTTAAGATAGAATCGATGCCCTTCTAGCTCCTGTAGACAATGTAATGGAAAACATTGCATTTCTGTTGAAAGAGTCTTTCCAGATAATGTGTAGTTACTAGTAAGTTTCTTCTTGTGAGTGAGTGGCAACATGGCACACAGTTGTAGGTTCTAATGGCTTAATTTCAAGTCATGGGTTGATGTTACACATCATTTCAAGATACCGTCTTTCTTATAGTCATATACTCAGTGTATAATTATTGTATGCTTGGAATACTGACGGGTACCAGTTTGGCAGCCTCAATTCATCATTTCTCTTGGCAATGAATGATAATGCAATTATTGAGAATTATCAAGAATTTGAATGAACTGATACAACAAATTGATATGGATATGCATACATCGACTTTCATATACTTCTGAATCAAATTATTGATCATGTCATTTCACTCAAAAAGATAAACTTAAATATATGTAAATACCTCATTTGATTCATCATAGTATTACATTAAAGAATTTTGTTTTAGTATATGCAATTCAGCAAGATAACAAGTGTATTATAGAAATATTGGAAATTAGATTTAAGTGTGTGATATGACAGTTTGAAACTGTGTTATAACTGTTACATGTGTAACTCATTCATAGCATGTGTTGGGAATTTTACAACTGTTTTCTGCTTTGAAAAATGTATATTGTATGTCATCAGAGTCTTCTCTTTCATATTATTGTGCCAATATATAAGTCATTCCTTGGTCTTCCATTGTACATGTATATATATGCTATAAGACAGATGGGGGATATGTAAGAGATTGCTTAATACACAAAACTTCACTTTTGCAATTACTGTAAGAGTCCTAATTGACTTTATGCAATGCTGCCCTCTTTGTCCAATCCTAAATGAGGTGAAACTTTAGTTTTATCAGGGAGTTCCATTCAGCAGGTGGAATATTGGTTTACAACAATTTTTGAGTGTTTATGTATTGTGGGTTAACCCTTTCTAGCCCGGGAAACTATGCAGTTTCAAAATAGCCCAGGCTACATAGGGTTAAGCCTCAAAAGAATTTGATTCTCCTACATAGAATTTCTTATTCAGTCAGAAAGAAAAAAAGAAACACAAACTTGTGCACCAGCAAGTTTTGTTTTTGTTCTTACACTGCCTTTTGGGCTGAATAGAATATGATGTAGTCTGTAATATAAATTCCTCAATGTTTTCATTTTTGGGGTAACTAAACATTCCTTACTTATTACATCATTGCTTAAAACTTCCAGAAACATCATTTTGTATGTAAAAATGAATCAGGGGCTTTTGATACAATGTTTATTGAATAAAACATTTAATATTATATTTCAGTGATAGCAACTGAAAAGACTAGAATTCATAGGACATAGGATCAAATACAAATTGAATGAATTTAAAAGTCCACCCTGATATTTAGTTGGTTTTAATAATACAAGCAGAAAAATGAGAGAAACAGGTCAGTGAAATTTTAAGCAAAAAACGATCAACAATAAGAAAGTTATTAATTTTTGAAGGTGCAATCAATCAAACACAAACTGGCAACTCTGTGGTGTATGTTGCGAGCTACCCTCCCATTTTCCCTTGACTGAAAAATCTCAAGAAAATGTTCAATCATGCATTCACCCTAAATATAATTATTGCAATATGTTTTTATTCAATCCCTGCATGAAACAAACCTATTCCGTCATTTGCAACTAAGAAAATGAAAGTTAATGAAACTTTCTGTACAAAGCAAATTTTAGAGGTGCTCGCAGTGTTTCCGAATTGTGTATTTCACTAATGAAATTTTCAAAAATTCACATTTTTCTTAATTTTTATTGTTAATCAGGTTTTCCTCAAACTTTCACTAATTTGTTTCTCTTCTTTTTCTTTTTATCAAAACCAAGTTAATCAGGGTAGGCTTTTCCTTAAGTTTATTATTTATAAGATATCATGCAGTTAATAACGAGGTATCAAAACAAATAAATATGTTTATATTTACTTATTATTTGTGTTATAACCCTAGGTTTTAAGATCATTAGAATCATCTATTCCTTAGATTTATAAAACATAGTTGTATGATTTTCATCTCAATAATATTGCAAAATGTATGTATGTACCCAAATTATTGTAGGTTAGTGTATTTGTTATGTAAGATGGTTTCTGATGTGGTAGTTCATTCCAAAACGATCTATAAATGGTTGAAAACAAAGACACATTCTAAACTTTAATTCCATTTCAATTTTCGTTTTTATGCAAAGGTATTGTGCCTTAGACTTCAGAAACTATAGAGTAGCCAAAGCCTTATACTGCTAACATGTTTAAAACTGTTAGATAACAGTATTATTTAAATAAGGTAGAACTAAAATTCGATTATGTGCTAGGATATTACTAGGCCAAGATATTACTTAGATTTGTTTCATAATTGTCTTGCCCTTAGCTCATAGAATATAGTATTTTGTATACATCAAAGTACTGAATAAATGAAAATTCTGCTAGTCATGTTCTTTTCATCCTGTATCATCTTTTTATTCAAAAACGTGAGTCCAGTGAACGAATGTTGTGTGTTAGAGGAATGATATAAAACATGCTCCTATACTTTTAACACTTTTGGTTACTGAATTTCTAGCATCACCCTTGAACTCAATGCTATATCTTACCCTAACCCTAACCCTAAAACACAATGGCAACATCTGCACCGCGGTCAATTTGTAACAAAAATCAAAATCTGAACTCCAACCCTGAACCTTATTCTGTAAATGTAGCCCTAATCTTCTCTTCTGAGGGAGCAGAATATAAGAAAAAACTATACTGAACATGAAGAAAATGTATATAAATGTATATCCTATACTTTTAACACTTTTGGTTACTGAATTTCTAGCATCACCCTTGAACTCAATGCTATACCTTACCCTAACCCTAACCTAAAACACAATGGCAACATCTGCACTGCGGTCAATTTATAACACAAATCAAATTTTGAACTTCAACCCTGAACCTAAATCTATAAATGTAACCCTAATCTTCTCTTCTGAGGAAGCAGAATATTAGAAATCTATTTTGAGAATGTCTCAATTTTTTCTTCATTTTCCGAAAGAGCATACAAAATAATGTCGAAAAACCAATTGAATATGTTAAGTATTGGCTGAGATATGACCATCTGAATAAATATATTTCCTATAGGAACTTGGTGTTATATGCTCAGGCTCCTAACCATTAGGAGCCAGATGATATGAAGTTTTGTTTCGAGTATATCAAAATTCCCCAATATTAAAAGAAGATGGTATATACTTGGTTTGACTTTAAAGAGGCAGTAGAAAGTAATTCAACAATTGATTTACAATATATTGATGTTAAAAGTGAAGACATGGTTTACCTAAAATATAAAAGATCATATCCAAAAGTATTATTTATCAAAGAAAGTTTTGATGTAGGCGTTTTGAAAATTAATGATATCGTAAAAGACTGAAGATTTATTTTGAAAGATATTGAAGAAAGATTTATGAAAAAAAATGCTTCTTTGTTTCAAGAATATTACATCATGGTAAATTCAATTCCATATTTAGACAGGTATATGATGCGATGAAGGAAAAAATGAAGCTGTTATGAAGAAAGCTTTAATGAATGTTAACACTAAACGAAAATCGAAGTTTTTTTACTCTACGATTTCTATTCATTCAATTGTTAGACCTCAAATTGAAGATAAATGAGAGGATATATTAAATAGTACAGAACAAAATGACTGGAAAATCATATGGTCATTTGATTTACAAGCTATAAAAGAAAACAGAATGACAGAATTTAAGTTTAAGTTGTTAAGATTCAAGATTTCAAGATTTATTTATTTATTTATTTCCACTTGCATAAAAAACAATTCATTCAGGAACAGTAGTAACAAGTTCATCGTCAACTAGCATAAATACATTAACAATGTAACAGTTATAAAGACTTTAAAAAATGTGGAAAAAGAGGTGGTCTGTTAAAAAGCACAGCTTGTTAAAACACAGATCACCTTTACAGCTAAAACAACATTTTTTTAAAGAATTTAATACCAAATAGGGTTTATTCAAATGGAAATGATGTAACAATCCCGAATGTTCTTATGATGAGTTACACGACAAACACACAAGATTGTATTGGTTAAGATTTGGAGACATAGTTCGAAAACTTTACAATGTTGATTTGTTTTTCTTTCTACAAATTCATTTTAATTAAAGGTTATAACTTGAAAAACAAAATGTTCAAAAGTATCATGTATGCAAAATACGCAGTTTATCTAGCAATTATGCTCGCAGAAAATCGCAAAGTTATGTTTTATGAAGTCTTTACTATATATTCTTTGTATTTTCAAAAGATTAATTCATAACAGTTTACAGATCGAAAAGTATTGTATAACAACAAAATCTATGCATTTTTAAAAAACATGGCTGTTCAAGAAAATGAAACATATTTGAATTATATAAGGATGCTACGATGTTATTTCAATTGATTGTATATGATTGTTTAATTTGTTCAAAAGCATATATCAATAAATTCATTTTTACAAAAAAAATTATCAAAAAAAAAAAATGAGCAATAGGGACAGAAACTCTTCCTCATTGAAACATGGAGATCAGTATGTCCATGCTCACAGGCAAATATTGGTCTGTGGGCACTTTTGTCAGGGGGGGGGGGGGTGAGGCTGGCACTGGTCTTTGTGTGAATGCCTAATGCGTGAGAGCAAAATTAAATCGAGGAGATCGAGGGAGGTGATCATTGTAATTAACGATAACAGTAATATTTTGTCTTCGAATCTCCCTTTCTTTTTTCTATTAGTATTTCTTTTTAAACATAATAGAAATAATAATAATAATAATTCATCTAGAGGGTCTATATAATTATGGACCCAATTATTATATTTGTTATTTCAACATTCAATATGAATTGTCAACAGAACCCCATGTGATGTTCTTGTTCCTTTCGTTGATGTCTACATAAAATTACATAAACAGTAAGACGGAATTTAAAAGAAATACATGTATTTCAGGAAATTCAGGTCATAACCCTACACAATTCAGGGAGACCTTATTATTCAGGTTCAGTCGACCCTTTTGCCAACTTGCTCTGCTACCCCCGCATAGATTGGCTCCCTGCCAACAATCGATTTCCCTTTGGATTTTTCCACGGATCGCATTGACGTCACCCCATGTGACTTTGATGATGCAAGCAGTCTGGTTCTAGCTGGTTCGCAGCTCATACACGAATTACATCATCACACACATTTATTTTCACTTTTACCATATAAATGTAACATTTTGTGAATTAATATTGATAAATAAAGAAAAAATATAATCATATTTATAAGATGTCCAGAGGATATTTTGTTAAACTGATGATCCTAATGTGTACAATGTGCTAAAGTTTTGTTTTGATGCAAATTCTCCCAACTGAACAGAAAATTTACATTGAATAAGTAGGCGGCCCTTAACGGGCGAGCCCCCAGAGAGACGAGGTTTGATTGGTCAACCTCGGTTGCTGTTGTTTCCTGGTACAGCCTTGAGAAGTAGCTGACAGATCCAAAACAATATCTCGACCTGCTGAGCTGCTGAGAAGCTAGAAAGAAATCTCGGATAGAAAATGCGAATTTTATCGATGTTTTTTAAACATTTCAACGTGGAATATCTCATGAGTCGATAGTGTATCTACTGTTCCATAGTTTGTTCTGGTTTTCTACCGTCAGTTGTCCGTAAATTGAGTGGAATATTGTAAGAAATACAAGGTGGTTTGAAACCCAGCTGCTGAGCTGACTGTAAGGGAAATTCGAGAGCGGAAATATCCACTGCACAGCTGAATTGAACTGACTACTGTACTGGAGTGTACTGCTGGTACCTGGAGAACTAATTTAAATTGATCTGCTGATTAAAACTGAGCTGTGCGAGGTAAAAAGTAAATATTATATATATCTTTTTATATGCGACAAACTAATTTGGGAATACTTTTTTTTTTGTAAGAGGAAGAGATGTTATAACTTTGATATCACAATTTGTGCTTATCATGTTATGGGGGAATGATGGATATACTTATTAATGTATCGTGAAATTAGGCCAAGAAGACCGAGGTCAATGGTGAACAAATCATGGAAAGATGAAGGAGAAATTAAAAGCATAATCCTCAGGTGTTTGACTTTGGCACTGAATCTTAAACATGTTAGACTTATTAAAAGTTAAACTTTGAAGGAGACATTGTACACAACATATAGCCACGGGGCTTTATTGTCAGTTTAATTCTGAATTTTTTTATGGAGTGATAAGAGAATAGAAAAACAAAACAATAGAAATTCTGGGTTCAGTTGAAAAACAACAATGGAATATGAGTTTAAGAGATAGAAAAACAAAGAGGAGATAACAGGAGTGATGAGTTGGATTCAGGAAGAGAAGAGAGAGAGAGAGAGAGAGAGAGGGACGGAGGAAGAGAACGTTTGGAGCATTTCTGGTGAACTGCCAAGATCAATATACAAATTCATGGTTAAAAGAGGTCAAACAGCAGTGACCTCCTTTTCATTTTGTCCACAACATACCAAGTAGCCCTAAATACATGTACATGTACTTGATAAGAGTCAGTTCAAGAACTGCATGCAAAATGTTATTCATAACCACAACCTTGAGTGTCTAGTATTAAAGTCCATTGACCATCAAAAACATGTACATTGTAAGTGTGGACCATAAGATTATAAAATGATCATTTTCCTTTTTTGTTTTGTAAATGAGGGAATAAACTAAATTCATGTCATCGTGAAATCAATCTCATTTTCGTTTGAAGACTAAATGAAATCAAATTCAATTTGTTCTCGAAGTACAGTACATGTGGAGATGGAGGTTGTACAAGTATATAGTACGGTTTATAATTGGACTTAGTTTAAGCCAGGTTTAACTTTATCTGCTTGATGAATAAGACCCCTTCTTGAATTAAAATGTCACTATCGGTCTGCATCAGAAAGCTAGGGTTTGGCTCAAGCCTCCAGGGTGTTGGCTTCATGTGAACTGTAAAAAAAAGAACAGGTTCAGACATGAATTCAAGGCTCTCACAAACAGGATGGGTGAACTGTGTGGGCTGATTCTGATACAGGTTTTTCTTTTTGATAAAGTATTACATCAATTGTGAATTCAGAGGAAGGTCATACATGTTGGGTCAATAAAATTATTTGTATTCATCTAGTATTTTGTTTGAGACCCCAAGAGCTAGAGGTGATTTAGGGCCTTTACATTACATGAACATGAACTTTTGCTTTTTGCAACAGGATATATACTAAAATCCATTACATTTTACATATAAATTTGTTAGCTTTTGGGGGAGAGTGCACCCACCGGCCACCCTACACTCCCTTTAAAGGTTATCATGAGAACTGTCATCTTCAAAATTCTTTTTGGCCTATCTTATGCGACAGGTGGCAGGGAGTCAAAAACACAATACGACCTTCACATTCAAGGCTTTCCTGGCCAGCCTTGCTAGGGTGATGACCTTTTAAGTAGGATCCTATTTACATTCTCTGTTTGTTTGCATGCCTGGGCAAACATCCCCCTGTGGATTGTTATTATTCATTACATGTATAATCAACTTGGAAGATAATTTGTTATTGAATTTTTTGAAAGACAGCCATTAATACTTGGACTTCACACCATTTAGGGGGATGGGGTCCAACTTCCAAGGACCTTGCTGTATACTGTTATACATGTACATGTACATGTATTGGTATTGTTAAACTCTTGAAGGTGGTTGCAAATTTGCTATAATATCCAGTTCTACCGTACAACATCATCGTATATATATGCAGATCACTACAACATAATGTTTAATTGTTTCATATTTAATAAAAGCGAGAGAAAGGTACAGGTACATGTGCATGTACTTGTATGTGCTGACCCTATACAGTAGGGCACTGAAAAAGATGTGTACAGTGCACTTACATGTGTATAATCTTACATGTACCTGTGCATGTTAACAATTATTGATGTTTAAAGTTCTATTTTTTTTAATAAATCATAGAGTTTCTATATCTGAAAATATGTTGGCGTGCACTCGGGACTACATGAATTGGTTGATGTTTTGTGTAATCATGCTGATTGTACATGTCAATATAATGCATGCTACGGTATACACAATGGACTTGACATGTTTATGTGTCTTTAGGGAATTTAATCGCCTAAATAAAAGAAATAGAAATAGATTCCTTTCCTACCTTGTCTCGTAGAAACACCTGTTGAGTACAGATACTTGGAACATATATTATATCACAAGTAGTAGTTCAAATATTGCACAGCACCCGTAGAAAGAATATGTAAGACCATGTACAAAGTAATGACGCTTCTTCGCGAATTAAGTAAAGAAGAAGAAACTTATAATCTCTATAAAGTAATAAGGCCTCAGAACCGAGTAGAGAAACAAGCGAAGAAATAGGACAAGAATTAAGATGAAGCTGAATTAGCTTTGCTGTAGATCGATTCAAGACTCTCTAGAATACATGTGCTCTATATGAACAGCTCAGGAGAAGTGATGAAAATAGGTGTGGCAAATAAAGCAAGCAAGTGCAATGTGCCTGTATAAGCTATACCACTAGGTGGTTGCACATCCCAACCCATAGGGTGTGGAATGTGCTTGCCAGAATAAGTATGTATGGCACTCTAGTAATGTAACAGGTGTCACTAAAGAAATGAGTGACAATGGAATAAAAGGCTAGACTTCAAGCCACACAATATAGACAAGACAATAATATATACAAATGCAAAGTTCTCCAAAGGTCAAGTCACTACAGTAGCTCCCCTCTAGATTTGTTGTCGAATGAAAAGTAGCAACAAATCGATGAGGAAATATAGACCTACATGCATGTTGACTTGAAAATATGAAAATAAGGCAATACTGTTGAAACACAGTAAGTTTAATATGCTTCACCCGATTTCGAAAAAGTCCACGAACCTCACTGGCCATCTAACTTGACGACCAGACCTGGTCCTTCGAATCTCGGGAGTGTTCTGCTTCAGTGCAGGATCCAATGCTAACGGTGCAGCAGGATCCAGTGCTAACGGAGCAGGATCCAGTGCTAACGGAGCAGGATCCAATGCTAACGGAGCAGGATCCAATGCTAACGGAGCAGGATCCAATGCTAAGGTTGCAGGATCCAATGCTAAGGTTGCAGGATCCGATGCTAAGTCTGCGGAGTTGGATTGCCGAGGGACTTGGATAGGTGGACCTTGATCCTTCCTAGATTGAGCAGGGAGATCTTGCTCCATGAAAGCTGGTTTAAGTCTCTCAACACTGACAGTTTCACGTTTACCATTGTAATCAATAGTAAAAAACTTGTCAGAGCGTTGAATGACTCGAAAAGGCCCCCTGTAAGGAGGTTGAAGGGGCCCCTTGACTGCATCAACCCTCAAAAAGACGTGGGATGAGGAATGCAACTCTGGGTGTACCTGTGTAGGGGTAGCTCGTTGCTTGCGAGTAGGGGTGGGATGTAATTCACGCATCAGTCTCTTCAGTCTGTGGGCGTAATTAGCTGGATCGCCAGCAGAGTCAGTCTGTGAAGGAGACACAAATTGGGCCGGTAGCATGACCGTAGTACCAAAAACGAGTTCTGCTGCGGAACATCCCAGATCAGACTTGATAGCTGTACGTATACCCAGCAATACCAAGGGAAGGACCTCAGTCCAACGGACTGTGTTATGCGCCTTGAGAGAGGCTTTGAGTTGCCTGTGAAAACGCTCAACAAGCCCATTGGCTGCTGGATGGTATGCTGTTGTGCGAATGCGTTTAGTGCCAAGAAGATTAGTGAGAGCAAGAAAGAGTGCTGACTCAAATTGTCTACCCCTGTCTGTAGTAAGAGTAGTTGGAGCACCAAACACCGCTACCCATCTGGCCACAAAAGTACGTGCTACAGTATCCGCAGTGATATCTGGGATAGGTATAGCTTCTGGCCATCTGGTGTAACGATCCACACAAGTAAGAAGGTACGTGTTACCCTCTGAAGTAGGAAGTGGGCCTACAAGATCGATGTGCACATGAGAGAAACGCGCATCAGGTGAGGTAAAAGTGCCAAGTGGAACTTTTGTGTGTTTATGCACCTTGCATCTCTGGCATTCAAGACATGTTCTGGCCCATTTCCTGATATCACGATTAATACCAGGCCAAACGAAACGTTCCGTGATGAGCTTTTGAGTGGCCCTGATCCCAGGATGGGATAGTCCGTGGAGGGCGTCAAAAATAGCTCGTCTGTGTTTGACTGGAACAAGGGGTCTAGCAACACCTGTCGAAACATCACATAGCATGGTAGTAAGAGAACCAGGAAGCGATATAGACTTGAGCTGAAGCGAGGAGTCCTGTACCTCACTATCATCCTCTTGATCTTTCGCAATGGCTGCAAAATCTATGACCGAGGATGAATCAACTCTGTCGATACACAGACGGGAGAGAGCGTCTGCTGCTGTGTTCTCCCTTCCTGCTATGTGGTGTATCTCAGATGTGTATTGGGATATGAAATCAAGCTGGCGGATTTCACGAGGTGAGTGTCGGTCAGGCTTTGAATTCAAAGCATGGGTGAGAGGTTTGTGATCCGTGTAGATGGTAAATGTGCGACCTTCAAGTAGATGTCGAAAGTGCTTTACACCGAGGTAGGCTGCTAACAGTTCCCGACCGAAAGTGCTGTACTTAGTCTCGGCAGGCTGTAGTCTCTTAGAAAAGAAAGCCAACGGTTGCCAAATACCATCTACCAGCTGTTGGATAGTTCCCCCAACTCCCACATCAGATGCATCAACCAACAGGCATAGAGGAACATCAATTCTAGGATGAACTAAAACTGCAGCGTTAGCTAACTGATCTTTAGCCCGATTGAAAGCAGAAAGTTCTTGTTCACCTAGGGTGATTGGTTGGTTCTTCTTCGATCTATTTTTCAACAGATCTGTGAGAGGTTGGAGTACTTCTGCACACCGCGGAATGAACCGTCTGTAGAAATTGATCAGCCCGAGGAACTCTCGTAGTTTGGTAAGTGATGGAGGTATCGGAAAATCACGGATGATCTTCACCTTGTCACTAAGTGGCTGTATTCCTTCCGAGTCAACTTTATGCCCTAGAAAGGACAGTAAAGGTACTCCGAACTGACACTTAGCGGGGTTGAGAATGATTCCATACTCTTGCAGACGGTCAAAGAGTAAACGGAGATGTGTCTCGTGTTCGTCTTTGGTAGTACTAGCTACAAGAATATCGTCTAGATAAACATAGACGAAAGGAAGACCGCGAGTGACATCATCCATCAATCTTTGGAATGTCTGAGCTGCATTGCGAAGGCCAAACGGCATCCTAACAAACTCGAATAATCCAAAAGGGGTGGTTATAGCTGTCTTGTGGATATCGCTAGGCTCGACTGGGATCTGATGATATGCCCTGATGAGATCAATCTTGGAAAAGATTGTCTTGCCACTAAGTGACGCAGAGAAATCTTGCAAATGAGGAATAGGGTATCTATCAGGAATAGTACGAGCATTAAGCATGCGATAATCTCCACAAGGTCGCCAGTCCCCTGGTGTCTTCTTCGGAACCATGTGCAAGGGACTTGACCAGTTGCTATCAGATTGTCTGATAATGCCGAGTTCAACATGTGTTCAAACTCTGCCTTGGCAATCTGCTGCCGATCTGGAGCAAGCCGACGAGGGCGAGCTGAAGCAGGTGGGCCTCGAGTTTGGATATGGTGGGTGGTTGTATGCTTGACTGCTGAGTGCTTGTATACTGGCCGGGTGATGTCAGGATACTCACGAAGAAGGGAGTGGAAACGCTCCGAAGTATCTTGCTTGACATACACCGGGCTAATGATGCCTGTGTATGTACCGACTCCCTGTACTGTAAGAGTGGTGGTGGTGTCTATCAGCCGTCGATGTTTGATGTCGACTAATAGTCCATAGTTATCAAGGAAATCGGCTCCCAAGATAGGTGTAGGTATGTCCGTGACAACAAAAATCCAACGAAAAACTCGCCGCAACCCAAGATCAAGAGTGAAAGATCTCTGGCCAAAAGTCTTAATGGGTGACTTGTTAACAGCTTGAAGTTGGATATTTGTTGCACTTACCATTGCCGATTTTCCTAACATGGATTGAGGGAAAATACTAACTTCGGCCCCAGTATCAACAAGAAAACGTGTGCCTGATTGTTTATCATGAACAAAGAAAAGGCGACTGGGTTGAATGGTGCCAAGTGAATTAGTCGCCGCTATTCCTTGGCGGGCCCGTTTCCCTGGACATATCCAGGGCGGCTTTGTCCTGCTGAGTATGAACAAGGACTTATGCACTTCTGGGCTCGTTTGCCATGCTTCCAGTGGTACCAACATTCGGCCCCAGCATGTTGTTGATGCCGACTCGGGCTACGGGAAGCTGATTGGCGAGGGCCGGAATTCTTCGGGCCTCGCTGTCGACTGCGACTTCTGCGGTCCTCCTGTATAGAACAAGTCAAGGCTTGCACCTGAGCAGCCAGTTGAGCAACCTGGGTAGAAAGTCGATGTACTTCACCAGAGTCATTGGGAGTAGCGCAAGCGTAAGTCTGCGCTGGTACCTCTTTAGGTAAGACATGTGAAATAGTAGGCGGACCAGCAACTTCAACAATTTTGTCGGCTAATGCCGCTAGCGCAACCAAGCTGACATCATCGCTTGTAGAAGCGAGAATCAACTGTACATTGGTTGGCAGGCGTTGCAAAAATAATTGCTTAAGTATACTAGTTTCCAAAGTATTAGAGCCTAATAATTGTTGCATTCTCCTAAGAAGTTGGGAGGGCGACCTATCGCCTAACTCTTCACTCGTCAGCAATTTGTTCAGACGCTTTTGCTCGGAGACAGAAGTTCGCTTGACTAGTGCTGCTTTGAGTATCTTGTACGGCTCTGTTTGGGGAGGGGCAATTAAAATATCGCGCACCTCTAGAGCTACCTCTGGTTGTAATGAGGCGACAACATAAGCAAACTTTGTAGACTCAACTGAGACACCTCGAGTTTGAAACTGAGCCTCAACCTGAGCAAACCAAATATCAGGATCATGTGCCCAAAATGGTGGAAGCTTTAAGCTAACATATGAGACTTGAGGGGATGGTTCAGAAACCTCACTAGGTGATACATTGCTATCGGTATCAGGCATGATAATGACGATGACAAGGTAGATTAGATCAACAGAAGAAAAAAAATCTGGATCACGTCGGGGTCACCAGTTTAGGGAATTTAATCGCCTAAATAAAAGAAATAGAAATAGATTCCTTTCCTACCTTGTCTCGTAGAAACACCTGTTGAGTACAGATACTTGGAACATATATTATATCACAAGTAGTAGTTCAAATATTGCACAGCACCCGTAGAAAGAATATGTAAGACCATGTACAAAGTAATGACGCTTCTTCGCGAATTAAGTAAAGAAGAAGAAACTTATAATCTCTATAAAGTAATAAGGCCTCAGAACCGAGTAGAGAAACAAGCGAAGAAATAGGACAAGAATTAAGATGAAGCTGAATTAGCTTTGCTGTAGATCGATTCAAGACTCTCTAGAATACATGTGCTCTATATGAACAGCTCAGGAGAAGTGATGAAAATAGGTGTGGCAAATAAAGCAAGCAAGTGCAATGTGCCTGTATAAGCTATACCACTAGGTGGTTGCACATCCCAACCCATAGGGTGTGGAATGTGCTTGCCAGAATAAGTATGTATGGCACTCTAGTAATGTAACAGGTGTCACTAAAGAAATGAGTGACAATGGAATAAAAGGCTAGACTTCAAGCCACACAATATAGACAAGACAATAATATATACAAATGCAAAGTTCTCCAAAGGTCAAGTCACTACATGTCCATGTACATGTACATGTAAGTGAACAAACATGTACATGTACATACATGTACAGTACATACTCAGACAGTCACTCCGGCTCTGCATGATTGTTATTTTCGAGCACCCCATATTTGTTGTGGTATGGTCCCTTGTCCAGGAAACCAGTGTCTTGTTATGATTTGATGACTCAGCTATCACTTGGTCAGATCAGTAATAGTCCTGCCAGGCTCATGCATAGAGCTAGAGAAGCTAGTTAATCTGATTCATACATGCCTGGGGGCCTGATACTGTTTGATAAAAGGCTGTGGTGGATGACCTTTACCTGTGTTATGAGTGGAATATTATTGTCTGCTTGGAGCAAGAGGGACATTAAGTGTCATTATTTACAGATGCAATATCCTTTGAATCTAGCTCCAAACAAGTGTTAATTGTTATAAAGTCACATGTTAACTATACAGGTCTTTTTTGTATTATGGATATCTGCCCAGTGGATACTAATTCTGCTACATGTAGTGAATGTCATTTTTAAACAAGGCATTTTATCCACAGTTGACACTCTCCACCCAGGTGTCAATCTGGCATGATTTATTCCTCAAAACTATGCACTTTGTGCTGATAATGGCTGCTGGAGCTAAATCTAGGGTATGTTGTCTGATCTTTTATTGGAAGCATATAGAAACATTACATCAAAATGCAGTTGTGCTAGATACAAAGAATATATCTTATTTTAAATAATTATACCCCCAAAACTGCATTCCTACTTGTGTTGGAACAGTGTTATAGCCATAAGGGCGCTCCACATCAACAAACATGTATGGGTGTCCTGGAGCTAGTGTTTTAGAATTTGGGTCATTCAATTTACAGCAGGTCAAGTTGACCTTGACCCCATTTTGTGTAGATACCTGTAGGTGTAGGCCTACATGTGAAATTTCCTTGGCATGAATGATCACTGTGTGGGCTTGTAGGCATGCAGTGGTATGTTTTAGTTATATGGCAAACTCCTATTTTTAGGATTGTGGGGTATTGAATCATATAGGCCAATACCGGTAAATGGAGATGTGTAAAATAAATGTAGATGAAAAAACTTGCCTGTAAAATCATTGTGATTCGTGAAATACTGTCACTTTTAATACAGTGTAAACTTTCATTGAGCGTAGATCATGTACATGGAGTGCTGTGTACGTTGTACGTACATCTATTTTCTAATAATAATAAAGAAGCGATCAGTACCCTGCTGATATTATACAGAATACATGTAGAATAAATGTAAGCTTGCTAATGTCATTAAATTTTCCATTAGCGACCTAAATGGGTGATGGTAGTCATAGGCCTACATTTTGATTCGTTATATACATGTAATGTGCCCCACTGCCCCTTATTGGCTGGGGCCCATATAGTCTTCTTTTCAAATCTGAGTAATATGTTTAGCCTTGATGTATTGAATGACATTCAGCTGTCATTGAGATTGACTTTGGGTTTATGTAGTCTTTAAGGGGGACACAGGCCGTCAGGTTTTACCAGGTGGACTAGGTGTGAGAACAAAGATTAATCTTTCAATCAATCTAGAAAATTTCAAAAACATTGGCTAACATAAATTTCTAAAGTTTCCTTTAAATGTGCCCCTTCTGTAAAGGTTAGTGTGGAACTGTTTACTTCATGTCATGCCACCATCATACAGTGAGTCAGTGACGTATATGACATAGCCTATAACGATGTATGTGACATATACTTATACAGGTTTGTAGGTGGCAGGTTTACATGTACATGTACATGTATATGCTGAACACTTGGACCTTGGCTAAAATACATTTGTATATAGGCCTACAATCTGTCCCTATATTAAGACAATTTAAAAGCCTTTCAAATTATATTACAACTGAGCAAACTGACCTATAGCTAATATCTTTGTTATATAAGGGTGCGTTCATGCTTGATTTTGACGGCCAGAATCAGGCATCTGTTACGTGTTTAGTTTAAAACACGATTGCGTTCATGCTCACTTTTGTAGAATCACCGAAAAACGGCGATCGTAAACTCACAAAAAGATGCGTTTACAATTGTAAACGCGTTTAAATGGGGTCAACGCACTGACCTCTAGTGGGTCTACGTAGCATGCACAGTGAAGGTCACACAAGGCCACACAAGGAGAATTGCCTGGATGAGCCAGAGAAGTAAGCATGAACAGCTACACCGTGGAACTGCAATCACGATGAGCGTTTACGATGAGCGTTTCAGATCGCTCATTCTACCTTCAAAATCAAGCATGAACGCGCCCTAAGAACCATGAACTGAAATAGATTCCTAAGTCTTTTAATGTATACCTGTACCTCAACCAGGATTGTTGCCTTGTAAAGGTCATAGCAGCTGTTATGACTTGCGTATGTTTACGACTGTACCAAAACATACATGCATATATATACCGGCACTGCTGCTCAGTATATACCTGCACATATTCAGATGATATGGGAAATGCCAGGTTGTTGCATAATTCATATTATCTTATTAAACCAGCATTTCCATTAAAATGAACAAAGATTTCTTTGGGGTTTAATGTTGGTGATAAAACTGTATACTTGTAGCCAGAGAATAGAGCTTGTGTCCTAGACATGTCATTGACATGCAGAGGTAATTATTCAAATTCATACATAATGATATATCTTGAGTGCCTTGATTGAGTATCTTAAGTACATGTAAATTTGAATTCTTATCCAAGGTTAAAACTGTCTAATGTAAATGTCATAGATATAGTGAGGGAGATGTCTTTACTTGTATGCACAGGCTGTTGTCCAGACTATATTGAATACTTGGGACTCATCGATATTGAATTTGCGATTAACTCAAGTTGATGGGAGCTGAATATCAAACGCAACTCTGCACTTAAGAGATACATGTAGGAGTAAGTTAGTGATTGCATCAATCCATATCAATAGCTAAAATGGAGCAAAGACAGGATGGTGAGAGGTGGTTATACAGATGATTTTTTTTAATTTTTGTTTGCGTTCAATAATACAGGGTAGTAACTAGTAACATGTCCCTTGGTCTTGGACAGGTACATGTTTTTAAAGTTTCGCCTAGAAGGTGTCCTTGTAAGCAGGCACGGATTAAACGTTGACAATTGTCTCTGTGCTGGAGTGGACGATACCTGGTTTGTGACAAGGCCTAGCTATGAGGGTGTTTCCCAGTAACCGAGATCTGTGTACCCAAAATACTGCAGACTTTCAATGCCGCACGGTGAGGTACAACAATAGAATGAATAGCTCAGCTGGGTGGAGTTGTGACTAAAGATCGGCCACCTAGGGTTGCTTTCTATTGTGTTTGTCTGTCAAACCAGGGTTACGGGTTCAGTAGAGTAGAGCCATTTGGTATACAGCTGACAGCCTGACAGCGAGTGTGGGAATGCAAGACTCTGTGACCTTCTTGTCATGACATAGCAACTTTTCTTTATTGTAGGGCGAGGTTTTGTTAGTTTCTGGGAACTACATGTAATGTTACCTTGATTTTGTCATATCAATGCTTTGTACAGCTATTTTTGTTAAGCTCTATACACCTTTAATACGTGTTGGTGTATTTATACAGGATTTTTCTTTTCCTGTTTTAACAAAAAGGGCAATGTGTTTCCTCGCTACCACACCCAATGCTGTGTTTATGATTTGGTTGGGAAAAAAAAAGGTTGGAATGTACTTGTAAGCCATTTCTTCTTTTGCATGCATCCTGTTATGGGTATTATTGTGAGGGAAGTTTGGGCATTCATTCATGCACCATTGATCCCTCTCGCATGTTGTTTTCACACGTATAAGTACACAGGCATAGTTTAGTCTTTTGTGTGTGCAACGAGCAATCGATTGTTTCAAGTGACTGGAGTGAAAAAAATTAAAAAAACAATCAGAGATGTGCAGTATACCGGTACGCTGTTTGAACAAGCAAAAATTTGATATGGTTTGCTTCAAATCAATGATTTAGAAAGAGGCTTTTAAAAAGGGAAACCTCAAAACACAGCTGTTTCAATTTGAAGCAAAAGAGGGCCTTAGGACATTATGAGTGTGTGTTCGGGGTGGGGGGGGGGGGGGGGTAGCAGACTATGAATGAATGTGCCCATTGTATGCAAATGTGTGTGTCTATTCTTATTTCTTCAGTAAACTAGTGGTATTGGCCTTGCAGTCTATTGATTTCCATTTGTGACATACTGTCATGCATATCTTGTGGTGGTAGGGAAAAATATAGGCATGTGAGACTGAAAACCATTTTCACTTGACACTATTTACAGATATAGTGCAACTTTTTTTCAAAGACATGAAAGACAAAGACAGATATGAAAATGTGTTGAAAAAGAGAGTGCCTACATGCTATATCTGCCTCCAGTGTAATTAAGAAAGAAAGAAAAACTTCATATTTTCTAGACCTTATAATTCATAATTTTGTTAGAAAATGTAGGAATGTATGTGTACACATCAAAATCAGAGATAAATGAGAACATTTCCAAGAATCTAAGAAGAAATCCTGTTTTCCAAAGCATCAGGGTGCTGATCTACCTCAAATTCATTTTCCAGAACAGATTGTAAACAAAGCTCCTGCCTGCACAATGTATGGTGAATCCCCCTCATTTGCATAGGAATGAAGTTCACTAGGTCAGTGGAAAGGAGTGCAGGCCTCTCATTGGCTGGCTCGTTGCTGCCTGCTGTCAAGGCAGCTTTACACATGCATACAATGCAAGGATCTGTGTATGTGTGTATGGACTTTACTGTGCGTTTATATGCTGTGTGTATACATGGTGTGTGTATGCTGTCAGGTTTGTTTATATTGGAGAAAGTTTGTTGACCGGCCTGGGAAAAAAGCAGCAGTGTTTATGTTTTGGGTGTAATTTACATAAAGAATGGTTCTGTTTCTTTACCGAGCTGACTGCAGTGTTCTACGTGTACATCTACATGTACTGCAATTTTACATGTTTGTAGGTGGGGCATGGGCTTTTCTCAATGCATGGTGCACATGTAAATGCATATCATTATTATGCAGATTGTTTTTATCTTGTATGTTTGATTGATTGATTGATAAGAATGTAGATGCTGTCAGTTATCGATCGCCTCCATAAATTCATATTTACAATTTCACCTGGACAGTTGTACATCTTTACATTTCTAACAGTATGAAATATATCACCACACCAACACTAAAAATGCAGTATACATACATTGCTTATAATTATGTAGGATAGACTCCATCTTCAGTATATATCTTGGTTACAGTTTACATAATTTGGTTAAAAATTTACTAAAAGAATCTCAGCTCTACTTTTTGAATAGTATCCTTTCTATGGATTTAAGGAATCCTTCCTTCTCTTTTAATTTCTTTTTCCTCTGCCTCTAACCTATTTCTCCCTCCCCACTCTATCTCTCTCTCTCTCTCCCATCTCTGTATCTCTGTCAATATCTTTTCATCTGACTCTATTCTCCCCCCCCCCTTCTCTCTCTCTCTCTCTCTCTCTGTCACTGTCACTATATTTCTCTTTCTCTCTCCCTCTATACATCTGTACAGACATGTGATGAAGCTCAAATGAAATGTCCTGGAAAATGTTCAACCCTGTTTCAATCTACTTCTAGTATAAGGACTATAAAGCCAAGTAGCTTGTGTACTTGGAAATCTGGGAAAGTAGGTCACCCCAGTTTGTAAATCACGGCTGCTCTTTTCCTGAGAAAAGAATAAATGTAATACCTACATTTCTTTAGAATTCATACTCTGCACTTGGTTTTGCATTTCAAAGACTCAATAATTAATTGCTTTTTCTTTGTGCATGTATTTTTCATCATAATTTAATAGGTTAGTGTCAAGAAATTGTTTGTTTATTAGGGGGCTATTTTTGGATATGCTACCGGTACTTTGTGACATTGTCTCACATTCACAGTATCAGTGATGTCAGTTATTGTGTTATCTCTAAAATACCTTTTTGACATGAGCTCTTTTTTTTTTTTTTTTTTTTTTTTAATAGCTTTTTCCTGATCCAATGCCAAATACCACTCACAATGTTTATTTTTCGCTGACTCATGGGTATGTCCTAACATTGGATCTTTTCTATACCCCAGTTACTGGTTCAAACATAATTAATGGGAGAAACTAGGTTATCTGTCAAGTGTCAACCTTGCCTCATGCACTGGTACAGGTGTACATATTGAGTTTGCATGCACAGACCCTTGTTCTATCAGTCGTAATGTATATTGGAGCTAGGGTGACTCAGCAACGTGGAAGAGACTATGGAGACTGTTACCCATAGGCTGTACCTACCCTTGACCTACTGTATGTTGATATAATCAGTAGGAACTTGGGTTACCGTAGGCGCTTAATCACTCAAAACGCAATTTATTTTGGATGAGGTATCAAATTTGGGTCTGTTCATGCAGACTGGTACAGGTTGTGCCTTCAGTATTTATGCAGACTTTGCACTCGTTTTGTTCCTATTGTTACCTTTTGTGTTGATATGTTGTGAATAATATTGCTGAAGACAGTAGATGTAGGTTCTATGCTGAAAAGTTTGTGGTTTGAAGAGAATTTTGTTAGGGAGGAAAATAGTTGGAAGTCATGTGAGTTTGTTGTGTTCAATTCTAGTTCCGTGATCGACCCACAAAAGATATAGTAATTGATGGAAGGAGGGCAAAGTTTACAAATGACATTTCAGCTCTACATGTGAGCGTTTATGTGTCAGAATGGGGAGTTATGATTTGCAGTAATCTTGTTTTTAATTACAAAACATTTTCAAAGCAAAGAGAGAAGGGGGTGCATGCAAGATACTAGATAGAGAGAGAGAGAGAGAGAGAGAGAGAGAGAGAGAGAGAGAGAGAGAGAGAAGAAGAAGAGAGGCCAAAGACAGGAGAAGGAGAGATTACGAGAAAGAGAGAAAGAAAGACATATATATCAAGAAATAAGTTTAGAGAACAAAGATGGAGAAAAAAAAGATATTAATATACATCACGTACGTACGTCTTATCTGTTTTTCAGCCAACCAATTAGATTATTACTACCGGTAGACATTCCCAAGCTTTTTTTGTGTGGTATCTTCATCACTGTGTTGCCATGCCGATACAAACCAGGGAAGCCCTGACTTTATTCTTTTTTTAGGGCATGTGGACCCTCGTGAATAATGGATTTTCCTTCTCACCACCCCCCCCCCCCCCCCAATCAACTTCACCGTGTTATGGAACAGTGAACACTGTTGTCATTGTAAACTTGCATGTACATGTACATTGTTCTCTACTGATTACATCAAAGTTATACAAAACTAAGTTCTCTTTTCATCCCCTATTGACTTGTTCTCTCTTGCAGGTATAGATATCGCTGTATTTGCTCAAGGAATAATCACAGAATCAACTGGAAGGAGAGAGCTCCGTTCACATATTGGCAAACTTTGCTGAAGTGTAAGCTAGAGGGAAGAGTTTCAATGTGAGGTCTGGACCATCTAGTGCACTGTCAGAGGAAGTGGAGAACATGTAAGTCTTGACCCTTCATTTCTTATACAATGATGTTCCGTCGATCATGATTTGTTATTCAAAACTGCAATGTTGTCAAATGAAGAAATAGTTGGTTATGATGATCTACAATTAAATAGGATGTATAGTTATCATATGACATAGTATTTCAGAATCTGATGTAATCATCGTTGTTTAATTATGTTATTTGTACATGAGAAGTTTAAAAAAAACTAAAATCATTAAACATATATGTTTAATTATTTTTGATCTTTGTAACTTTTCATGTACTTTCATATGTTTAATGTATCTACCTTGTTAGGCGGCTTGAGCATCCCTTGTGGTCGATATGTATGCATTATAAATGTTGTTATTATTATATTATTATTATTATTATTATTATTAATGAATATGAATACAAGGTGTTGAATCAGCTAATATTCTCTATTTTTTTTTTGTTCTTTCTTCAGTTCAACCATGGAGATGTATAATGACTACGGTCAGCCAGACATTTTTAGCAACTTGACTAATCCTGAACATGCCCTCCAGTCTCCGAACGCCCTCCTGCTCTCAGCTTCACAGAATATCTTTATGTATGAGCAGGATTACAACCCATCCAGTACTAAACAGGAGCCGGCCCCGGCCAAACCTGCCTGTTTGAGCCTCAGTGACAATGTCTTTGAGTTTCCTAACCCGGAGGAGATGGCACAGCTGGGATGTAGTCCAGTGGTGGACGATTGCTGGCCTGAGACGCCCCTCCTGGCAGGGTCCCTAGATGGCTCCCTCAACGATAGCGGCTTGTGCTTCAGCTGGGATTTGAGCGATGACGACCAGGAAGGGGTTTTCCCGATTGAAGCCAGTCCATTCTGTTCTGCACCGACCCTGGCAGAACTGAACCTTGAGGATTCACAGTCTGTTGATAATGACATGGCTGTAAAGAGGAAGGCAGAGGACCTGTCTGTCCAGTCTTCTACAGCCACGATGCCATTAGGCCAGCAGGAGATGTCGTTGTCACCGCAGAGCTGGAAACGGGTCAAGACAGAGGCTGTAGAGTTGGCCAGTGTAGAAAAGAGGACCAAGACATCTGATGGACCTAAAATGAGCAGCCCAAGACCAGGCTTGTCCAGGAAATCCTCCAAAACATCCTCCAAAACAAAAACAACGAGACCTCTCATGCCAAAGAATGGCAGAACAAATAATGAGACCTTAATAGTTCCTGCAGATGCAAAAAAGTCTGTTTTGTCTCTCAGGAAAGTGCATCCCTCCAAGATAGATTTCACAGAGTTATTCTGGAAGCGCTACAGGAGCAGAGAAACGATTCCGTCCCCCACCAAAGAGATGTCTCGCAGTGAACTGTTAGCCAGGACTCCTAACCCATTTGGCAACAGAAGATTCCTTGGAAGGAATGCAACACTGAAAGCCAAAACCCAGCACCACCCACCAACTGTCAAGTTGGCCCAGGCCCCTAAATCAGTTGCAAGGACAGTCAAGTCCAGGACAAATCACAAGGTCAGGACTAAGAAACTTAGTGCAGTGGTCCAGAAGAAGACCAGGAACATGATGTCATTGCCCTCTCTCACGTCAGAAGATTCGAGTCAGGACAGTCTCTGGAAGGATCTGAAGGTATTCATGTATGGTGATCACGACATCAAGAGGAATAGGAAGAAAGATATCCCTCACAGGACTCTAAGTCTGCCTGAACCTGATATGAAATCAGAATCGGTAGGTACATCTACTTACTATCCTAACCAGATATAGTCATGTTCAAAGACAAGAATCATCTGACACATTTCTTTGAGTGGAACGATAATCAATTCTTTGAACAGAATACCATGGATGTATATTTGTGTTCAAGTTGCAGATCATGGGGTTTGGAAACAAAAGTATTGATTTCTTTTTAGTCTTTGCTATTTGAGTTTTATTTTGGGAAGGGGGAAACAGAAGTAGCATATGTCTCTTGTATGTGAACATCTTAAAATGTTCCACTTCATGGAAGAAAAATGTATGAATTACGTTACCTCTATTATTAAAAAGAAAATTGACCCGTTGGTATTCTACTGAAGCATACTGCAGTTAGCACAGATGTCAAGCACCTGTAAAAAAAATGGTGGTTTTCATCAAAATAAATTGTTACAGACCAATTTGTGGTCTCTCTCTCTCAAAATTAAAATTGACATAAGTTTAATTGGTTTTTACATTTCCTCTAAAGGTAAATAAGAGAGAGAGAAAAGGAAATCTCAAACATGCTGATTTCTGACCTCCATGTGCCTGCATGAGTTTTATTTTCATAGTGTTTTATTTATTGAAATAATCAAACGTGAGTATGTGCTTAATTGGTAGTGTTTACAAAATGGTGAGCTGGAAAGCCAGCTGGCACAAGTGGGAAATTAACATGTGATGTCTTTGCTTATTAAATCATATTTGTGTTTTATATTGTTAGAAAAGTAACTCAGAGGTTAAGTTTTGTTTCACCTTTATAATTTTGACTTCAAACACTGAAACACTTTTCAGATATTAAGTTAAATGTGAATAATATGAAGGGGATAAAGTCAATAATTATATGGTTAGTCATGTACTGTTCCATCGCAGATGTCCAGAAATGTGATGTGAATACCTCATTGATTAGATATATTATTGATGATTTTCTAGATTTCTATATTGCTTGATATAATATCATGTCTCCAATTAAGCGCTTTGTTTAGTACCAACCTGATAAGAATTTGAATGAAGAGCTGTTTCATGTGATGTGGGATTTTTTTTCTTCACATGAAGTTCTGTAGCGAGTTATTGTATTTTATTTATTCATAAGGGGAGGGGGTGTTTTTGCCTTGCAAACTCACATTTGAAACATTGACTGATATAAAGAGTTAATTACATGTAGGAATAATACTTCAAATACAAACTTGTTTCCAACAAACTTGAAAGGATGACATCAAAGTACTTCAATAAGTCTGTAAGAGGGATGTACTCCAATGGAAGAAGAAGATGTTAAATATACATAGCTATATTATGTCTTATTTTAAGATTTTTGGTGTATTCTTGTACCTCAATATAATTTAGGGCTCCTGGTTCTGGGGTACCATTTTGTTTGAAGAATAACTTACTAAATGTTTAATATGTTATTGAACATGTTTATTACAGAGTAAATCCCCTCGGACTAACATGAGCAGTGATCCAGGCTTTGATTCCCATGACGAGGGTCTCGGCAGTGAAAATGAAGACCATGATGACTTTGTGAGCGATGATTCCGATGATGAAGATGATGATGACATCCCTGATGATGGCAGTGATATCTCGGATGACCCCGGTATGTCAAAAATTAAGTTCTAAATTTTTCCTTTTTTAAAAATAAATGTGGCTTAATTTACCTTGGAACTATATATATATATTCTTGCTATATATTTCTACAATGTGTTATGTATTACAACCTCTCAATGTGCTTCAAAAGTAGTCTCTATAGACAGGAAGTCTTTCAATAGAGAACAGTTCCTAGTATTGAAAATTTCAAGGGGACACACTATTCAAGGGAGACAAAAAAAGGTGACCTTTCTTCATAGTTGCTAATGCAGTTTAGTCTGTACTGCTTAAAGTATGTTGTGGGTCGCAGTACAAGAAAATGTCTGATGTAGATAAGCAACAAAATTTTGATGTTGATTATATCTTAGTTTTAATAGGATTTTTGCTGTCATGGGTCTAACTCTTGAATCTTTTCTTCTTTTTGTCTATGACTAAAGGGTTACCATCAACGAGCACGAAGCACTCCTCTGGTTCCTTGACCACCAGACGCAGAAGGGTCAAGACGCGACGCAGCGAGTACGACGACTTCACCCCGAACCCTCGTAAGCTCCTGAACATCGGCCACGAGCTCAACAAGCTCAATCTGACGATCAGCTCGCTGTGTCCCGGTAACGAAGCGTCCAACGATGAGAAGAACCAGACGAGAAGGGAGAAGAACAAGTTGGCATCAAGGTAAACAGTTTATTCCTGTTCCTGGGAGGTGTTTCACAAAGATCCTAAGTTGAACTTATCTCTAAGTTGGACTTTAAAATTATGGAAAGCCATTAGCATCTTTGAAAATATTTTGTAAAAGTTATTTTAAAAGGCATAAAATGTTAATTCAAATCTTTCATATTTTCTATTATCAAGGATATTTCATGTTCTTGATGTGGAATTTATGGAAAGTCTAAAATACTTAGATTTTTGCTTTTGAATATATTTCATTTAAGGCTACAAATGGCTCTCCATAATAATAAAGCCCAAATTAGAGTTAAGTTTGACTTGGGATCTTTGTGAAACACCCCCCTGTTGTCTTATTCTTTCACATGACATGTGTTAGGTAGAGGGACAGATCAAGGTTAGAGAGTCAGGCAAGGGTAAGATCTGACATGAGATAGAGTTCCTTGGTGCCTCCTCAGGTAAAGCCATGAGAGAGAGGATCCCTGCCTTATGTGAAGTGGTGAAATTATCAAAAAATGATGAATACATGAAATTCAGGATAAGACTAGCATGGGAATTACCCTTAAATTATCGATCAGGGAAATGAAAGCAAGAGAGAAACAGAAACAAATGGCGTTCGATCAAAAGAGAGGGAGAGAGAGGGAGAAAGAATTATAAAGACATGGAAGCCAATGTTTGTCAAATTATGCAGTCATCTCCTGTGGCACGGCAGTATCGATAAATATTGACCCTTTTTTTGTATCACACTGCAATATCTATGGCCACTGTACTTTTTGCATGAGTGAAATATGTAAAAAAAAAATCTAATGATTAAAAAACTTCTTCTGCACAGTTTCAATGCAAGCCTTTATATATGTATACGTAGTTATATTATTTTGAATTCTGTTTCTACATTTATTCTTTTTCCATCATGTTATTTGATTGGTTTGACATGTATCTCTACCTATTATTCAGTATTAAAACTTATAATCCTACACTCATGATCTAAATATTAATGTTGTGTGGGAAAGGGATAATTGAACTCTCAATGATAACCATTTAAGTTGTGTGAGTATTTTCTATTTAATTTACTTGGTTACTTTATTTCTTCATATCAAATTCTAGTGTGAAGTGGGTTAATGTAGAATCACAGTTTCTTTACATAGCAGAACAAGCAATGTGAAATAACTCTACTTCATTGCTTCATATTTCTAGTGTGAAGTGGGTATATAGTATCACAGTTTCTTTACATAGCCGAACAAGCAATGTGAGATATCTCTTTGTAATTGCTTGATATTTAGAGTGTGAAGTGGGTATATAGTATCACAGTTTAAGCAATGTGAGATATCTCTTTGTAATTGCCCCATTTCCACCTCTCATCCTCCTGTCACTCCAGAGCATGCAGACTAAAGAAGAAGGCACAGCACGAAGCAAACAAGGTCAAACATTGGGGACTCATTGAGGAAGCAAGTAAGAGATCACTTTCATATCTCCCTCTCACTGTTTCCTCTCCACCCCCTCCCCCCTCTCCCTCTTATGTAATGATTTACGTATCACAAGACTCTTATGGATTCACCGGAAACGGAAAGTGAATATATGTATAAATATACTTTTTTCAATTAAAGTAAGGAATGACATTTTTATTGCTGTCATATCTTACCGATTTCACTTTTCCCCTTTGTTGTTATGAAACTATTTATTTCATCCTGCTAGTGAAAAAAAAATTACATTTGATCGCTTTCACAATATGGTGAAATGATACAGGTTTATTTTTTCATTCATAATCATGAAATCAGACAAGATTGTGGACTATTAGTGATGCATAATGCCTTTTAAGTTATGCAAGATCTCTTATGTAGTAGTGCAGTAGTATCATGTTGTTTTCCATGAAATGTACAATTGCATTGCTTAATTAGAAAGGAATAGGATTGTTTGAGCAATTGTTGCCTTCATTCTATATATATCCATTTCGCATTAAAATAACATTGTTTGTTTGGAGCCACAATGGAGTTAACGCCCTTGTGACCCCGAACAGATGTTAACTTGTAAATTGTGTATCATGTATTCCATCATATTTATGAAATATAAGCCCTGCATTGTTAATAATAAAACATGACTTGGGCTTTTTCCTCTTTTTCTACTTTTATATACTTTTGTTAAGTACCGGTATCCAATTATCTATATAATTTTATGTACTTATTTACTTCCTTTGTTGATAATCATTGTTTATAAAGTGATATTGAAACCAAAAAATGATAATGTATTAACACAAATGTATTCCCACTTATGTAAAAGAAGTGCAGAATCGGGTTTGATATCAAGTACATGTACTTAGTGAGAGTTCCTTTTCCGTTTTTCAGAGCAATTGAAGCTTGTCCTGGGGAGCATGAGGAAAGAGATGACTGGTCGTCTAGAGAGACCTAAGGCATCATGGGATTTCAGCCTTGGAGCGAAGCTTGATCATCTCATCAAGAATTCACTTGGTATGTTCAATCCCTCTCCATTTTAAAATGTCAAATGGTATGGAAGCCGTATAAATGAAAGAACTTGAGAAACAAAAGTCTGGTTTTGTAGAGTGATTACTGAAAAACAGAGTCGCCTTCTATATATCATTAATTTTGATTGGTATAGAAGCCTTATAAATGAAAGAAGCTGACAAACAAAACCCTTTTGCCTTTTTTCCAGTTATATTTATTTTTATATCCATATGTGGTCACATCCACATGTACTTCATCTAATTAATGTCAATAATTTAACCCATGTTTCTTCCTTCATAGGTCACATGGTGTCCGGGCATACATCTGAGTTTGTGAACTCCGTCTTGGAGAAGACCGCCAAGGGAATCCCACTCTCACATCTGAAGCCAAAGGTCACCTGAACCTTGACCTGAACTTTGACCCCTCTCCGTCTTGGAGAAGACGGCCAAGGGAATCCCACGCTCACATCTGAAACCAAAGGTCACCTGAACCTTGACCTGAACTTTGACCTCTCTCTGTCTTGGAGAAGACGGCCAAGGGAATCCCACTATCACATCTGAAACCAAAGGTCACCTGAACTTTGAAGACAGCCAAGGGAATCCCATTCTCACATCTGAAACCAATGGTCACCTGAACCTTGACCTGAACTTTGACCCCTTTACCCTTTCTGGGGTCTTGTACAAGATACTGTATTGATGGAATTAATGGAAGAGTTTTTTCTTTTCTTCATAAACAATTTCTTTGTTATGTTTGATGAGTCGAGCAGCAGAAGTTTTTGTTGTAAAATGTGAACACAAGCTAAATATTTCAACACAAACAGGAGAAATGGTCTCTAATATTCATGTTTGTTCCTGATCAAGAGTTTGTCAATATATTATCCCATTTTTTGTCAGTATCCCTAAAAGTATAGTTTTAATGTTTGCTACTTATTCATGAAAGAATAGAGCTGCTGTTATATTTGTTTCTTACAAGTTGAGAAATATTTATTGGCTGTAAGATCATCCCTTTGTGCATATCCTGTAGTATTAACTTGTGAATTAAAAACACAATACACTAGAGAGTACACATCATATCAGATGGAGATTGTAATGATGTCGTGTACGGAAAAGATCTAAATCCAACATAAATACTCAGTGATGTGCCCAACATATTCAATGGACTTTTCAGCGTAACATAATGTACAAGTACTACTGAACATTTTAGTTTTTATATTTTTCATCGGCAATCGTAAGAGATTGTGTGCTTTTTGTACATGACATATGCCTGCCATATTTAGAAGGTATGTCACTTTGATTTTTAATAAGATTAATTTGTTGTTTGTGTCTAATTATTGCAGAGTGTTATTTTCCCAAAGCTGTGCCCCTGTTCATGTCATGATTTGTCTGCTGATATAGAAAAGACATGCCTACAGTGTACTGTGAAATGGCGTGTGAATCAAACGATTGATGTTTGTGTTTAATTATGGCAAAGTGCTGTTTTTTAAAGTCTTGTCGCCTTTCGTTCATGATGTGACTAGTAGAAAGGACATGCCTGTAGTGCATTGTAGGATGGCTATAGGATCATGTAAGGGGGAGAAACATGAACCATGTGTATAGTGTTTCTTATCCCTTCTGAAATCAAGCTGGGCTGTCGAGTGTACTATTTATACTCTGCACAAATGACTATCTTTAAAGTCTGAGCTTCTTACCCTGCTCAAAGTGCTTTGCCCTTAACATGATATTAACTATTTCCTGTGTTTTAGTTAGTAACTAACAAACCCTATGTTATTATATTCTATCCCTAATCCCTCCAAAGAAGATTTGATCAAGTTCAATTTGCGTGTAGTCTCCTGATAACAAGAGAGCCAGCATAGAAATTCTGAAGATGATATTTTTGCCTGTGTAGCGAATATAGATTAGAGAGTTGATAATCTGTTATTTGATCAAGTCCATATATATATATATATATAAACATTTCTTGTTTACTCATTCATGAGGGTCCATGATAATCGTGCTCCCGGCCCATGAAATCTTTGGTAAAAAAGCTTTAAATACCATATTATGTAGTCAGGAATATTAAATATTTGATTGGAGTTTATATATGATGCTTAATTATGTAACTTGCTAATAAACATAAAAGTAAATACTATCATATTCTTGTTAAAGTTAGTGCCTTAGAAAAGAGAAGGAGAGAGTATGATTATGAATATAGATTGTGTTTTTTTAATCAGAATATCCTTCCTAAACATTGTAGTTAAGAGAGGGGATAACAAACGTTTCGAGTAATAGAAAAAACACTATAATACTTTAGAGAAGCCTTTCCCCCTTTTTGAATGGGGAGGGGGGTAAATATAATTACAAATCTGTTATGATGGTAATTGTATTAAGAAAAAGTCTACAGACTACATGTAATGTTCTTAATCTGTTCAGATTCCTCTCATAGGAAGGTCAAACAAGTTCAGGAAACTAAGTGTTTACTAGCTTTTATAGTGTAACAAAAAGTATTAATGAAAAGCAATATACATGTACAAAACAAATGGTTGAATTAGCTGTAGCTAGAAAAGGTGTTTAAAAGAGAACACCTATTTTCTGACTGGTCATTGCTGAACATTTTAAGAAGTACATGTAAGGTAAAAGTTGAATTCAAAACAAAAGAAGAAGTCATATTGATGTAGATTATTGGTGGTGTCATTATAATATTTCAGTATTTCCTTTATTACTGCTGGCAGTGATTGTGTATAGTTCCTCTTCGCCATCAAAGACATACAATTGGTGCTAAACTTTCAGATTACTTTAACTGTTAATAGTGTGTACAACTATAGGGGTGAAATGGGTATCTCTCCATGCTACAGAGTTAAGTGAATCATGTAGATTTGGTGTGATTTGATGTGTATTTTTTAAGTGTTGTGTATCCTTTTTTAAATTGTAACCAATTTCTTATCCTCTTGAATCTAATGTGAAATATTGTAGATGTGTAAAAGGCTCTTTTAAAGAACTTTTTTGTGAATTAATTAGCTTTTCAATTGTACCAGCAGCATTTTGAAATCTGTCTGGGATCTCCACAAGCCTACACAGAAATGCTTTTATTGGGACTATAATTGAGCCAATAATAGATGTACATCCGAATCTTCAACAACTACAACATAATTATTTTTTTTTTTGATAATTGTTCCAGAATTTTGGCAAATACATTTTCACCGTTAGGAATGTTGAAGAAAAAAGCTCTCTCGACAGATATAATTTTTAGCTTGTTACTCATAAATTTTGCTCTTTAAACATTGAGAGAGTCACAAGTGAGATGACAGACATTCAATGTATTTCATGCTTTGAGTATTTACATACGACAGTTAAATGTTAATGTAATGTTCAGTATATAATCATATACACATCTGCACTATATATGGTGTTTTACATGGATATCGGTGTATTGGTGGCAAGCAGTGTTCCACATTTGGTATGTACATGTCTAGCTATGATTGTGTATCGTATCACTGTATGTGAGCGATGGTCGGATTATATGACTAAGTGAACTGGTGATGTATCTGTTCCTCAGCTTTGAAACGCGTGAAATGAAATCCATACCACTTGGAAATTCTGTAGCCAAAATGGACTCGGAACTGGGCTTGCTGACTCTATTTTTCAGTTGAAGTGCAGTGTTGTTGTATTTTCTTTTAACTATCTTGACAACTGTATTCAAGTGATGTCGAAGTACTTTTCACAAATTGTCTTGAGTTTCATTTTGTGGCACACTAGTTTAAATTTACTCTGAATAATATGTGTATAAATTCACTGACAGTCGGTCTATACATATTGTGGTTCTTGTAATTTTTTTGAAATTTCAAATTTGTTGAGTATAGTAATTGTTAGGTTTAATGTTGATGTAGAGTTTATGTTCTGTAAGCTTCTTTTAGATGTAGTGAAAGTTGTGTAATTTAGAGTTGTATTTTTTGGAAATGAGAATGCATAAAGTAATTAGTTCATCTGTAATTTAGATGGTTGCATGAGGCATAATGAAGTTAAATGATGATCTGATGATTGGGCATTAGTCGAGCGCCTTGAATATTTTACGTATGAGCTCTACATTCAATAATCGGATATTACATTGTATTATTGTTATTCCTGTTATTATCATCATTATTTTTAGGTAACCCTAAACTGCAACAGTCATATGAAAAAAGTAATATTCATTGCGACTCTTAAAATTCAAATCTGGAATTTGTTCGCCTGTGAACAAATTTCTAAATATATTGCGTTACAGTATTCTGTGGCCATTTAATCAGGTACAAGTAGGTAATTCCTATTGTATGTAGCCTGCAACATAAAGATCCAGGCCCTCTTGCACTCCTCAAAGAAGAGGAAAAGAATTATTTTAGTTTAATGAAACATACCTTTTTTTATCAAAGCCTTGTACACACAACACACATGCATGATAAATCTCAACAACCGTCAGAAAAATTAAATAACACAAGCGCAGTGCACTTCACGTTTCTGTATCATGTAACACACACTCAGATAAGGAGCTACTTTTTTAACCCTCATTAATTATTTGTAAATGACTTTTATTTACGTTCCGTGATATTTGTATTCATTTATTTATGGGTTAACCAAATCATGTGTGTGCAAGGTCCGCGGTTCGAGACCAGCCGCGGTACTTATGTCCTTTGGCAAGACATTGATCTACATTTGCCCCACTCAACCCAGGTGACGAAATGGGTACCTGGCAGGAATTAATCCTTTGAAATGCTAGAGCGCCGCAATGGCAGCACAGCTAAAGCCGGGGTAATAATCTACAAGTTTGGAAGCGCTTAGTGATTGTAATAAGCGCTATATAAAAACTGAGTATTATTATTATATTATTATTATTTAACACATTATGCCTCTTGCTATGAAATTCATGAGTGTAGGGTGAAGGAGATAGTATTTTCAATGTGTGTGACTGATCTGATCTTATACCATGATGTATATAATAACATTTAAAAAGACACTCTTTGCTAGAGTAAGCTCAGGACCCGACAGTGTACAAAACTACTAGAGTTGGATTCAACTTATAAATATGTGATAAAGCTATATATAGATGTTATATAAATATAAACAAAGTGTACATAATATATATTTCACTATATATTTCATGTCCAGTTCAATATTCATGAGACCTAATGGCAAAAATAAAAGTATCATTTGGTTGCTGCACCAAACTTATTGGAGTACCCCGTAATATGTTTGTGTTGAAGGTTTTATTGAAGTGCCAAGACTGTATTGACATTTCACTACAGAATTTCAGAAATGAAATATATACAAAATGACATTTAAGAGAAGGTACTGTAACAAAGAGGGAGAGGAAGGAGGAGAGAACGGAGAGAGGGAGGGAGGGAGAGAGAAGAGGGAGGGAGGGAGAGAGAAGAGGGAGGGAGGGAGAGAGAAGAGGGAGGGAGGGAGAGAGAAGAGGGAGGGAGAGAGAAGAGGGAGGGAGGGAGAGAGAAGAGGGAGGGAGGGAGAGAGAAGAGGCAGGGAGGGAGAGAAGAGAGAGCTAGAGAGGAAGAAGAAGAAGAGAGAGAGAGAGAGAAACAAAGAGAGATGAGAAAGAGACGGTGAGAATGAGAAAGATGAAATGAAACGGGGAAAAATGAAACGGACAAACTTTATAATTCAGGTTGGAATGTATCTATAAAAATATTTTATTAATGTATACGTTGCATACATTTGATTATTCAGTCATACACATGAATATTAATGCAAAATATGTCAGCAATAACTTCATTTAGAGTTTGATTATAAAAAGAGATTTTTGATAGAGATATTCAATGCACATAGCCTTACAATTTGAAAGAATAAAATGAATAATTTATCATAATAAGCCTCCAATAATGAAAAAGAAGTTAATGTTACAAGGTAATTATCTTAACACAAACAATGTTAATGTATCATTTACATATTGTCATAAATATAGACAATAATTAAAAAGATATGAACTTGGAATGCATTTATTCATGTGCTAATTTACATGCTCAAACTACGAGAGACCCACCAAATTGTAAATTGTTTTCATAGGGCTCATGCATACAGATAGACCATAACAAGATCAATATTGGACCCTTTTCAAAAGGTGTGAAGGCCTCTTTTCTGTGAGAAAAATAAAGGTAAGGTTTGTGGTAAAAAAAAAGAGGGAAAACTGTTTTGAAGCCAAAATAGAAGGATTTTTAACAATTGAACAAACTATGATTTCTCAGCTCCATTCTTCATAACAGAAAACATACTACTGATGTAATGTGAAGCCCTGTTTTCTGTGAGAAAAATAAGGTCAGGTTTGTGTGGGGGGTTTTTAAAAGAGGAGAAAACAATTTTGAAGCCAAAATACAAGGATTTTTAACAATTGAATAAACTATGATTTCTCAACTCCATTCTTTATAACAGAAAACATACTACTGATGTAATTTCACAAATGCATGTCATAAAAGATCTTGGATGGATACAGATGTCACGTCACATGGCTTATTGACTACGAGATTGCACTTATCTTAGAGTAAAGAATCGTTTGTCTTCTTGTACTTATTTTAAGCTGAATAAAAAATGGAAATAGAATACTATTTAAACAAAAACACCACAGATGTCATGCTTCTTCTTCTACGTTGAACAAAAAGCCATCCATATACACCAGAAAAGAATGCTGTGGCACATACAATTTAAAAACAATTGAAAACTACATGGTCTTTTAGTAAATGGTGAAATCTACCATATGAGAAAATTAGCATTAGCAAAAAGTCCTTACAAAAGCCTAAGAATTACAGAAAATGATTGAGAAAGAAAGTACAAAATTATATTCAGTGATGATAAACAACATGGTCTAGATATCATGAGCTATTAGATTCTTAGAATTCCAACTAATACTGACTCAGACTGTCCAATAAATTATTATGAAATGTAAGCCTGAAGTTCATTTAAACTTCTCGGGTACTTCATATTATTCATATGTAATGACTTCTAATGTCCACTTAAAATTCAATGAAAATATGCATGATTCATGTTTTTGCATCCACAAATTCTGAGAGGTAGCACAATTTCACAAGAGTGCATTTTTCTTTTTTTTTCCTTTTTCTTTTTCACTTCATTATTGTATTCTGAATTGTCTGAAAATTCCTATGCTCATTAAATGTATGCCGATTTTCTTTAATTGTCATGATTATTTGAATTACTTATTCCAATCCATACCATAAATGCCAGATGGTATTTCGGCTTCCACTATACACAATATATGGTTGTGAGTGACATTAGCCTGGGCACATAGGTTAGCTCTATGACCAGGGGAGTGTTTCACAAAGACTAAGAACAACTTTAAGTTGGACTTAAATATGGCAGGCCATTCATGCTACTGGTTGCTCTCACCATTGGTCTCTCAATTATGATCTTTAGATAACATTTTTTCCTTTAATAATGAATTATCAAAAAAGCACATATAGAACATGATGGTGAAACATTGAGCTATGTTCAGCTATGGTATAGGCCTACAACTTGTTCTATAAATAGAATACACAATCATAGGCTCACAGCGTCATACAAGCTCAATGTCACACGTGACATAGAAACATCACAGAATACTTATGAATTATTCTCATGATTCCTTTGAAGGCTCTTTCTGTGTGGATAGGGTGGTGAGGCCATGAAACGCTTAAAGATAAAGTTGAGTTCTGGTCATAAAAAGTTGCAAAGTTCTGGAATCATCAAAATGATAAGAAAGTTGTCCCAGTCCTGGTAAAGTTACAAGCACTGTACACAGAAAGATGTATATGGGACAACACAAACATGTGGCATAAAAATCTGTCCCGATTTAATGATGTTACATGCCATATTTAGAATATCAAGGCATTTGAAGAGTCATGCTTTTCAGGGAGCATTTTTTATCTGATGTTCGACTACACTTGCATAATACAATGATAACGCTCACAAATAATTGTTCATCTCTTCCCAGAACTCAATCTTCTCTTTAATCTTTAGAAGTAATCTCTACCAAACTTGTTTACATGATTATCTTACCCACCTTACGAGCTACCTCCCACCCCATTTTTTATTCCTCTCTAACAGCTGTCCAAATAAAAAAAACAGTAAATACATGTACTAAGGAGATGATGAGTGTTTTCATGGCTGTCTTTCCCAATATTAGAATACAAGAGGACAAGCCAAAGATACATTGCAATCCAAACCTAAAATTGTACAAAGCTAAAATCAGACAAATTAAATATTATTGATGATTTTGTCCAAGTGCTCCCTGGTGTATCTCATAATATACTTCTGTAGTACTTGTGACAAAAGCTACATGTAACCTGCGTTGCAATCACTGGAAGCACAAGAAGATTGCTCAAAGGCAAATAATTCACATAATGTCAAGACATCATCATAAATCACTCTCTCATAAACAAGTTCTGATTGATTTCCGATAAGAATGCACTTATTTCATTAATATCTGTCCCTTGTCCCCAGGATGTTTATTACATAATCTCGTTAGTTTCCATTCCTCCCATTTCCTTGTAACTTTTCATCATTTATCTCATTATAAGATGTTATGTCGTGTTTATATCTTATTCACAATTTTGACATATATTTCTGATACATGTTAATTTCCTAATCCAAACTATGAGCTACCAATCTACATAGTAGACAAATTCATGATTCAGCCTGCCTGTAGATCATTCCTATTATTGCAATAAAATATATTTCTATTTAAACTAATTAATATTGAATTGTACTTTTAAGCATCATTCAGAAACATAAAACATGAGATAATTGCAATATACCATTATTAAATCCATAAGACTTGTACATGTATTATATTAAAACTTAACAATCATTCACAATCCATTTTTGGTAAACCTTCCTTATTATGCTAGAATGAAGAGTATAGAGTTTGGGTAGACACATCACAAATTATGGCTCTATTCTGGGACTTATTCTAGTCTTCTGTAGACTTAAGTGAAATCTAGACTTAAGTCGAGATCCTGACTTTAGGCAGACAGACATCTGGAGCAGGCTTTCAGCCAGGATGGTGTCTGAGCATCCAAAAGACACCTATTTCTAGAGGGATGTGCCCTACATTTCCTTTAATCAGCATCACTTCATGGGTGCTCTATAGATTTTAAGATGCCCAAATTTTCAGTTTGACCCTGAATTCTCTAATCCTGGCTGAAAGCCTGATCAAGAGTTGATGTAAAGCATCAAACTTGCAACAGCAAATGATATAACCTGCTGCCACAACTCGATCTATTTTTTGATACATTATGATCAGAATCTGGGTTGTGGTTGGTATTGGGTTGTGTTCAGGAAATATAAAGCTTTTGCAATGAAGACAGGCCTGCAGAATTCTGCGCTGGTATTTGTTGACCTTGGTCCAGATCTCGAGTAAGCTGGCCTTTAGTAGGCATCCTAGGAGGAGGGCCTCTGAGAGGAACAAACCTTTCTGGACGGTTGGACAAAAATTAACCTCATCAGCAAGAATTCATCCCAGGTCCATTTTCCTTACTCAGTCTATTGCTCTTGTATGATACAAGCACCAAGTATGCTCTATACTGATGATAACCCTCAGGTTCTGCACTGACAGGTAATTTAACAACAGTTTTTTCATGATACAGTAAAAACCTGTCTGTAGCAACTAGCCAAGGGAAAACAGAAAAAGTCCTCTTAGTAGATAAGTGGTCTTTGTAGACAGGTTTCTTTAGTACATGATTCAATAAGAAACCATTTTCAAGGGAAACAACATGTGTGGCCTTTGTAAACAGGTGGTCACTAAAGCAGGTTTGACTGTATCTCTATTAATATCCTGTCCAACGACTCTTCCGTCTTCTCACTTTACCCTTACGCACCTTTCACTTCCCCTAATTTTCTCTCATGAATACAGTAATCATTTAACATTCCTGCTCAGCTGCAATTGTCCTCTCAAAAATGATATCACAAGAGACTCTGCTTGGGCTACTCACACATTCACCACCTCACCGGAAATTGAAGGTCATCTCCTGGGTTTGTTTTTTCAGCCCATATTGATACCGTCCATCTCGTAGACCCCGTCGTAGACCCCGTCCTGGACCTGCCCTTCCTCCGTCATGAAGTAAGCCATGGTGGGTACCCTGGTCAACCCCGGCGTCGACGTCGACCTCATCCTGCCCAGCCAGCGGGAGTACATGAAGATGAAGGCGATGACGACCAGGAAGCAGACGACCAGGACGTACTGGTTTGAGAGCCACGGGGCGGCCACTCGGATCCAGGGTGGCTTGTAGGACTTCTGGAATGCACCTTGCTGAATCTCTCTGTAGGGGAACAAGAAAGAGTGAGCACATCAATGTCATTTGGATTGGTATTGATGCATGGTAGAGGGTAAACGAGAAAGGGGTAGACACTAAACAGCTTATCGCTTGGTTTGATGATGTCAAGAAATGGACTGATCTCAACTACGGAGAGGTTAGAACAAGGGTACATGACAGAAAGCAATGAAGGTGCATAGCTGCCAACCCCTTCCCAAGGGCGGCACTAGATGATGATGATCGATGCATGAATCTCATTTTCTTTCATAGTACCTAGCCACCCAGCCTACCTGACTGACCCTCTCTTCCCTCATCAACTACCCATCTAGATCTAGGAGTTCAATCCTTGTCACAATCCTTGAACCAATCCCCCCCCCTGCTTCAATCACTTACATGCACATACCTAATCATATTCCTAAGGTAATCCCCCCCCCCCCATCCCTCACACGCACATATACCAAATCATATTCCTAAAGTAATCTCCCCTCCCCCCTCCCTTTGCACGCACACATACCTAATCATATTCCTAAGGTAATCTCCCCCCCCCTTCCTTCACATGCACATATACCTTTTAATATTCCTAAGGTAATCTCCCCTCTCCTCTGCCCCCCCCCCCCCCCCCCCATATTCCCCACACGCACATATACCTAATCATATTCCTAATGTAATCACCTGCCAGGGAGAAATAACTACACCTCACCTGGTTTGTGATTAATTACATTATTTGTCAAGGTGTCATTGTCTGGATAGAAATTGTTCAAGTGGAAATAATATGAGCAGGTAATCAAGCCCATTATATTTTTTCATGTTCAGGTCGTTGATATCAAGGAGGTAATTATATGTATCAGTATAGCAACTGTCTGCATGGTAGTTGTCCAGGGGAACGTCATATAGGCAGGCAATTATGCTAGTAGTAATTTCAATTTTACAGGTGGTTGATTTTATAGTTGGTGATTATCAAAAGGCCTGTCCTTATCAGCTCGAGTTTACCAAATAACGTGCTATTTGGTGGAGAAAATATCCCGAGAAATCTTGGTCTTGTTTCCAAAATATCCTGCTATTTCGGAAATAGCCGGCTAATTTGTGACGTCGAGCTATTGGTCTGGTGAAGACGCAATTTCGAGCTTCGGGATAATATCCAGACTTTCAGAGTCTGAAAATAGTGGGTTATTTGGCAAACTCGAGCTGATGAAGACAGGCCTTATGTGAAAGCTATATGGGTGGGCCATGTCCTAAGAGGCTAATTGATTGGAGACAAAGGGCGTTGGGTGAAAGGTCTGAGAATCACTGTCATGTTTTGCTCAATTATATCCAAATGCACAGTTCTATTTTTTTTTATAAGTGCTATAAAACACATGAGCAACAAAGTATGAGCCCATTCCTGAGCCGATTCTGTATATGTGACCCGGCACCACAAAACCACCAAAAAGTCGCAAAAAATTATTTTCCTGATTTCATCTGATTATGAAAGAAGAAGTTCTCCTCATTAAAATGGTATATTACTTGTCCAAATTGAAGCTTCCTAACCCTTTCAATTTAGTGAATGAAAATAGCTGGTGAGGGAGGTTACTGGTATTAAATTGTGAGAAAGAGAGCTTTAAAGTTTGGGGCTATTCAAGCATGCGGAGCAAGCAAACCACAGGGAAATCAATAGAAGGGTGAATCAAAAGGCCGTAGCAACCACTATGAAGAGATTTTCAGATTAGGCTGAAATTTGGCCTGATGGTCAAACATAGTCTGTTCATTATGTTTCTGAGGTTTCAATGTGTGGACTTAAGTCTTTCAAAAGTTATTATGTTGTAAATGTATAGAGTTGTAATTGGACAGATTAAGTGAACTGCAACATAGTGCCGAGACACCTGCACTAGACAATGCCTATTCATGGTGGACCCGGAGTCTTTTTGTTCCCCCTTACATAACACTGCTTGTCACCTATCTTGTTTTGTATACATCTGGGCAATTATTTGTAACCACATTATCAGGAATTCTCTCGTCGCTGTCTTGCCCGAAGTGTTCAGTAAGCAAAGCTGTAAGGTTGGCCTGATCCCCCGCAGCTAGCCCCCGCATCATCGCTTCGTTGACCGCCCGAGCTACCCGGGCATCTGCGTTGGTGCACCCCGGTACCATCCCACGGCTCTGCTCACGTACAAAACCTGGCATTGTAACGACGTTGTAGACTTTTTCGCAACTTGTCACTCTCAAATGTATAAAATATAATAATGTTCTTAGGTCTACTCTTGATCAACAAAGTCTGGATATGTGATGTACAATCAAGCTACTCGAAGTCGTTAACGGAGAATATAAGACGAACGCAAATCTGGAACTCGGATGTGAAAGCGGATACAAACAAAATGGCGCGCCGCACTGATTGCTATAACGGACCAATCACAGCCCGCGTAGCACGACCCGTTAGCAACGACCGACCATTTCCGGACTTCGATAATTTCGCTCGGGAAAAGTGATCAAATTTTGGAAGAGACCGAAGGCTGTGCGAAAAAAACTGGTCTAGAAAAACCGTTTAAAACACATCTTCTACTATGTTTTAGACTTCCAAATTTTGATACTAGGTACAGAAAAGACCACTCTTTCAGAAAATGCAAAAAAACAAAAATCTATTTTTTTCACCTAAATTTACATTTTAGCTGATTACGGAGAATCGCTGGTTGCGACTTTTTGTTGGTTTTGTGGTGCCGGGTCACATATGAAGTATTAAGATGATTTACAAAGCAGATATGCCTCCACTTAAAATAATCTGCTTTTATTCATGTAAACACACTATTGTTTTGTTCACTTATTGACAAATTCTTATGTCAAAATATCATAGATCTATAAACGTAGATATTTTTCCTTAAGGCATGCAAAGAAAAAAAACTATGAGGTTATACTGATTTTGCACATAATATATTGTCTATATTATATTTTCAATACTTACTTGTAAAGAAAAAGATATTCTTTGAAGCATTAAATTCTAAATGGCTTCATGATTTTTATAAACCTTTTGTATCTAATATTGATCCCTGCACATTGGCAGAAAGGAGACAATTTAATTACCATGGAAAGAACTTCCTCTCTAAACCACATCTCTAAAGTTCTACAAAATGTTTACTCACCTTAAAGGTAAAAATCTTGTTCTATACAGTATTGCACCTAATGTCCACTGGACCTCTTTATCATGTATAAGGCTGGCAGAGCGTAAATAATGATAATCTTTTGGAAATTTGAACCCTTTATGAAGTACTGTTGTTATCCAAGCTGATTTAAAGCATTGATATCTGTCAAATGAAATGAAAAAGGAAGAGGTTTGAAAGTGAAATGCCAATAATTACAGAATCTATAAAAGGTTATCATCGAAAAGAAGGAAAAAAAATTGAAAATATATATATATGTATGAAATTTCCATTTCATATCTTTCCACATCCAGGACATTGAACAGATCTAAAATTGCACTATAGTGTATCCTTTATGCAAGTCATTTGTCAACAATGCACTTATTCTAGTAACTGAACTCTGTTATCTCTTTGTCTGTTACGACATTCAGCATGGACTGTACAATTGTAATTTTTCAAATGCAAAACTATTATATTGTACATCCCAAAATATTTAAATGACATACATTAAATAATTAACATGCTATACTGTAGATCTGCTAAATAATCTAAAAACAGAAATGTATGCAATTTGTTAACAAGAGCCATTTTCACGGCTGAAAACCTTTGTGAGTTTGCAAATTTTTTTGTCATTTATTGGCAGCATGAAACTTCACTAATCTGGACCATTTGAAACTAGATGGAATTCGACTGCGCGCAGTCGAAAATGATGCCTCCGTCATAGAGCAATTTTACAAACCGAAACGGAAGAAATTTTTCAAATTCAAGTTCAATTGTAATCCATTAACATGTTCTCAGAATATCGTGATTACAAGCAATTTCTCATATACATATATGACCCTTTGATCTTTGACCTCATGACCCTAAAATCTACTAAGTTCATTGGCTCTGCAAGATTTCCTGAGTTAAATAGTAATCCATCTGTCAGTTCTAATGAGAATGCGTCCACAAGCTATTTTTGCATACATAATGAGCCCATGACCTTTGATCTTATGAACCATTCATTGGCTCTGCAAGATACATAAATGATCTAAGTTTGGCAGGAATCCATCAATCTGTTCTAATGATAATACGATCACAAGCTATTTTTGCATACATAATGAGCCGCATGACCTTGACCTTTACCTCATGACCCCAAAATCTAATCAGTTCATTGGCTTTGCAAGATAAATACATGACCAAAGTTTGGCAGGAATCCATCAATAGGTTCTTCAGATAACGCGATCACAAGCTGTTTTTGCATACATAATGAGCCCTGTGACCTTTGACCTTTGACCTCGTGACCCCAAAATCTAATCAGTTCATTAGCTCTGCAAGATACATACATGACCAAAGTTTGGCAGGAATCCATCAATCGGTTGTTCAGATAACGCGATCACAAGCTGTTTTTGCATACATAATGAGCCCTGTGACCTTTGACCTTTGACCTCGTGACCCAAAATGTAATCAGATTGTTTTCCTATAGTGATACACACTATCACTAAGTTTGAAGTTTAAATCTCCAGTGGTTCTTGAGATATCATGATAACAATCTCAATGTATGGAATTTCATAAGTTGACCTCTGTGACCCTTGACCTTTGACATACGTGCTCCAAAATCGAATCAGATCGTCTTCCTATGGTGATACATACTATCCTTAAGTTTGAAGTTTAAATCTCAAATGGTTCTTGAGATATCGCGCTAACAAACTCAATACAAGGAATTTCATAAGTTGACTTCTGTGACCTGTGACCTTTGACCTACGTACTCCAAAATCTAATCAGATCGTCTTCCTATGGTGATAAATACTATTCCCGAGTCTTAAGTTTAAATCTTAAATGGTTCTTGAGATATTGTGATAACGGTCAAACGGGACGTACGGACGTACGGACGGACAACCCGAAAACATGATGCCTCCGGCACCACCTTCGGTGGCGGAGGCATAAAAATTAACATGCATACCTAAGTGTGCGGTTTTATAATAGTGTCTGTGCTCATAAGATAAATTACAAATAGAAGGTAGAAACAAGTTTGACTCACTTTAATCTATGTTCATCAGCTTTGCTATAAAGACCTTTTTCATGATGTTCTTGTAATAATGTCCACCTTGTGGAACAAAATTTCTGCAGAAGAGAGTAACAGAAAACAGAAAAAAGAAATGAAATATTAACTAAGGTACATGTATTGTCCATGAATTGTCAACATGCAGAATAATAAGAAATCTTTAGCTAAATTTGTTATTACTAGTCTTGAATTTTTCTTTACTCTCAGCTCCTTCAACTCCACTACTTCATTTATTTATCTATCAAATGATTCCTTTACTATTTCATAGAACAACTATTCATTCATTCCAAATACAACAGTTATTCATCCGATCATCTACAGATGTCGTTATTAATCATTCAATTATCATAAAGATCATTAATTCATTATCCTTCTAGCAAGTCCATGTCTCATGCCGCTAATATTGTTATCACAATTAAACCAGTTGAATATGATTCTGTCCATGCAATTGAAACCAACATTTCACCTACTGTTAATCCAGTTATTCAATCACTACTCTACAAATTCTCTTCAATCAACCATCCTATTAGCCATACTTCTAAACATAGACACAGGCTACGTTAAGTGGAAAACACTTTGTCCCTCGGATAGGACGTTAAATGGAGGCCCCATGTAGAGGAGAGTCATCACCTTTGCACGTTAAGAACCCACTGCACTATTCTTATAAGAGTAGGGGGAAACCCCAGTGTAGTGGTCCACCTGCACACCCCAGTATACCAGGATACCCAGATGGACCTTGTGGAAGATAAGTCCTGTGCTAAACAAGTTATCCAATAAAATCTACTACTACTACCACTACAACCAATCATTCCTCAAGCCCTATCAAAGCGCACTTACTTTTGCTGCAGTTTCAAATTGGTTGTACTCATAGACCCCGCCCATTCTCAGCACATCCTCCATGCAGTACCAATACTCTGAGAACCCGTAGAACTCAGAGTTGTCAAAGTTAATATTCGCCTGATACACCCCTCCGAGGGAACATGGTTCCTTCTGGCACGGCTTGTTGGAGCCCAGGACGGGTACCATGACTTCCTTACAGGCCACATAGTCCCCCGTCCCTTTAAAGTGATAGGTCTTGTCCCCCCGGACGATCTGATCCGTCATTGAGGATGGTAGACAGGGGTCCAGGAAGGGAGAGGAGGGGCTGAGCCCTTTGGTAGATTTACTGCAATGAAGAATGTTAATAATACTTAATATCATTATTGTAATTATCATCATTATCACCACCATCATAATCACCATCAGTAACGCCTGGCTGGAATGCTTCCCAGGGGGTGGAGATTATGCACACAGTGTGTGCGGGCAAGTATTGAATCCAATGACAGGGGTAATGATATATCTGTAAAGCGCTTAGAGACATTGTAGATGTATTAAGCACTATATAGAAGCGGAATATTATTATCACCATAATCATCAACCATCATCACTATCATCATCAACACCATAATCCTCATCATCGCCATTATTATACAAATTGTTACATATGTTAATTATCCTGATTTTTGGTTCTGCAAAGATTGTTATATTAGGAAGAGTAGAAATCACAATAACTTCTCATTTTGTTTCCTTTGAGGTAAAGATAACAAATATAGGATCAAGAGTGTCTTTTGAGAGACCAGTTAATCAAGTTTAATTCCACTTGATATTTGTGCATTTTTCTATGCTCTGGTAGGGCCATCAACTGTGCAATCATCTTGCACATAGAAGCCTTTGATTATATGTACCTAGGACTCTATTCATTAAACAAGGAAGAAGTATTGGTTGACTAGTGTATATTTCTAATTACCCATCTTTTCCTCTTATCATTCATAAATTCAATCATCTGGCACACTAAAGTCTTTAATTTGATTCACGCAATAGCTCAGTTGGTAGAGCAGTGGTCTCGTAATCCGACGACTAACAAGCATTTATGCTTTCTTAGCAGTCAGGTAAAATAACCACCACTACATATACATGCATCTAGATCTCTTTCTCTATTAAACAAGGACGAAAGGTAAATCTTGGTTGACTGGTGTAAATTTCTGATAAATAATAACAATAATAGTGCTTGTATAGCACTCGTGTCTATCAGATTTGACACTCCTGGAGCTCCATGATTATTACAAATCTTTTCTCTATTTATTCCATAAAATAGTCCCTTTTTTAAGACTTATTTATCTTTCTTCTTAGCCTGCTGCAAATGAAACAAATAAACGACAAATGAACTGATGCTGGTGCTCACCTCTCTTCTTTATTGCTTAGAGTTGAATTGATGTGAATACTTTCATAGCGAGACCTGGCTGCGTTACCTCCGTAGCCCAAGAAAGTTGTGACATAGACCCTGTAGACATGATCGGATTCATGCTGGTCACAGCCAAGATTAAATTCAGCCATCAATTCCTTTGCTGCTACCTCCTGCAATTAGAAGGAAGAAAAAATCAGCCTCAAGCTTTATAGTTTGGTAAATAGAATATAAACTATTTCAAAATAATATAAAAATAATAGATAGTTTATAGCAAAATGGTTGTCATAAGTATATAGAGGCGTTTGGTTTTGTTTAACTGGCTAAGAATGCTCAGGAAAAAAGCATAACAGTTATGTTTGGCCAAAATATTTTTTGCAGAAACTTTCAAAATATCGGACTGGATTTTATGATGTAAGAGAGAGGGTTACAGACATATAATTTCTCAGATTCATGCATGAAACTGTATGAATTCATTTAAGTGGACTGAATTTAAACAAATAACAACTTTCCAACTTTCTAACTTACTATGATAGTCTTTATGGCTTTGGAACAGTTCAGTTTATTTTCATTTATAATAAATTTATGACAATTAAAAACTCTGTTAAAATCAACAACACAACCTCAGTAGAAGAATCATCATCTATATACACAATAATATTGCAAAAAAGCAGACATAACTTTAGCCGCTAAATAGGGTATACATAGGCAAAGTGACAAATGAAAACAAATCGTAACCACAGACAGACAATATTACACAATGAATATATATGTACAATATGTGCAATATATATGATGGTACATCTACGAAATGCAAACTATCAGTTCTAGAGAAGACTTTTTTTTTTTTAAATACCACAGCCTTGGTTTTCCTTAACCCACTGACAACTGAAATCTTTCATTGCCGTAGACTTAATAGAGGTGCCACCCGGTACCAGGAGGCAATGGATCCTATCGATGGTGCTAGGTAGTACATGATGAATGTTTACTAGGTATAGTAGACACAAAGTTAAACACCTATTCGACGGGGCAAAGTTAACAAAGACAGCAAATAAAATACCAAGCAAAGCACACTTAAAGCAGGACTGCACTACTTGTAGCTACTTGCGCCCTCTATATAGAAAACAATGCCTAAGTGGTACCCATTGGTCCCCCATGATCCCCTTTTTCTTATTTTAATTGAGAGGTGATTTGATGAGATAACCACCTGTCAGTGACCACGCAGGGAGGTCTGATCCCTCCTAGCCAAACTAGTGCAGATGGGCTTTAATAAAGATTACTTATTCATTCTGCTTTTAAATCATTTTAACACTGTATCATGAGGACAAGCATTACCGGTGCACCCTCTAAAATCTGTATAGTTAAAAGGGACTACAATGCTCGTTTATTTCTGTCTTTTTTTTTCTTTTTATTATTTTAAAAAGTAGATTATTCCTTCAAGTAAATATATTTCCTTGATAACATCAATTTTGTTTAATTCTGTCTTGCCATTTGCCATAAAAGAGATAAATGGTAAATGGAGAAAATTGTCTAAATCAGCCGATTAAAGGAGAAATCTTCAAGAGGGGAGCCGCACTGAGTCATGTTTTTAGTGCAAACAATAAACACCTGTGGACTAGCGAGATTGAAGCTTACAGACTGGGGGACTTCATATGCAATCTGAGCTGATCCTCCGCCCATGTCCAGGACTCCAACAGTTCTCTTCCTAGAGACCGTCTGAGGAGACGTCTCGGCTCCTGGTAGCTCCACCTCCACAACGGGTTCATCTGAAGGAGAACATATATAATAATTGGAATATATGTGTGGAGTTATGGAATGATAGACTGGGATTTTAAAGTCTATGTTGAGACCTGGACACACTGAATGTGGAAACCTCCAAGTTTGACTTGTGTTCATTTTTAGTGAAACTATTTTAGACCATTTGCACATAGCTAAAGATGTATATTGTGGTTGTTGTTTTTTTAATTGTGTTTTTTTCTTTCAATATCTTGCAGCTCATTTTTCCTGAAGAACAAATTAAATATTGTGGGTCCTCAGTACTTCAATTTATCTCAAGTCATCTTTGTATTGTGACTTTGAAATGCTGAAGTATAATAATAACAATGATTTTAATAACTTTGGACATATTATATGTATTTTCATTAAGGATGCAGCAAGTATAGAAGATGTACCATGAAACAGTATCTACATAAAATACAAAAGCACAGCAAATATCCAGAGGTTACACTGATCACATCAATATTATTTTTGTAAAAGAATAATTCTGAAATAAAATGTATTGCTGTCTTACCATTATTGCTGTGATCAAATCGTCCCAGGACATAGTTGATCCCGATCCAGGCGTAGACACCCTCTTGCTTCCCGCTGATCACTTCAACATTCTTCTCGGGGAATAGGAAGCCATATTCCAGGGGGATGTCCTTCTTGAGATCATCTAGGATAGCCTGAGATTGACTGTGAATGGAGAGACATAGTCAAGGGTACAGAATAATATTGCTTGTCATTGTTTCCGATAGACCACTCATCTAGGATCGCCTGAGATTGGATTGGGGGCCTGGGGTACAGTAAAAGGGATGAATTAGCATTGCTTATTATTACTGCCTGCTACTTATCACTGTATTCTTCTCTAAAAAGAATGAAGTCAAGGGCGTGTTTCCCTCTTGAACTGTATGACAATATTCCAGCTAGGCAGCTACAATAAGATCAATTTCTTACACTCTTCAATTTTCTAAGACAAGAAGAAGTGGAGGAAGGGAGTGAGTGTCATTGTGGCGCAAAAGTTAATAACTCCTCGTAAGAGGTAAAATGCCGACTCCAATAAGTGATGATGATGATAATGATGGTAACTACCACCCTGTATCCAATGCTATACCTAATCTTAACCATAAATGTATACCTAAAACCCATCCAACCCTAAATCTACCACTATATATTTGAGAAATAAAGTCCGGAGAAAATGTCACATCACCCCCTCTTGAGGTCATCCAGAATGGCCTGAAGTTGACTACGATTGGAGTTTGGATTAACCATAGATTTAAGCGCTGATTGTTGCAGATATTATGGGGGTTTGGTATTCTAAATAATTAATTCAAGACAGATCACACTTTTTTTTCACACGCCTAGTTACTTTTTTTTTCTTGGCGTATACTAAAAATTACTTCCTAAACAGAAGAGATTTCTGTGAAGGTAACAACAATCCCCTGTTGAAAGTCTCTTCCTTCAGTTAATATTTCAAATGTTCTTTCGACGGAGTATACACACCCAACAAAGATGAATTTGTATTCTTTTTGTCAATGAATTACTCTACCTCATAGCTTACTAAAATGTCCTGAGAATGTCAACATTTCATCAGAAGCCTTGAGGAACATGACACTAGCCTACATGACACTAACGATCGATAGATAAAATCAGTTACGATCCTTTTTCACGTGAAGTTGACTGCAATTGGAGTTTGGATAAATCATACATTTAAGAGCCAATTGTTGTTTGATACAGTCAAATCGTACATATGACATTCTACTTCTCAATCAGGAGTTAACCTTCAAAAACATTTTTAATGAGAAAAACAAGAACAATACATATACCACAAAGCAACACAGAGAAACTTAACTGGATAGCATTCTAACTTGGTCTCAAACATACCTTTCAGGCAACATGCGCATACCAGCAGTAGCGAGGATGTAGAGTGGTGTCTCCGGTATCTTGGATTCTGGGATGTGATTGACAGCAAAGTTTAGCAATGGTTTCATGTAGATGCTTGCTTCAGATGGGGTGCTGGCTAGTTCTGCCAAACCTGATGCATAAAGAATAGAAGTAGGAGTATTTAATGACATACTCAAGGTAATAGACTTGTACCATCGAAGGCAGAAAATATAGACTCCAACCTATACATTATTCTTAGATAAGATCTGGTAATTGAAAAAAGCTCTGATACTATCAATCATGTGCTCATTACTTTATCCTATAATTTTCCTTATCTATTGGATATCTATTTTAACTTAAGTCGATGTAGAAAATGTCATTAATCTTTACTGAAGGATCATAAGCATAAATTTGGTGAGAAACAGCAATATCCAATATCTTTAAAAAAAATTGACTTCAGACAGATTTTATACATGTACTTAATTAGTTTCTTCAAGGATTGGCTCCTTAACCCGTTTTAAATTGACTTTACTCTTTTTTCTTTTTTAGCAGAGAAAGATCTGTACCTGGTTTTATTTTCTTGACCACTGGCTGTCTGTTAGGATCCCTCATCTGATGTATCTGCAGCAGCTCATTATTCTTGCCCGTGTGGCTGGGCCAGAAGTAGACGAACACCCTGGTCCCACTGGAGCCAGCGTCAACCACAACCCCATAGTAAAGATTAGGATCCTCTGTATTGGTTGCCTCCACGTGCACGTACTTCTGGACGTAGTTTTCGTAGTCCCTGTCTCCTCTGCTTGATGGGCCGTACGAGCTGGTCTCATAGACATAGATACACAGGATGAGGAGACATGTGACCAGGAGGGCGACACATGCTGTCTGCCTTCTCAGATGGGTCAGTCGGAAGCTGATGTGCCAGAATGCAGGGAGAGGGAGATATAATGGACACCTGAGACTGAAAGGAAGGACAAATTAAAATAAAGAAGAGAATGATTAAAGAAATGCTCAGTGGCTGCTGGGCTCACAATCAATTGGGCAAAAATAATTTCCATTTTCGGTTTAACTTAATAAAATTTGGAGTGGACTTTAAAAGATTATTATTATTATTATTATATTACATATTAGATCTAGATCTACAAGATTGTACACTAAGTTGAAGAAAAAACTTTTCATGTTTCATTCATAAACTTTTGCATACATGAAACATTCTTCAATTTTGTGAGTGCTTCAGATTTGATAAAGATTCATACCGCAAAGATATTTAAATCACAATAGGCCATTTTTGTAATGTAACAAAATGTTATGCATAGATAGATCTAGATTCTAAGTCTTTGTGAAGCTGAAGTGCCTCAATACTAGGCAAATTCATGCAAAAAAATATATTCAAAAAATTGACTTGAAAACACATCACACAATTAGTCTGAACCGAGTCAGGAGCAAATTTGAAGAAATTATATTTTTAAATGTTGTAAAACCAAAGATATAAGAAGAAAACTGACCAAGTATCTGTACTAAAAATCGTACATGTAAAATTGGTCGTAGACATTCGACAGCTGAATATGACGCTCACGGTTGCATTACGTGCGTTCTCGAATCCAAAATCGTACCTCACACACACACTCTCGCCATACCGCGAATGGTCCGTCGTGGGGAGCTAGCCGGCTGAGAGTTTGCAGCGATACCAACGCAGCTTCGGAGCTCCGCACCGCGCCATTTTAGCGGGACTCGGAAAGGTTTGCGATGGAAAGGCAGCGGCCTAGCTTTTAGCCCAAACAACGCTAGATCGGCTGCTGGCAAAATGAAAATAACTACGATCGAGAACATCGTCGGTTTCTTAACTTTTCAGTGAGATAATTCTGAATTCTAATTGAGACTATATAATAAATTAAATCGACAAAGAAACCTCGGTAGAACTCTTATAACTATACAAAAGCTTGTTTATTTCTTCATTTGACATTTTGTTTTCGACCATTTTTTCGTGCGCGAGTCAATGTAAACTATGTATTACCAAACTTTCAACACGCAAGGAACGGGGAACACTCGCGGACCTCGTAACAAATCGTTGCAAAAAAAAATTTCAAGGGTGATTTTGAAGCAGTGAAGAACATTGGCGCTGCAATGCGCAGAAATATACTTGAAAAAAACTTTAAAAATAAGGCGCTTATGTAGATGCGTATCCGTTTATATCAAATTTTTTTTAGCAGGTTAATATCCATTCTTAGCAAATGAATTTTAGCCCAATTTTTTACTAATCTTAATCATAATCATATATTGCATTTTCCACCTGAATTTGGATCACACCCGACATCGGGAAACCTCCGTTTAGGGCTTCGATGTCGACGTCGTCGCTCAGTACAGTCTTTACGCGTTTACGCTGTAGTCGTGCACCTCAAACTGAAGCTATCAGTCCAAAATTATGCAGACTTTTCGTATGATTTATGGTATCGTTCATGCGCGTAACAAAGAGCTAAAAATCTTCGTTCGTTCACACGCAGTGATATAACTTATATGCCAAATATTATCATTATTGTTTTGTTTTTATTGTTGTTGATGAGTCAGGCAAAACATGCTTATTCAGAAGCCTTACCCCCCCCCTCCCCCCCCCCCCCCCGCAAGAGAGAGAGAGAGACAAAGAGCGAGAGAGAAGAAATTGAGAGAGGAGAGAAAGGGATAAAAAGAAGAGAAAGAAGAAAAGAAAAGGGGTAAAGAATTAGGAGGTCGGGGGGCGAGAGGGCCTTGCCCCCCCCCCCCCTCCTCCCCCCTCCCCCCCCCTCCGCAAAGACGGAGGAAAAGAAGGGAAATGGAAAGAGGAGAGAACGGGAAAGAAAGAAGAAAAGAAAAGGGGGAAGAAGATCAGGGGGCGAAAGGGCCTTGCCCCCCCCCCCTTCCCGCAAAAGAGAAAGAAAGAGAGAGAGAAGGAAAAGAAGAGAAATGGAAAGAGGAGAGAACGGGAAAGAAAGAAGAGAACGAGAAGAAGAAAAAAGGGGGCAAGAAGGAGGTCCTTGCGGCGAGAGGGCCTTCCCCCTCCCGCCCCCCCCCCCCCTCCCGCAAGAAGAGAGAGAGTAGAAAAAGAAGAGAAATGGAAAGAGGAGATAACGGGGATGGAAGAAGAGGAAGAAGAAAAGAAAAGGAGGAAAGAATTAAAAGATCGGGGATGAAAGGAGAGGAAGAAGAAAAGAAAAGGAGGAAAGAATTAAGAGATCGGGGGGCGAGAGGGCCTTGCCCCTCCCCCCTCCTCCGCTAAGAGAGAGAGAAAGAAAGAGAGAGAGAAGGAAAAGAAGAGAAATGGAAAGAGGAGATAACGGGGATGGAAGAAGAGGAAGAAGAAAAGAAAAGGAGGAAAGAATTAAGAGATCGGGGATGAAAGGAGAGGAAGAAGAAAAGAAAAGGAGGAAAGAATTGAGAGATCGGGGGGCGAGAGGGCCTTGCCCCTCCCCCCTCCTCCGCTAAGAGAGAGAGAAAGAAAGAGAGAGAGAAGGAAAAGAAGAGAAATGGAAGAGGAGAGAACGGGAAAAAAAGAAGAGAACAAGAAGAAGAAAAAGGGGGCAAGAAGGAGGTCCTTGGGGCGAGAGGGCCTTCCCCCTCCCGCCTCCCCCCCCCCCCTCCCGCAAGAAGACAGAGAGTAGGAAAAGAAGAGAAATGGAAAGAGGAGATAACGGGGATGAAAGAAAAGGAAGAAGAAAAGAAAAGGAGGAAAGAATTAAGAGATCGGGGGGCGAGAGGGCCTTGCCCCTCCCCCCTCCCCCCCCCCCCCCTCCCCTTCCGCAAGAAGAGAAAGAGTAGGAAAAGAAGAGAAATGGAAAGAGGAGATAACGGGGATGGAAGAAGAGGAAGAAGAAAAGAAAAGGAGGAAAGAATTAAGAGATCGGGGATGAAAGGAGAGGAAGAAGAAAAGAAAAGGAGGAAAGAATTAAGAGATCGGGGGGCGAGAGGGCCTTGCCCCTCCCCCCTCCTCCGCTAAGAGAGAGAGAGAAAGAAAGAGAGAGAGAAGGAAAAGAAGAGAAATGGAAAGAGGAGATAACGGGGATGGAAGAAGAGGAAGAAGAAAAGAAAAGGAGGAAAGAATTAAGAGATCGGGGGCCGAGCGGGCTTTGCCCCCCTCCTCGTAAAAAGGGAAAGAGAGAGAAGGGAAATAAGGGAAACTGAAAGAGGAGAGAACGGGAAAGAAAGAAGAAAAATAGGAGATTGGGGAAGCCGAGCGGGCTTTGCCCCCCCCCCCCCTCGTAAAAAGAAAAAGAGAGAGAAGGAAAAGAAGAGAAATGGAAAGAGGAGAGAACGGGAAAGAAAGAAGAGAACGAGAAGTAGAAAAAAGGGGGCAAGAAGGAGGTCCTTGGGGCGAGAGGGCCTTCCCCCTCCCGCCTCCCCCCCCCTCCCGCAAGAAGAGAGAGAGTAGGAAAAGAAGAGAAATGGAAAGAGGAGATAACGGGGATGGAAGAAGAGGAAGAAGAAAAGAAAAGGAGGAAAGAATTAAGAGATCGGGGGGCGAGAGGGCCTTGCCCCTCCCCCCTCCCCCCCCCCCCCCTCCCGCAAGAAGAGAGAGAGTAGGAAAAGAAGAGAAATGGAAAGAGGAGATAACGGGGATGAAAGAAAAGGAAGAAGAAAAGAAAAGGAGGAAAGAATTAAGAGATCGGGGGCCGAGCGGGCTTTGCCCCCCCCCCCCCCCCCCTCCTCGTAAAAAGGGAAAGAGAGAGAAGGGAAATAAGGGAAACTGAAAGAGGAGAGAACGGGAAAGAAAGAAGAAAAATAGGAGATTGGGGAAGCCGAGCGGGCTTTGCCCCCCCCCCCCCCCCCCCCTCGTAAAAAGAAAAAGAGAGAAAAGGGAAAGAAGGGAAACTAAAAGAGGAGAGAACGGGAAAAAAAGAAGAGAAAGAAGAAAGGTAGGTGAGATCAGTTGCAATTTTTCCCGCCAACAAGGTGCAGATTGGAGGCTGGCAGCCCACTGGCGTACTAATAGGGGGGCTTGGGAGTGAGGGGAGGGGGGGGGGGGGGGGCAGTTGCCCCTAAATTTACCATGAGGCATGAAATGTGCTTATTTAGAGGCCTACATTTCAGGGTTCCGGGAGCAATAGAAAGAGAGAAAGAAAGAAAGAAACGTGACCTACCAGCGTCACAAAATAATGAGGTATCAAAATATGCTCATCTGACTGTAATTAAATGCCCACCCCCCCCCCTAACTTCCGGGGGTTTGCCTCTAGACCCCACGCCAATTTACTACGCTCTATCTGCTCGTAAATACTTTATCCCCCCCTAAAAAAACGTTCACCGGGCGGGGCCTACATGTAACACGTAAGAGTGGTGGGTGGTGATTTTTTATTTTTCTGCCCCCCCCCCAAACAAAAACAAAAAACAATAAAAGATTTTCTACGCCACTGGTAATATCAACGAATACAGATTTGCTCTCGCATTCGAAAACGCCGCCTCTGGTGGTCTTTGTTTTATTATTATGTGTATTATGAACACATGTATTATTATTGTTATTATTATTATATTGTGCATTTTCTCGACTATAATAAGGATATAATTTCTTTCTTGCCTTCGTTTATTCTTTTTCTGACTATCTTTCTTTCTTTCTCTCCTTCCTTCCTCCCTTCCTCTCTTGCCTTTTTTTTGGGTTATTCTCCTGAAACAAAGACGAGGTGGAGGAGAAAATCAACTACAAAAATATGAATTATGAAATCTGAAATCACCAGAAAATGATGAAAATGATGAGGATGTCTAGACAATGACAACACTGACGACGATGATGATGATGATGATAATGGTGTTGATGATTCTAAAGAAGAAGAAGAATATTAAATAATAATATGATGATAATGACGAATAATAATAATGAAAAGCTGTCAATAATGAATAAAAAGAAGAAAGAAAAAAAAGATGAAGAAGATGGTGGTGGTGATGGTGATGATGATGACAGACGCGGATCCAGGATTTATTGGGGGGGGGGCAAAATTTGAAATATTGGTACGTTAAATGGTGACGTGTGCTGTATCTGGCGCTTGGTCTCGTTTAAGGAGGGGGTGTTGCGAGAGGGGGCAAAAGCATATCCCACGCCTGTCATATCGAAAAATAAAACCCACATCTGGTTCAGAACGTGGGAAGGGGACGGCTTTCACCAGGCTTTCACTCCCATCGGAGGAACATTCAGAGATTTATAAGTCCATACTGAGCATTATAATGGCTATAACAAAATTAAAAAATCGGAAGAAAATGTATATTTACACCCATGGAGTCGAGGGGCTCCGTATACATGTTTTGTTTGGTAATGAATTAGGTTACTTTATGTTGGTTTCATCATGGTCATGTACGCTAACTACCCACTCGCGTAGCTAGGTTTTTATTCTAGGGGTTAGGGGGACTTGTAATGAGCAATCACTTACAGAGCGAAGCGCGCTCCCTAGGGGTTGGGTCCAGGGACCCCTCCTTGTCTGAATTTTCAAAAAAATGTTTCTTTGTCTGCTCCTTTTTCTTCCTAATTTTTGTCTGTTCTCTCTCTCTCTCTCTCTCTCTTTCTCTTTCTCTCTTTGGCCGGCGTTTTTGTTTTGGAGGGGGCGACCCTGGCTACGCGCCTGTAACTGCCTCGAAACCCGCCCTAAACGCTGAGTTGTGTGGATCCTTCCAAGTATACGTCGGCTCTTGCAGGAGCCGTAAGGGTTCAATATTCATCGGCGATCATATCAAATAGTCGTGTATCTCATATGGCGAGATACTGGAAATCAATAACAATTTTCAATACAATTAATAACTATTTCAATAGAATCAGACTTAATATTTTATGTGTGAAAACAAGTCATTGTTCGATGTCGTAACGTGATAATAAAAATGTCGGGCTCGGTATTAAGTTTTAAAAGTCGACTTTATTGACGTGTACTATGATAACTAACTATAATATGTTTTATACTAGTTGTGTTTTATACCCTTCAGAACCAGAGTGAAATATGCTCATCTGACTGTAATTAAACACCTGAAACCCCTGAGCTTACGGGAGCTCCACCGAGGAGCTCACCAGGGGCGGCCGATCGACCTCCAAAGTGGGGGGGGGGGGGGGGGGCACCAAGAAAAAAAAAGGGCACTTTCTGGAGAAAAAAAAGGGGCACCGACAAAGTGAAATCTCAAAGCGAAAATATACAATTTTGTATACATTAGTATATACCCCTACATTGTTATTACAATAATCAGGGATGATTTCAATATTTGTTTGACTGTATACACCGTACAAGATATTGTTTAAGCATCATGCTTCGCAGTTGGGTTTGATTTGATTGTCTAAAAAATTGCATGCGAGCGAGGAAAAATGTTAAGATGTGTGATAAAAAACCCAATCCTAATCTCATAACGGAAGACTGAAAAGACCTTTGCCAAGTAACATAAGTATATCATCTATAGATGCGTAGCGGGCGTAGCGAGCAAGCTTTGGGGGAAATTGCTCGTATAGTCTCTTGAAATTATCTAGGGCGCGTTTAATGATGAGAGGAAAAGGGACACTTATAAGGAAAGAAAAGGAGCATGTGCCAAAGTACAATGAGTAATTATCATAAGTGAAAATGGGGCACTTCTTACACCCTCAAAAAGAGGCACTCACCAGGGGTGAAAAAAGTCAGTCATGACAATAGGAAATGTGCATTTGTAGACGGAAAAGGGGCCCCCATCAGATTTTGATAGTGGCATTTCTAAGATATTATTATATATTGTTAAGAGGAAAATTATCAGAGGTGAAAAGAGGCACTTATCGTACCTGAAAAGGGGTAATGTCCAGATATGAAAAGGGGCACTGATGTGAATGAAAAAGGGGCACTTGTAATAAAGGAAAAGGTGCATTAGTTATGAAATAAAATGGGCACCGATCCGATTTTAAAGAGGCACTTATCTAAGGTGAAAAGGAGTAACTTCTCGTACCTGAAATGGTTCATTTACCAGAGAAGGGGCAGTTATTAGTAGGGGTAGGGTGTCTTTTAATGGGGCACTTATCATTAGGAAAAGGGGCACTTATTAAAAAGGAAAAAGGGCACATGTGAAAATATGAGGTGCGCTTATCCTAGTTGAAATACGTGTAGTTATTAAAATGGGAAGGGGCACTTCTTACAAAGGAAAAAGGGGCATTTGTCCAAGGAAAAGAGGCACGTATCTCTCAAATTTAAATAGGACAATTATCTAAGGTAAAGGGAGCATTTATCAAAAGTGAAAAGAGGCACTTCTCGTACCTAACTAGAGGCACTTACTAGAGAGTAAAAAGGGCACTTATGAGAATGGAACATGGACCCCTATTGCAAAGGTTAATGGGAACTTGTCGAAGGAATAGGGGCACGTGTCCAAATAAAAGGGGCACTTATCAGAGTTGAAAAGGGGAAGGGGCACTATTCCTATGTAAAAAGGGGCACTTTTCGGGTGCTTGAAAAAGTGGGAGCACTGTGCCCCCTTGCCCCCCCCCCCCCCCCCCGAGAGGACCACCTCTGGACCCCACCAAGGGCCCTAAGGCCCCTGGATCCTAATCTGATCTGACCGTAATTGAATGCCTAAAACCCCTAAGCTTCCGAGGGCTCCATCCTTTGACCACCCCCCCCCCCCCGCCGGGTCTCTGGACCTACGCAAATTTACGCTCCACTCGCTTCGCTCGCTACGCTCTATCTGATCGTTAATATTCCACTTTAAAAACAGTTCCTCGGGGCCTGCATGTACTATGTTAGAGTGGTGGTGGTGCATAGTTTTCTTCTGCCCCCCCCCCCCATCCAAAATCCCAAACTGCTTCCGGCGCCTGCTAGTGCCTTGCCGTGCGTGCCCCATCTGTGATCAAGTTTAGAAAGGATGTAGTTGACATGATTAAAAACAACATATCTTTATTACTGTATAAAAGATTGAACAAAAATAAAAGAGTATACGACAAGGCGTTTAACAAAAAAAGAGCACCTGAAATTGCATCATGTACATCATAAGTTCACAACGCTTTCTTTCATACAAATACACAAAAAAGTGCAAAAAGCTTGAAGGCATACTATTTTTCAAGATGTAATAAAAACAATATTAATAATGGCGTATTATGATACACTTACATGCTAATGCAAGATAATTTTTGCGTTCTTTCTGCCTGCAAACAAAATAAATAATATCCATGCTAAAGTTTATTGGAAAAACATGAATATTTTGAAGAGATGCTGGAATTTTAATTTCCGTTATCTGTTAAAAAAAAGTGGGAAATATTATTTGTCTAAACATTGTTTTGATTCATTCATGATATTTATTAACAGTGTCATGAACAGGTCATCTAAATATTATGTTCATTCCTTGGTGGTTATTTAGATACACTCAATGTATATATATTATGATATTAGAAATATGCAACAACATTTCCTTATAAAAAGATATATCGCAACTGAACTTTTTCCATTTTCCTCCAGGCCTGTCTTCTCCCTCTTTTCTTCTTTTTTCTTCTTTTTTTCTTCTTCTCACTTCCCTTCCCTTTCCCTTCCTTCTCTCATTTTTTAGTGGCGAGGGGGGGGGGGGGGGATACGCAAGGGCCTTTCGACCCCCACTATCCTTGTTTTCCCCCCTTTTCTTTTCTTCTTCCTCTTCTTTCTTTCCCTTGCCTTCCTCTTTCCCTTTCCCTTCTTTTCTTTCTCTCTTTCTATCTATTTTTTGGCGAGGGGGGGGGGGGGGAGGCCTCGGCCCCCTGGATCTGCGCCTGGATGATGATGATGACGAAGATGAAGATGAAGAAACAGAAGAAGCATCAGAAGTAGGAAAAGGGGAATAAGAAGATGAAAAATGAGAAACTAAATTAAAATGCTGATAATGATGAGGTTGAAGGTAATGAAAGTCGAGGAAGGAGTTAGAGAGGTACCAGCGATGAGAACTTTGATGGATATCGACCCATTTGTGTTTGGCCTATCCCTGACCTCGTTGAAAATGGGTCAATCATTAATATTTCCCATCAAGAGTCATACTGGGAAGAACAGAGGTTTCAGTTTTAAATAATTGTCGGAAAGATCAAAGTATAAGTAACTTGAATGATATGATACGCATGTCATCCGGAAGTCAGGGATATTCATCAAACATCAACCCAATCATCGATGGATTTCTGTAAACAGACGTCAGTGATTGGTCAAACGAAAAAAGAATATGCTTGACTATTGAATAAAAATAAGTTTCACGTGTAGACATGTGCACTCCTATAGAACAATCAGTGAGAAGATTTTTGTTGTGTGCTTCTATTATAGTCGTCTTTTTAAAAAATATTTTTATAGAGAAATTGCTCCTAATGCTGGTTGACATAATTAATATTTTTTGCTCATGGTTAGCATGCATAAATTCACAAAAAAGTCCTACGCAGTTAATGTGGGGTCTGCTCGCTGTGCAAAAAAAACGCTATTCATAACGCGGAACTTCCCATACCTGTAGGACCGCTGTTCATAAAACGAAAAGGGGTTCACTGTTCATAAAGAAATAAAGACCGTTATTCATAATGACAGCTATTCATTATGTGAGATTATGATGACACGACTTAGAAATAATCTAGGCGTAAATAGTCAAATCTGACTGAACGCCATCAATATAACCAACAACATTATGTGAGATGAGGGTCGCTATTCATAATTCACATTGAGGGTCATTACTCATATCATAAGGACCGCTACCGCTACTCAGAATACGGAATGAGGGTCGCTATTCGTAAAAATTAAATAAGCAATAACAATAATAATATGCATTTCTATAGCTCCGTCTACCTAGATAATTCTATTCCGAGGCGCATTTATTATTACACCGGCTTTAGCCTATAGCTGCCGTTTATACAGCGCTCCAGCATTTCAAGGAATTAATTCATACCAGGTACCCATTTTCATCACCTGGGTTGAGTGTGGCAAATGTAGATCAATGTCTTGCCAAAGGACATTAGTGCCGCGGCGGGACTCGAACCGCGGCCTTACGACCGACAGTCCGGCGACGTATCCACTCGACAAAGGGAAATATTGGAAGGGGTACACCCCCACAGTAGGGGCGTCACACGGCCCCGAAAATTTGTCTTATTTTAAAAGTTTATTTCCCTCCTGTGGTGACGTAAAAGTTTGGTAGCGCCCAAAGAGGTAATGCAATCCGAATATGAACCAAACATTTATTGTCCTTTTTAGATTAATTAATATGATTACTAGGATCCTGAGGTATGATAATTCATGGAAAAAAGAAAAAAACTGAAACTCTTCATTGGCTGAAGAGCTTCTGAGTGCCTGGATATGGCTAAGGTTATATATTTTTTAGGTCCAGAAGTCCTACTAAAAGCTCCTTTCTACAAAACATTATTGCCGTATAAACTATTACTAGTTTCTAAAAGGCTATGATAATGAGTCGTAGTCTGGATAAGACAACCACGGGAGAGGGTGAAGTATATTAGCTAGATTATGGGGATGTCTCTATATAATTATCAAAGCTAACAAGTCACATATACTTTTAAAAAGACATAATACAGGGGACGCCACGGTTCGCATAATGACTTACGGTCAAAAAAAAATCGTATCTCATTTGGCTTAAAATCTTAACATCTAAATTCGTTACTTAGGCTATATCGAAAATATATCGTGCAATTTCCTATATTTACGAAAAGCTTGAATATGGTATATAACTGAAGTCCTTTCAACCCCCTCTCTGTCGATTCCTTCCTTTGATGATGAGGGTGAGGCGTGATAGATCAGCCCCTTGATGGCAACGCTGCTACAGCGACACCGACCCCCCCCCCCCCCACCCAACTGTGAAACACACAGAGGCTATACGCCATCTATGAACTACTTGGATGAAAGTTGTCGGTAAATGTATGTACTTCACGGGGAGGGTGGGCCGGAGGTCGCAGCGTGGTCGCATTGATCGGGGTAGGGGGCGGGGGGGAGATAGGTCGCGTATATTATTGGGGTACTCATTTTTTTTCTTTATTTGTACACAAATGTATGTTTTCGATAAATGTTTTCTACAAATATTTGGGGCCATGTGGCGCCCCCCCCCCCCCGCCTACGCCACAGCCGTCGGGGTGTACTTTTTTTTACGAGTAGCAACCCTCATCCCGTATTATAAATAGCGACCCTTTTCCAGTATTATGAATAGGGACCCCACTCTCATGTTATGAATAGCGTTCCTTATGAATAATGGTCCTTTTGAATTGCGAGGTGCCCCCGTTAATGTTATGTAATATAAATTTGTTATTTAATATTTTATATTATTTTTCTTACATAATAATTATTATTCTTATTTATCGGATATTAATCGGATATGCCTCGAGAGTTAAAGCCAATGAGTACCCGTTAAACGAAAACTACATGGATCAGGTAAGCAATATTAAAGGCCAAGTCCACGCTAATATCAGGTTGATTTGAATAAACATGTCAAAACCAACAAGCATAACAGTGGCAGTAATGAGTGAGCCGATGATGTCACACACTCACTTTTCCTTGTACGTATTTTATCATATATTCAATTTCAAATATTTAAATTTTCTCTCCGATAATGTAAAACATGGTATGTCTCATCGTGGGAACATCTAGAATAATCATTATTTTAACTTATTGTCATAAAAGGGAGAGCTTCTTTAATATCACGTCTATCAACATTGAAATACATTTTATACATCAATGATCAACTTGATATTATGGGGACTTTGGAGTAATTCTCTCGACCTATGAAGAATTGAAGACTATTGCGCTGCAAGCCTGCTGCCAGTTAAAAATAAATCAATAAACAGTTGGATGGATAGATAAACAGATAGATAGGCAAATAACTATCTAAATAAAGGAATAAATAAACATATGAATAGATGAATATATATATATATATATATATATATATATATATATATAGAAAGATAGATTGATGGACAGATAGATAGATATATACCTAAAGAAGCAGATGAAGAGATAAATTAATGGACAGATAGGTTGATTGATAGATTAATAGATTGATTGACAGACAAACAGATAGGTAGAAAAATAAAAAAGTTACATAAATAGGTAGATGAATCATTATAATACACAGAGAAGAACATTTTGATAATGTTTAATTAAGTCCTGGACTCGTACCGCCTCTGTACCCGTGGGAACCTGTCGAACGAGAAATGTAACACATATGGCGATGACGACGCTGAATTTGGTGAGAATCGTACCCTCTTCCTGACCACTGATGCGGCGTCTTTAAATCAAAGGAAACTGATCGTCTGGCGAAAATCATCCAATTACGATGGGAACGAAAATTAATCTCAACAACAACAATAACAAGTCTGGAACTCTTTCGAACAGTAAACTTCCTTTTAATCAAAGAGACCGATGTTATGGTTCGGAATCAGCAAGGTAAGTGTATTACATTTTTGAAATAAACGAATGCATCAGTCTTCAGGATATGGTGTATATATAGCCGAGATTCTGAGTTCTTTGCCAGTTTGTTCGTCGAGCAATATTATCTATAACCATGGCTGCTGCTCAACCTCAACCTTTGCCTGTCCAAGATGAATTTGACTCCATCTCCCTTACTGAGATTGGGGCAAGATTCAAGTACGACAGGGCCGCTACCATCGCATGGTGCCGACGATATGGCCTCCTAGCCAGAGACATGGTATGCCCCGACTGCGGAGCTGCATGCCATGATCAGGTTAGAAACAGGGCTATCGACAGCATAACCTGGAGATGCTCTTACAACCAATGTAGGAAGGTCGTCAACATCCGAAAGGGCAGCTTCTTCGAGATGTCACATCTCGAGTTGTGGCAGGTGATCGGCCTGTCCTACGAGTGGGCGTCGAGCGCCGGGTCGGCCAGGGGTTTATCACAACTCAACATGGAGAAGGAGTTGGGGATCTCCAGCCACACGGTTGTGGACTGGAAACAATTCCTGAGGGATGTTGCAGTCAGTTACTTTACCAATCACCCCGAACAGATCGGTGGCCCTGGAGTCGTCGTCGAAATCGACGAATCCTTGTTTTGCCGCCGCAAGAACCATGTGGGGCATTACAGAGAGAATTTATGGGTACTTGGTGGCTATGAACAGGCCAGAAAGAGAGGATTCTTAGTCCGAGTGGACAGGCGGGACGCAGCCACATTGCTACCCATTATTGAGCAGTGGGTGGCACCGGGATCCATCGTGTGGACTGACATGTGGGCTGCCTACAATCAGCTACCCAACCTGGCAGCTGGGTACCAGCACGGTACCGTGAACCACACCCTCCACTTCGTGGATCCCAACACGGGTGTGTGCACCAATCGAGTAGAGGCCATGTGGTCACGGGCCAAAGACAAATTCAAGGCGGGAAGAGGGCCGACCAACCGGGACATGATTGCGGACTACCTTGCAGAGTTCATGTGGGCCCAGCGGTTCGGGGAAGGATCTGCCTTCTACCATCTCTGGACGCAAATCGCCAGGGACCTCTACCCAGTGTAGAAGAACAAACCCAACGGCTCTTTTCAGAGCCACCACACACTCAAGAAAGATCTCAAAGATTACTCAAACAATTTATATATGATGATGATGATGATGATGATGATGATGATGGCAATAATAATAATAATAATATCATTATAACATAATAATATAATTTTCTTCTTCTTATCCTCCAGCTCCTTCTTCTTCCTCTTCTTTCTTTCCTTTTATCTTCTCTTTCCCTTTCCCTTCTCTCTCTCTCTTATTTATTATTTTTGACGGGGGGGAGGAGGCAAGAGCCCTTCGCCCCCGTTTCCTTCTTATTCCTCTTCTTTCTTTCCTTTTATATTTTCTTTCCCTTTCCCTTCTCTCTCGATCTTTCTCTCTTATTTATTTTTGGCGGGGGGGGGGGGGAGGGAGGAGGCAAGAGCCCTTCGCCCTTCCCCCGTTTCCCTCTTTCCTTCTTATTATTCTTCTTTCTTTCCCTTTCCCTTCTCTCTCTCTCTCTTATTTTTTTTTTGGCGGGGGGGGGGGGGGGGGAGGTAAGAGCCTTTCGCCCTTCCCCCGTTTTCCTCTTTACTTCTTCCTCTTCTTTCTTTCCTTTTATATTTTCTTTCCCTTTCCCTTTCCCTAATTTTCTCTCTCTCTCTTATTTATTTTTAGGCGGGGGGGGGGGGGGATGAGGAGGAGGCAAGAGCCCTTCGCCCCCCCCCCCCCCAGTTTCCCTCTTTTCTTCTTATTCTTCTTTCTTTCCTTTTATCTTCCCTTTCCCTTTCCCTTTTTTCCTTCTCTCTGTCTCCCCCATCAACATAGTAATAACGAAAGAGACCACTCTGTAATCAAGACCATTCCATTTTATTTAATACATTTTCGATATAGTTGGCAACTATTACCTTCTGTCCGAGATCCTCATTTTAAACGACTGATGCGAAAGACTAGTCGACGCACCCTTTCGAGAAAAGCCCCCCCCCCCCCCCGCTTTTATCGAAAGGGTGTGTTAAAACGGTACTCCGCTCTCAACGCACCCTTTCGAGAAAAGCCCCCCCCCCTCTTTTATCGAATGGGTGTGTTGAGCACACCACACCGCGCCGCGCCGCACCGCACCCTTTCGATGAAAGCCTTACAAAGTGGGGAGAGGGGGAGCTAAAGTTTTCACGATCAGGTAGAGCATAGCGTACTTTGGCGTGGGGTCTAGGAGCTGAGCCCCCAGAAGCTCAGGGGGTTTGGGCATTAAGAAACGGTCAGATGAGCACCAGGGGCCCCCTTTCTTTCTTTCTATTTAACATACTTTTTTTGAAGAGTGGGGGGGGGGAGAGCTTGAGCCCCGCTGTTCCGCGGGCCCTGACATGTATGCTTCTACGTAAGCCCTTTTTTTGCATGACTGTACATTTTGGAATTTGTCTTTTTCTAACAATAAACAAGTATAAATTTCAAAAAGTGAGAAAAAGAATCCCGAAACAATCATGTAATTTCAGCTCATCTTGGATAAATCACTGTTATCAAATTAGAAATAAACCAAGTTTGATTTTATTTAGGGGGAGCATCTGTACGCCAGTAAGACTAAAAGTTAATCAGCCGACATCAAATAATCAAATAATCAAATAACTATATATTTGTTTATATAGATAGATAGATAGATAGATAGATATATAAAGATAGATATATAAAGATAGATATATAAAGACTTTCACTTAATGTCTATTGTTACACTCCCCTCACTATTTCCCGGCCCACTGTATTATTTTTTTTTTCTTCTTATAAAAAGGCATTCATTTTCTTCATTCATTTGTTTCTTTCCGTTGGCTTACTTTTTATCATAAAAGTCGGTGTCATCAGCTAAATTGAACTGTTTTCGCTTCTCTCTCCCCCGCGATCTGTCTCTCTTTATATTTCATAAGCGCTAGTAATATTGGCATTTATTTCCTTCGTTCATTTCTTTTTTTCCATTGGCATAATTTTTGTAATAAAAGCCGGTAACATCAGCGATATTTTTTTTTTTTTGCTTCTATCTCCCCCACTATCTATCTCAAGCGCCGTTGATATTGACATTTTTTTCCTTCATTCATTTTTTTCTTTCGGAATGCAGCGTATTGTAAATATGCTGTTTACACTTGTTGTTCGACATTGAGTTCCAAAGTTGCCAGCTGGTGGTACCACATCTACTTTACAGGGTAGGTCCATTCTGAAACCAATCGTCTGAATTCTAGACTAACCCAACGCTCAAGTCTCAAGGCGTAAATATTCACTTCTGAATGACAAACGCCTATAAACTAAAACAACAACAACAGCTCGCCTAACTGTGCCAAAGCTCTGTTGATACAGGGATTAAGTCCTTAAAAGTCTTGTATTGACAGAGGATAAGTTCACCAGCCGACGGGGGAAGGGTCTTGTGTACTTAATGATAATGACTCAGAAAGTGCTTAAGCCCAAACTAAAGTCTAATTAACTGATTTGTCTCTAATGGAGAGTTTTCGTCATGTTCCCATCCTCTCACAATATGTGCACGATTTGCTAAATTGATAAATATAGTGGAATGCGTAATGTTTAGGAAATTAAAATCATGTTTATTTTTCTTTGAATGGAATATAATTTAAAGTGATTCAATTAAGGTTTTTATTATTTTATAATTTCTTTTTGGTCAAAAAATACAAACCATTTTTACTGCTTTACTGCTGAGTTTTTCCGGGGGGCGAAAATGCGTTTTGCCCCCCCTCCCACACTTTGATTGGAGGGCGACCGCCCCCCCCCCCCACTCCCTGCTCTCTCCCCACCTGCCCCCTCCCCCCAGTGGCGGATTCAGGGGGGCATGGGGGCCCGGGCCCCTCCCCCTGGGAAAAAAAGAAAGGAAAAAAAAGAAGGAAAAAAAAGAAGGGAAAAAAAGAAGGAAAAAAAAAGGGTGAAATAGATCATTTGCGGTTAATCCCGCCAACAACGTGTGTAAAAGGGTGGGGGCCGATAGGACCTTGCCTCCCCCCCCCCCCCCCAAGCAAACCTATAAGAGAGAGAAGGAAGGGAAGGGAAAGGGAAAGAGGAGAGAAAGGGAAAGAAAACAAGAGAAAGAAGAAAGGTAGGGAGATCAGCTGCGATTTTTCCGCCAACAAAGTGTAGATCGGGGGAGGGGGGGGGGGGGCTCGGGGGAAATTTAATCGTGGTTTATTTCTAATTCCATGACGCTGGGTTTACACATAACGCTGAAATGACATAATTTTCCGAGATTTGTTCTCATTTTTTTGTAAATTATACTTTTTGATTTGATGCGTTTGTTGTAAAATGACAAATTCCGAAAGAAAGAGAGCAAGAAAGAAAGTATAGTTAACTGCCAGTGTCACAACAAAATAAGGTATCAAAAATGCTCATCTGACCGTAATTAAACGCCTAATACCCTTTAGCTTCTGGAGGCTCCGCCCGCTTGAGCTCACGCCAATCAGTTTCCTGCCAGTGTCACAAATAAGGTATAAAATTATGTTCATCTGACCGTAATCAAATGCCTAAAACCCCTGAGATTCCGGGGTTTCCGCACCCTCGACCCCAACAGGGGCCCTAAGGCGGGACCCTGAATGCTAGTTATCTGACCGTAATTTATTGCCTTAAACCCCTGAGTTTCAGGGGGCGGACAAGGTATCAAAATATGTTCATCTGACCACAGGCGCAGAGGGGCAGGGGGCGGTGGGGGCGGCCCCCCAAACAAAAAACCGGCCAAAAAAAGAGAGGATAGAAAAGAAAGAGGACGTAGGAAAAAAAAAGGAGCAGACAAAGAAACATTTTTTGAAAATTAAGACAAGGAGGGGTCCCTACACCCACCCCCTAGGGAGCTCGTTTCGCTCTAGAAGTGATTCGCACGCTTCGCGGGCTCATTACCACCCTCCCCCCAATATATAATCCTAGCTACGCGGGTGGGTAGTTAGCGTTCATGATGACGGTGACACCCACATAAAGTAACCCGAAGTAACAAAACATGTAGAAGGAGCCCCTCGACTCTATAGGTTTAAATATACATATTCTTTCGATTTTTTTTCTTCTCCATTATAATGCTCTGTATGGACTTAAACATCTCTGAATGTTCTTCCGGTGGGAGAGAAAGCCGTCCCCTTCCCACGTTCTGAACCAGATGTGGGTTTTATGTTTCGATATGACAGGCGTGGGATATGCTTCTGCCCCGGCTCTCGCAACACCCCCCCCCCCCCCCCAGAAAAAAAGGCACTTATTATAATGGAAAATGGATAATGGAAAATGTGAACTTGTCAAAGGAAAAGGGGTACGTGTAAAAATAAAACGGGCACTTATCAGAGGTGGAAAGGGGAAGGGGCACTTTTAAACATTAATAGGGGTTCTTGTCAAAGTAAAAGGGACACTTTTCCTACGTATAAAGGGGCACTTTTCCTACGTATAAAGGGACACTTCTTACAAAGTTAAAGGGGCACTTTTCCTATGTAAAAAGGGACACTTTGGGGGTACTTGAAAAAGTGGGGCCCCGGGAGCGCCGCCTCTGCCGCCCCCTAAACGAGACCAAGGGCCAGATACACCACGCGTCACCATTTTACGTAATTTAAATTTGGGCCCCCTAAGAAATCCTGGATCCGCGCCTGTCATCATCACCATCACTACCACCGCGATCTTCTTTTTGTTTTTCATCTTCATTATTGACGGCTTATCATTATTATTCGACATTATCATCATCATTATATTCTTCTACTTCTTCATCTTCTTCTCGGCTTCATCATCATCATCATCATTATATTCTTCTACTTCTTCATCTTCTTCTCGGCTTCATCATCATCATTATATTCTTTTTCTCCTTCTTCAAAATCATCAACACCATCATCATCATCATCATCGTCGTCAGTGTTGTCATTATCTAGACATTATCATCATTTTTTGGTGATTTCAGATTTCATAATTCATATTTTTGTAGTTGATTTTCTTCTCCACCTCGTCTTCGTTCCAGGAGAATAACAAAGAAAAAAAGAAAGGTAGAAAGGAAGGAAGGGAGAGAAAGAAAGAAAGATAGTCATAAAAGAATAAACGAGAGCAAGAAAGAAATTATATCATTATTATAGTCGAGAAAATGCACAGTATAAAAATAATAACAACAATAATACATGTATTAATGATACAAATAATAATAACAATACAAATAATTTTAAAAAAAACACAACCAGAGGCGGCGTTTTCGAATGCGAGAGCAAATCTGTATTTGTTGATATAACCAGTGGCGTAGCAATTTTTTTTTTTTTTTTTTTTTTTTTTAACCACCCACCACTCTAATACGTGTTACATGCAGGCCCCTCCCGCGTAACGTTTGTAGGGGGGGGGGTAAAGTGGGGTAAAGTCTAGGGGTGGGCGTTTAATTACAGTCAGAAGAGCATATTTCGATACCTTATTTGTGACACTGGCAGGACACTAATTGGCGCATGTCTAGGGGCGGATCTCCTAATTCTTTCCCCCTTTTCCTTTCTCCTTCCTCTTCTTTTTTTCTTCCTTTCTCTGCTCTTTCCATTTCCCTTCTTTTCCTTCGCTCTTTCTCTATTTTTGCGGGGGGGGGGGGGAGGCGGGAGGGGGAAGGCCCTCTCGCCACAAGGACCTCCTTCTTGCCCCCTTTTTTTTTTATCCTTCCTCTTCTTTTTTTTCTTCCTTTCTCTGCTCTTTCCATTTTCCTTCTTTTCCTTCTCTCTTTCTCTATTTTTGCGGGGGGGGGGGGGAGCTGGAGGGGCAAGGCCCTCTCGCCCCAAGGACCTAATTCTTTCCCCCTTTTCCTTTCTCCTTCCTCTTCTTTTTTTTTCTTCCTTTCTCTGCTCTTTCCATTTCCCTTCTTTTCCTTCTCTCTCTCTTTTTTCTCTCTCTCTTAGCGGAGGAGGGGGAGGGGCAAGGCCCTCTCGCCCCCCGATCTCTTAATTCTTTCCTCCTTTTCTTTTCTTCTTCCTCTTCTTCCATCCCCGTTATCTCCTCTTTCCATTTCTCTTCTTTTCCTACTCTCTGTCTTCTTGCGGGAGGGGGGGGGGGAGGCGGGAGGGGGAAGGCCCTCTCGCCCCAAGGACCTCCTTCTTGCCCCCTTTTTTCTTCTTCTTGTTCTCTTCTTTTTTTCCCGTTCTCTCCTCTTTCCATTTCTCTTCTTTTCCTTCTCTCTCTCTTTCTTTCTCTCTCTCTTAGCGGAGGAGGGGGGAGGGGCAAGGCCCTCTCGCCCCCCGATCTCTTAATTCTTTCCTCCTTTTCTTTTCTTCTTCCTCTTCTTCCATCCCCGTTATCTCCTCTTTCCATTTCTCTTCTTTTCCTACTCTCTCTCTTCTTGCGGAAGGGGGGGGGGAGGCGGGAGGGGGAAGGCCCTCTCGCCCCAAGGACCTCCTTCTTGCCCCCTTTTTTCTTCTTCTCGTTCTCTTCTTTCTTTCCCGTTCTCTCCTCTTTCCATTTCTCGCCTTTTCCTTCTCTCTCTCTTTTTTTCTCTCTCTCTTAGCGGAGGAGGGGGAGGGGCAAGGCCCTCTCGCCCCCCGATCTCTCAATTCTTTCCTCCTTTTCTTTTCTTCTACCTCTCCTTTCATCCCCGATCTCTCAATTCTTTCCTCCTTTTCTTTTCTTCTTCCTTTTCTTTCATCCCCGTTATCTCCTCTTTCCATTTCTCTTCTTTTCCTACTCTCTCTCTTCTTGCGGAAGGGGGGGGGGGAACGGGAGGGGGAAGGCCCTCTCGCCCCAAGGACCTCCTTCTTGCCCCCTTTTTTCTTCTTCTCGTTCTCTTCTTTCTTTCCCGTTCTCTCCTCTTTCCATTTCTCGCCTTTTCCTTCTCTCTCTCTTTTTTTCTCTCTCTCTTAGCGGAGGAGGGGGAGGGGCAAGGCCCTCTCGCCCCCGATCTCTCAATTCTTTCCTCCTTTTCTTTTCTTCTTCCTCTCCTTTCATCCCCGATCTCTTAATTCTTTCCTCCTTTTCTTTTCTTCTTCCTCTTCTTCCATCCCCGTTATCTCCTCTTTCCATTTCTCTTCTTTTCCTACTCTCTGTCTTCTTGCGGGAGGGGGGGGGGGAGGCGGGAGGGGGAAGGCCCTCTCGCCCCAAGGACCTCCTTCTTGCCCCCTTTTTTCTTCTTCTTGTTCTCTTCTTTCTTTCCCGTTCTCTCCTCTTTCCATTTCTCTTCTTTTCCTTCTCTCTCTCTTTCTTTCTCTCTCTCTTAGCGGAGGAGGGGGAGGGGCAAGGCCCTCTCGCCCCCGATCTCTCAATTCTTTCCTCCTTTTCTTTTCTTCTTCCTCTCCTTTCATCCCCGATCTCTTAATTCTTTCCTCCTTTTCTTTTCTTCTTCCTCTTCTTCCATCCCCGTTATCTCCTCTTTCCATTTCTCTTCTTTTCCTACTCTCTGTCTTCTTGCGGGAGGGGGGGGGGGGGGGGGAGGCGGGAGGGGGAAGGCCCTCTCGCCCCAAGGACCTCCTTCTTGCCCCCTTTTTTCTTCTTCTTGTTCTCTTCTTTTTTTCCCGTTCTCTCCTCTTTCCATTTCTCTTCTTTTCCTTCTCTCTCTCTTTCTTTCTCTCTCTCTTAGCGGAGGAGGGGGGAGGGGCAAGGCCCTCTCGCCCCCCGATCTCTTAATTCTTTCCTCCTTTTCTTTTCTTCTTCCTCTTCTTCCATCCCCGTTATCTCCTCTTTCCATTTCTCTTCTTTTCCTACTCTCTCTCTTCTTGCGGAAGGGGGGGGGGGGAGGCGGGAGGGGGAAGGCCCTCTCGCCCCAAGGACCTCCTTCTTTCCCCCTTTTTTCTTCTTCTCGTTCTCTTCTTTCTTTCCCGTTCTCTCCTCTTTCCATTTCTCGCCTTTTCCTTCTCTCTCTCTTTTTTTCTCTCTCTCTTAGCGGAGGAGGGGGAGGGGCAAGGCCCTCTCGCCCCCCGATCTCTCAATTCTTTCCTCCTTTTCTTTTCTTCTTCCTCTCCTTTCATCCCCGATCTCTTAATTCTTTCCTCCTTTTCTTTTCTTCTTCCTCTTCTTCCATCCCCGTTATCTCCTCTTTCCATTTCTCTTCTTTTCCTACTCTCTGTCTTCTTGCGGGAGGGGGGGGGGGGGCGGGGGGGGGGGGGGAAGGCCCTCTCGCCCCAAGGACCTCCTTCTTGCCCCCTTTTTTCTTCTTCTTGTTCTCTTCTTTCTTTCCCGTTCTCTCCTCTTTCCATTTCTCTTCTTTTCCTTCTCTCTCTCTCTTTCTTTCTCTCTCTCTTAGCGGAGGAGGGGGAGGGACAAGGCCCTCTCGCCCCCCGATCTCTCAATTCTTTCCTCCTTTTCTTTTCTTCTTCCTTTTCTTTCATCCCCGTTATCTCCTCTTTCCATTTCTCTTCTTTTCCTACTCTCTCTCTTCTTGCGGAAGGGGGGGGGGGAGGCGGGAGGGGGAAGGCCCTCTCGCCCCAAGGACCTCCTTCTTGCCCCCTTTTTTCTTCTTCTTGTTCTCTTCTTTCTTTCCCGTTCTCTCCTCTTTCCATTTCTCTTCTTTTCCTTCTTTCTCTCTTTTTGCGGGGGGGGGGGGGGGCAAGGCCCGCCCGGCTCCCGATCTCTCGATCTCCTTCTCCCCCCTTTTTTCTTCTTTCCATTTCCCTTCTCTTCCTTCTCCCTCTCTCTCTCTCTTTCTCTCTCTCTTAGCGGAGGAGGGGGGGGGGGGGGGGCAAGGCCCGCTCGGCCCCGATCTCCTTCTCCCCCCTTTTTATTCTTTCAATTTCCCTTCTCTTCCTTCTCTCTCTCTCTCTCTCTTTCTCTCTCTCTTAGCGGAGGAGGGGGGGGGGGGGCAAGGCCCGCTCGGCCCCGATCTCCTTCTCCCCCCTTTTTATTATTTCCATTTCCCGATCTCTTAATACTTTCCCCCTTTTCTTTTCTTCTTCCTCTTCTTTCTATCCCTTTCTCTTCTCTTTCCAATTCCCTTCTCTCTTTCTCTCTCTCTCTCTCTCTCTTTCTTTTCTCTCTCTCTCTCTAAGCGGAGGAGGAGGAGGGAGGGGCAAGGCCCTCTCGCCCCCCGATCTCTTAATTCTTTCCTCCCTTTTTTTCCTTCTTTTACTTCTTCCTCTTCTTTTTATCCCTTTCTCTCCTCTTTTAATTTCCCTTATTTTCCTTCTCTCTTGTTCTCTCTCTCTCTCTCTCTCTCTTGCGGGGCAAGGCTTCTGAATAAGCATGTTTTGCCTGACTCATCAACAACAATAAAAACAAAACAATAATGATAATATTTGGCATATAAGTTATATCACTGCGTGTGTACGAACGAAGATTTTTAGCTCTTTGTTACGCGCATGCACGATACCATAAACCATACGAGAAGTCTGCATAATTTTGGACTGATAGCTTCAGTTTGAGGTGAAGGACTACAGCGTAGAGACGTTACTGAGCGACGACGTCGACATCGAAGCCCTAAACGGAGGTTTCCCGATGTCGGATGTGATCCAAATTCAGGTGGAAAATGCAATATATGATTATGATTAAGATTAGTAAAAAATTGGGCTAAAATCCATTTGCTAAGAATGGATATTAAACTGCTAAAAAATTGATATAAACGGATACGCATCTACATTAGCGCCAAAAATAATACCTGAATTTTCAGAAAATCGTATTTGTATTAGTGTACCTAGATGTGATTTGTTTATAAATCAGATTTTATGAAGATTTGTCGGGAAAAAATGTCAATTTTTTCCGTTTGGTGGTCATTTCTAGGCTAATATTTTAAAAGTTGCATCAGTAATGGGCCCGATGTTTCTCTTATCGTACTCGCATGTTATTTCTACATAGATTAAACATAGGATAGTTAAGGGTAAGACCACGACCAGATAACATTATAAAAAAGATATATCCTTCCACCCTCCCATATCCAAGTTTTGGGCTAATTATTACCGACCCACCGCAGCAAGGCCATTCAGATTTTCGTACGCGCGCAAAGCGCCCTCTAGTGCCCCATGAATGTGCCTATCAATACAAATTATTTCATTCACCAGGTGTGCTTCATTCTATCACTGATTTTCTCATTCCCACTCCATGGCATAGACATAGCCATAACAAAAATACACGTAACTTGTACTAAAAGTATTATGTGACAGATTGAATGAATAAATAAAACTGAAACTTGAATGTGAAAAGGCATTGATAGATCTAGATCTAGTGAGTGATGAATAGCTCTAGATTTATAAATGTATAAAATGTCTGATATAGATATATTAATAATGACTCACATAACTAAAGTTTCATGTTATGAAATTCTATGGTTAAACAGTAGTGGGTTACCTAGAGTCTATAAAAAAAAATTAAAAAAAATTAGAAGACTGCCGAATTCGGAGTTCAATCCTAACTAGCTACGCTACGTGCTGCGCTGAGCTGCGCGCTGCATATCCAGGGTATTGGACAGAATTGGTCGGAGGAGTGCCGGGTGACCTGACACGTCAGGCACGCAAAAAAAGTGCTAGAATCTAAGCCCTAAAAATAGTTCACTTACCTAGCCATTTAAACACTAGAATATGACCAACATTAAGAAGACTTCAGAGGACTACCTGTCCATAAATATTCCGTCGTCTTGTTACTTCTCGTATGAGCAAACAGTATTATGACTGGTTTTTCGACAACATATTGCTTCCGTAGCTAGCTACGTGTCCATATGTACGTGTAAGCCGGGTGTCATAACTAGCGACCAATTCTGAAAACTGTCAAAGACAAGCAACAACTACGCGTAGCCAATTTTGCAATTTTTAGCGATCGTATGACGCGTCTTTTTTCTTGTTGTACGCGCTAGACCTTTGTTTCCCGCAGTTTCCAATCGTTTCAGAAACATGAGAAAATAATTAATTACAACGGCGCGGCGGTCTCGATGCGGTTTAACGCGGCATTCATGCAGAGGCTTTTTCAAGTGCCCCTTTTTGCAAAAGAAAGTGCTCCATTTTCGATTAGAGCCCATTTCTTTTTCTAAAAGGTGCCTTCCACATTCTTTTCAGTGTCCCCTTACCACCTCTGATTATTAGTGCCCCCTTCACCCGTGATAATTGCCCCTCATCTGTCGACACGTATATAGGCTACTCCTTTTCTTTTCTAACAAGTGTCCTTTCCCTTCTGATAAGTATATCCCCTTTCATTTCTCCATATCATGTGCCCCTATAGATTAAACAGCTTAAGAGCAACTTTTTTCTCAAATTCCCCCAAAGCTTGCTACGCTGCTCTCATTTATAGTTGTAATGTCTTCAGTCTTTCGTGAATTAGAGAATGTGCTTATATAGAATTCGAACAGGGTTGCTTTTTCCTCTTTATAAGATCTTATTGGTTGCAATGAGACCGCCCAAATCTTAAAATGTATCGCTTGGTCGCTTCGCTCGCTCGCAAATGAATATTGAGACCATTGCACCCACACTGTAAAGTCACATGTTTGAGCAGTATCTTAGAGTAGACTATAATTGTGCATGTAGAGAGAGAATAATTAAATATTGCAATACTGAAAACTGAAAACTGATAATGTATTAATCACATTGTACAGGGGTGAACCAATGTTTGAGAATCATAAATTTTCCTATGTATAGGTGCCCCTTTTTTCCAGAAAGTGCACATTTTTCTTGGTGCCCCGCCCCCACACTTTATAGAGGCGCTTCACCACTCATGGTCGTCACGACTATTGAGTGTGCTTGAAATGTCATGCTTGCAGGTTGCGTATATGTGAGGGGGGAAGCCATTTTTTGGCTCAAGGGGGGGGGGGGTGAACCGTCTTCCTTTTTCCCCTTCTCAACACCCCCCCCCCCCCCTTGAGCAAAAAGATTTTTGTTTTGCTAGAGGGAGGGGCCCATTATCATTTTTAGTTTTAAAACAGGATAATTCTATTTCTTGACAACGAGATGCCCGGAAATTTTTGTATTCATAAATTGGGCAGCGAGGTGCCTGCATGCACGCATTGTATAATAGATAAAGCGTTTTTTGTTTTAAAAAAATAACATTTTAACCGTATACTCAAAGCGTTATTGTTTTTAGAAACAGAATTAGACCGTACGTGTATGCATGGCACTTGATGTATACCAGAATGATGAAAAAGAATCTTCTTTAATGAACTGGGATTGAGGGTGACGCGAAACTTTTTATTTCTCAATAGGGTTCCCAGCCTATAAAATGGTGCGGAAAAACGCTGATCTGCTTGACAAAATTAATTTAGACATCCGAAAGCCCTGCGTTTGTTTTTTCTTGTCTGATCAGCAAAATAAAAAAGTGACCCCCACTTTCATGCGTGGTTGCAAGACAATTTTGTTGTTGTTGAAAACTCTGCGCACCTATGCCACCCCCCCCCCCCCCCGGCCAATTCAAAATGGTCTGTGCTTGCCCCTGCCCAATTAGGTCGCTCTCACGAGATGAGAAACATTGTGTATTTATTACGGTATCATTATTTAAGAGGAAGTTCCTTGGAAAAATCTGAATGTCTTTTGATGGGGTAGATGGTGACACGCCCCCCCCCCCCCCTACATCATGGAAACTTTCATGTCGGCAAATATTGATAGACTCATGTCTCATGCGATCGCTCCCTCGCCCCCCCCCCCCCCCCCCTTCCCTCCCCTGCTTCTCTCTCTCTCTCTCTCTCTCCCCTTTTCTTTACGATTCAAATTGAGGCATAATATGTCTCGGAGCATTCGACCAGCCCCCGTTTCATTGGATAATGCACATGTAATGTGCGCTGCTTCCGATGCTTCTCTGAATTAAAACAAATACTATATAAAATTATAAGCTAAGCTTGCCTTACATTTTCATCACTATTGTAGTGGTAGAAATTATTCATACGATTTAAAAAGCTGAAATATGCATACATTAAAATTTAGTGACAATCATTACGACTATTCTTATTCATATTATGTTTGAATAATTTAGATTTGATCTATATTATACAAGCGTTATTTGAAAGACTTAAAGTGGGGGAAAATCGTTGCTCCTAGGGCAACTTATAAATTGGCAGCTAATTGCATGCTGATATTATTTCCTACTTTCAATTGTTGTACGTTGATCGAATGGGGAAAATAAATTGGCAATCCTATGATTTGGATGTCGATTAAGTTTCTTTATTTATATTTTATAAAGTGTTAGAAATGCATTTGAATCATTGTTTATCATTAAATATTGTAATGTCTTTTATATATCAATATACACCAAAAAAATTATTCATTTTATTTAATAAGCTTTTCTTAACTTTTTGTTTTAAAGCTTTTCCGAAGTTTTGATGCTGCCAATTTCAGATGAGTTAAATTTGTAAAGATGGCTTTGGATGCTGTGAGGATAAGGACTTGCGTTCAGGAAATTGTCAAACATGACTTACAGATCAATTCATATGCACAGGTAATTACATTAAACAGATTTTAAAGTCAATTTCTACGATTTTATTGAGAAGAAATTTGTGTTTGTTGATGCTTGTGTATCATAAAGACGCTTTTAAATTTACTATTATAAACTCACTTTGACCGTAGTCCCACATATCCAGTTCTAACGAGTAGTCTGTGATGAGTGAATGAATAGTTTATTATACCTGGACTAGATGTCTAGATCTAATTCATTTTCAATTGATTATTTTTTTCACATCAGGACTGATTAGTCTATTACTAGATCTAGATTATTTTCCCAAAATGTAATGTAAACAATGAAAGAAAATGAATAGAGTACATGTTCAAAATGTAAGAAACTCACATGTTTTAATTTTTTTTATTTTTTATTTTTTAAAGTCTAAAGATAACGTATTGACTGGACTTTGAAGTTGCAATTCCTGTTCACTCATGCATAAAAGTTTGGTTTAATAAACCATGAAATTCACTCAGCAAATCATGAATGTATGATATCACCCTCAATTTTGTAAGCTCCAAAGGATTTACCTCTCACAAATTGGAAGGCTAATTCCTGCGCAACCTAATTTTCATACCCTTTACAAAAGTGAGCAGTGCTCACCCTAGACAGAAATAACCGTCTGATATAGCCTTAAGGGCTCTCTCGAAATGTTTTTTATGATATTATTCGAGAGAGCCTTAATTTGCTCCCATAGGGTCCTGTGGAGAGGTAGGTAAACAACATCTCAAATGTGTCCAAAATCACACTTTCCCGCACCCGACCAATATTGGACAGTGGCTTTGATGAAATATATGTTAGTTTTAATCGTAATTACATCCTAAATTTAAAAATCGGAGGTAAAAATAAGGAAATAATAGCAATTTTCTTACCAGACCGATACAGCTCAGCTTCCGTTTCACGTGTACCGTGTGAATTCACGATCTCTACACAATGGTGATGACCTCTGACTGGCACTTCCGTGATTGTGCTGCTTCCGTGTTATGCGCTGTATGAGTGTTATACAGCGCATTATACGGAAGCAGCACATTTACGAAGTGCCAGTCAGGGGTCATCACCATTGTGTAGAGATCGTGAATTCACACGGTACACGTGAAACGGGAGCTGAGCTGTATCGGTCTGGTAAGAAAATTGCTATTATTTCCTTATTTTTACCTCCGATTTTCTGATTTCTAAATCAGATGTAAATTAGGTTGGTATGTCATTTGTCCTAATTACAGTTATCAAAATTTGATAACTTAATATTAAATACATAATTTACGGACTTACTTATATGAATTATCCAATTTGTATCTCAGAACCGCGAAGCAGTACGTTCATGCATTCGAAATATGACCCCGGCGGCCGATATATTTCCGGGTCCACCCTACCAAACATAGCCAATGGCCAATCAGAGCACTCGTTTCGTGGGAGTTCGTTGGTCAAGCCGGGCTGACTCGTACGTAGCTACGGTAGCTATTGGACGTTCGAAAAGAAAAAATGAATATTCATCAACTAAAACCAAGACGAATAATGTTGACGACGAGACTTTCTCGGATTAATCATTAATTTAGGATCTAAATGAGCAAGCTATCGTAAGTCAAATAAGCTATATGTATGTTATTTTTAATTAGACTCTAATTATTGTAATATTGCAGCATGTATGAGGATGTAAAGAGTGAAAATCTCGTAGCATATCTCATATTCATCGCGGTCCTGCTGAACCGAACCATTGGTTCCGTACACTCCCGATAGGACAATCTTCAGTCTCTATAATCGGAGGTCTAGTGGAGCCAGACGTAGTCGCAGTGGAACAACCGACGATTAGAGAGACTGAAGCTTTTGGTCTATGCTCACCCAAGCATGAATTATTTTCGGACTTTTTGGTGTCATGAAAGTTGAGTGTATGAGCTATCCATACATATAAAACTTTTTCCCCAGAATCATATATTTTGTATTCGGCATCCATTTCAAAAGTGTATAGTTTTTTGGGGGGACGCACGGTATTGCATGATTGCATTGAATGAACTAATGAAGTTATTATTATTATATTTTGTTTTTGAGGGGGTCATATTTTCAACTTTTGAAGTGTAACATTTTCTTTGTTTTATTTCTTTCAGGAGCTCAGAAGTAGCTGCAAAACCATGGAGAGCCTAGACAGTATCAACACAAGAATTAAAGCAGAGACTGCCATCTGTAAAAACAGAATAGAGGTAATATTTCTAGGATGATTGCTATCTCTAATCTCAATAGTCAATTACAGCTTCTCATGCCCATGTGTAAGTGAAAGAAATATTGTGATCGTTCTTGTTTGTTCCATTGTAGAGATTGGTGAATGAAAAATCAGAGCTTATCTCTCGAAGATTTGTAAGTGATCCTTATCAAACTTAAGTTACCAATGAATCACAAGTCAATGCAATTATTTATGATTTATTCAGACAATACTTTCATAAGACTGGGCTCAGATGTGGTTTACCTAGTTGAATTACACATTCCCTTCTTGCTTCATAGTAAATAATTTGTTTCTGAAGACGAAGTTTGCTCTTTGAGTAATGTGTCATTGTTGAGACTTGAGAGGTATTTCAGACTTCCTTGCTTTTTTGTTTTCTTTCATAACTTTATATTTTCTCTCTCGTAGGAGCTGGAGAAGATCGGCAAAGAGCAAGATAAAGAAACAGACAGAATAGGACTCCTCAAGGAAGCAGATCATTACAGAAAACAACTCAGAAAGTAAATTAAGATTTATCCTTTAATGCCCAAATTCACAAAGGAGGCTTGGATAACCCATGGTCTGAAAAATGATTTAAACCCCCACTATGGTGGGGGGTACTACGTCCATGAAGGTTTAAGCCATGGGTTAAGATACACATCTGCCTTGAATTCAGACAATAGAGTCTCCTTTCCCTGGCATATAAGACTAGGATGTTGTTTGAATACAATATTCAAAACTTTTTTTATAATTTATACAATTTTGTGTATGTTTTGTAAAGGGCCATTTTATAAACATTTGTCTAAAGAAGGGGGCTATTGTATTATTTTCCCTTTCTTTGTCTTACAGATATCAGAGTTTTAAAGTTCAGACAAGATCATTGAATGAAATTGCATTCATGAAATGAAATATTGACTTGGCTAATTATTTCAAATTCTGTTTAACAGCACACAGACTGCTATTAGGCAAGCCAACCTAAGCTGCAAGATGGAGATTGATAGAAACCAAAGAAATGAGCTGCTCATAGGACAGGAAGATCCAGAGGTCAGGAAAAGGTGAGATCTTCTTAAATGACTTAAATAAAGTTGAGTTCTGAGCCATGTTGCATAAAACTTCCCATTGATGGTAACTTTGCCATCAATGGCAACTACCACGGTAACAGGGCTCAACAGCCAATCAAAATCAAGGTTTCCATGGAAGTTACCATCAATGGTAAGTTTTGTGCAATGGGGCCCAGGTCAGGCGATTGCATTGTGAAAGAAACGGTGTGGAATCGATCAGGAAAAGTTGATCAGGTAGCATACAAGTATTGATGTGTACTGCAAGGTTTTGGAGTCATCAAAACGATAAGAAATTTTGCCCAGTCATGCATGGTAAAGTAACAAGCCCTGTCCACAGAAAATGTATATGGGACTACACAAACATGTGGCATAAAAATCAGGCCTCATTTTTAAACTGTTACTTGTCATATTTAGAATATGAAGGCATTTGAAGTCATGCTTTTCAGGGAACATTTTTCTCTTATGTCCTTTAATACACACTTGCATAATAACAATGATAACGCTCACAAATTATTTTTCACCTCTCTCCCCAGAAGTCACCCTTCTCTTTAAGTTGAATAAATTGTGAGAATAGTATATATATATTGTGTGACAGCATCACAGATTTTTAGACAGTGTTGCTCAACAGTCTTTTCATGAATCTGAATATTGTCTGTTGAGGGGCAGAAGGCCATTAACTCTCTGATCAACAGCTTGAGTGAACGCTCCTTTGGCTTTTAGCAGATGACATATTAATTGATCTTGTATTGCATTTAAGTTTCCTCAATTTAGTTTTAAGATGAGGAACATATTGTTTGTTTGGAGCCCGTAAAGCATTGCCTGATTTGCCTCATATAACTTTACACCAAGTTAGTGCTCTTCTGGCTCCAGACAGGCTATCAATTTATAAATTGCCTGAAATTGCAGTCACATTTTGATAAAGTAAATAATTTTCTTACTACCTCCCTTTTCTTTCCTACCCTTAGAAAAAATAAGGAAGACCTAGCTAAGACAGCAAGTGGCATCACAGAGAGCCTTCTGAGTCTCAATCGTATGATGGCTGACAATGTAGAGAGGAGTACTCTTACCAACCAAACCTTAGGTCAGTACTACTCATACTCTTACATCACTTTTCAGATATTTCATTTTGCAATTCAGAAATAAAGATGTCAGGGGGGGGGGGGGGGGAGTATTTGATATTTTGATTTATGAATTGTTAATAAATTGACAAAATAGGCATCACATTCGTTTGTTGTAAAATGTTCCAAGAAAATATAGTTATTTTTAACCTCTGTTTATTATGAATGAATGTTAAAAAAATATGAGTAAAATGTGACTTTCTTTAGTCTAATATTTTCTCATTATTGTATAGGAACAAACTGACTGCGCATATGTTTGTGAATGTGTGTCTTGTTTTTCATTTATTAAAACCAAATCAATTCAAATAAAATCTCAACAAAATAATTGGGTGCTATCATATTACATGCACCTTGCCTTTAAAGGAATTGTTTAACAATGTTTCCAGTTTTACAAATCTGAGATGCATGGCCCTACATGTTATCAGTGTCTGCGATGTGGTGTAATATTGAAGAAGAAGAAGAAGAAGAGTCACTTTAATGCCTTAAACATTTCCATCCTCATCTCTTGTATCTCTCTCCTATAGTGACCTCCTCAAACAGAATACAAGAAACAAATGAAGAATTCAAAGGAATGGCAGGCGTCATTCAGACCAGTCGGAATCTTCTCACCAAGTACGGACGTCGGGAAATGACGGACAAGTTGCTCATATTCCTCGCTCTAGCCCTCTTTCTTGCCACGGTCGTCTACATTCTAAAAAAGAGGATCTTTTGATCAGCCTGACATCAAAGACACTCTGAAGAGACTGTGAAACACTGTTAAAACTCTTGAAGATCGGTTAAAATTGTGAAAGGAAAGCTGAGCAGCAGGATATATCGTCTACATACATCTACTTCAGACTTCATTTGAATTGATCTTCATTGCTACAGTGATCTCTATTCTGGAGTAAAGGATCATTCAATGTATCTGATTAATGAAAAGACTGGTGTAAAACATTCTCTGAATTGCTTCAAATTGTGAAAGAAGAGCCGCGCAGTAAGAGGGGATATTCTCTGCATACTCATTTATATTAATTTTCAGAGCCATCTCTATTCTGGAGAAAAGGATTTTAAAATGAAAAGAAAGGAATTGTTATTTTGATGACTATGACATTGAAAAAGACTGAAGACTTTACAAATATGAACATTCTAGTAGAATATGAATTAATGAAAGAAAAGCACAACAGTGAGAGGGGACATTGTCTCTATTTTTCCATACTCACTGATAGTTGAGTTCTGTTTTCAGACTGCAAATGCCTTTAAAGTGCATGGTTATCTCTCTTATCCTATCTATGACATTTCTAGTGCCTTTTTAGAACCTAAAATTGCTATGAAGGTAATTTTAGACCCCAAAAAGTGTGAAATTTAGCCAATACGATCAAACCAATTCAGTTCCACTTTCAAAAAAATATGGTGACCGTTAATTAATTATTTAATTAAAAATAACAATACATGGGCCGGCTGGTTGTGCATAATATAACCAACACAAAAATGCCAACAAAAAGCCAACATCGGCATTGGCTGAAATACAACCTAAAAGGCGCTATTCCACTTTTTCAACGGCTTATTCAAATTATCTAATATTTGTGGTGGTACACAAGTATTAGAAATCGTTATATTCATGGATATTTCAGCCGTCTCTGAACCGATTTTGATCAAACAAAGATGATTTTGTCATTTAAATTGTATGTTCTTTCAAATTTGAAACTCAGTGTTTCATTATCTCACAAAAAAAATATTTGTGTAGCGCCCTCTACAACAGAACTCAACTATCACTTTAATAGAAGCATCTAGAGTCATCTACATGTACATCTACATCTACCTTTCGGGCATAAATCCTATTCAGTTGTTATAGCCTCACAGGCAACACAATGTCTAAACTATCTGTTATTGTATTATTCCAATGCATACTGTTGAAATGTGATATTTGCTGGGTCTGCCAACAACATCCTCACAGACAGGTGAAAGGAACTTCTATTAAAACACTGATTCCACTATATCAAGGTATTGGTCAATTTTATTGGTTACAGAATTTCATTTCAAATGAACTTGCTATTATTGATGTATTAATAAACGAAACAAGTGCGACTGGGTCTCCTATACTTGCCTCCACCCTAAATTCAGTATAGGAATTATTTGTGACTTATCACTATGGAGAAAAAAACGCTTATCTCTTGTTGTTCTTTAGATATCGCAATAGCATGGTTAAAACCTGTTATTTCAGAAATTGACCTCTTTGACCTTTGACCTTTGACCTATTAACCAACAATCTTATCAGATTGTCTTCCTATGGAAATACATATTACCACCAAGTTTGAGCCTCATATCTCTAGTGGTTATTGAGATATAGCGATAACGAGGCTTATACCTGAAATTTCAGAAGTTCACGTCTGTGACCTTTGACCTCGTAACTCCAATATCTAATAAGTTTGTCATCCTATGGTGATACATATTATCACCAAGTTTAAGCCTCGTATCTCTGGTGGCTCTTGAGATATCAAGACAGACGGACGGACAGCCTCAAAATATAATGCCTCCGGCACCACCTTCGTTGTTCAAAGACATACAAATCTACACAAAAACCATAGACATGATGTTATTTGCTAATTTTATTAAAATGTCTAGGATAATTTTTGTCTTCAAAATTTAAAATTCTGTGGAATTTCATTCCGTAATGCTTACATAGCAAAAGAGTGGGATGGATGGAACATTGAAGAGCTGAGAGTGATTAGGTTAGAAACGCAGTGATGCTTTTGTGATTTCTTTTTTACTTAACGTAGATATGATAGTCATAATGATCTTCTCACATTGGTTTAGTTTTTTGATGTTCATGATTCCCAGCCTGTATTCCTTGAATGTGAAATTTCTTTCTTTATATGTGACATGAAACAGCCATGGTTGTAATTCTCTGTGGATTAAGGTAGCTCTTAAAAAAAAAAGCATGTATGTAATTCTGGTCAAGGATCATTGTTTGGTCAAAGGTCAGTCATTAAAAAATAAGTGAATCAATCTGAACTTCCACTCTTTGTCTCTCTCTGCCTCTCTCTGTCTGTCTCTCTCTCTCTGTCTCTCTCCATCTCTCTCTCTCTCTCTCTCTCTCTCTTATCACTTATAATATCCATTTTACTGCTTAATGAATTGTTTGGTAAGTTAAGTTGGTTAGCACAAAAACTTTTTTTTTTCCTCTGAAAATATTTGTGCGTTTGCTACTTTGCTAACAGATATACATTGTATGTAAATCACCGCTTTAGACTTGCCCTCATCAATGTATATTTTTAATTTTGGACCAATATTGTATCTTGTGTATAGTAGCTTTACCTTTACAAACCAAACAAGAGTTTTAAAAATTCAGACAAATTTTGGTCATATATTTGATGTACAAATGTTTAACAAGTGTATTCAAATAATGTATCTATTCTTAATCCCTACATGTACTAATCACATGCAGTATTCAATTTTATTTCATTTTAGGTAGGAGAGTATTAGTTCTGCGGATGTTATTTTCCAAAGTGACTTTGATGAAATTGTTTGCATCAGTAATTTATAGTACCATCTGGAATCCTGTTTTGCTATTGTAAGGATTGCTGTTGTTGTTGTTGGGTAATTGTTTATTGGCGTTCATTCAATATTGAATATATACGCCATAATTATCTTTAATTTTATAAGGAAAATCAGTTATAAATAAGAAAACTGAGGATAAAGATTTGTAAGGATTGCTGTTGTTGACATTTATTGTAATTGGATTATTTTTTAAGTTATTACAAACTCAACATCTTTACATTCCATCAAGTACTGTAAAACAAAAACAAAATCGAGTGCATATAATGTCTGCAAAATTTTGCAAATGGTTCTGATTCGAAAATCTTTCATGCCGCAAAACAAAATGTACAGGAGGAATCACAAGTGACACAACATTATCTTGTATCAATTCCCAATTTGTTTATGAATATGGATAATATTTTCAATTTTCAAAGTTTCTACTTAAAATAAGAGCTGGAAATAAACTTTGCTTTATGGTAGCCCCCCTCTCTTATCTAATTATTTTCTTTAATTAATCATATTTTTTCAAGTACAAATTTCACATACATGTCGTACTTGTAACATACATTCTGTAAATCATATATCATGTGATATAATATATTAAATATTCAAATTTACATGTTGATAATTTTTTTGTTTTGTTTAGTCTTTCTTTAAATTGAATGTTAATTCCTTAAAGGGCAATCTAACCCTTGTGATAAGTTGATGTGTATGAATGCAGAAAAATAAGAGGAACTGAACGACAACATTTTGAAATATAACGCACTGATAATAAGAGAGCTATATGCCAAGGGCGGATCTAGCTTTTTGCTAAGGGGGGGGTTTGACCAAAATAATGACGATGCGGAGCATCGTCCACGAGCCGCGAAGCGGCGAGCCGATTTTTTTTGGGGTGTTTATTTGAACCCCGTAAGTGATGTTTTCCTGGCATCTATTAACACAATGGAGACCATAAAAAGCAGTGCATGATAACGTCTTTTTAAATCAAGTAACAGTTAAATACACAGTTATATCCAGAGTTATCATGTGTTTGGTTAAGTTACCAGATGAGTTGAATATCTTCTCACAATATATGCACTTGAAAGGGTTTCTCTCCAGCGTGCGTTCTTTTTTCTTCTTTTTTCTTCTTTTTTTTTCCTTTTTTTTTTTTTTTTTTTTTTGGGGGGCCGCCCAAGGGGGGGGTTTAAACCCCCTAAACCCCCCCCCCCGTAGATCCGCGCCTGTATGCGAATGTTTGAATTATGAGATCACAGTACCTATATGAAAATCTCAAATTGGGAATTTTGTCTGTGGATTGTGAAGTAGTCACAGATAACTTTCCCATTTGTTGTGTCCAAAAATATCATTGATTTCTATTTTTCTCCCAAGTGCCTTCTCCCTTGAGACACTACTCAAAATATGTTAAGGATAGTATATTATCATAGGTCCTCTGAAAGAAAAGACCCCCCCCCCCCCCAAGTCATACATTTTTTTTTTTTAATCAAAAAATTGTGTGACAACAAATGGGGAAAGCTGTCTGGTACTACATCACAGTGACATCACTGATTCAGCTAATTTGAAGGTCTCATACGGATAATGATTACGACTTTCATTAATTCATAACTTTTTTTCTCTCTGATTTCTTTCAAAATTTTGCCAGGACTTCTGCTTCGCTGATTTTTCTGTTTTCTCTTAGAGTTGATTGCTATTAAGGTTGGAATTCCCTTTAATGAACTATGTAGAACTTTATGATGATGCTGAAGACTTTTATCATTATTTTATTATTATTATTTATTTATTTTTATTATCAGTGTTGTTATGATCACTGTTATTATTATTTAATTCATTATTTATTTAATCACTACATTTAATAATCAATATTTATTGATGAGAAAATGAAACAAAATCATTTGATGCTGCAAAAAATTGATGTTCATGTTGGCGATGTTACTGTTGCAGTTGGTAATGATAATTTTGATTTTGTTGATAGTGATCATGATGTTGATGATGTTGCACGATGAATGGTGGCATAACTTTGAATATGATGGTCATGGTGTTTGCAAGGATAATGATAATTTTGATGATGATGATGATGATGATTAGCGCTTTATGATGAGTATGTTTTTTGATTGCGATATTTATGCTGAAATGATAGTGGTTTTATTCATAATGGTATGTTTTGATTAAAAATATTATGTTGATGATAGTTTTAGTGTTGATGATGATGATATTGGTGTCAGATTTGTGGTGTAGTGATTCATAATGGTAATGAAGGTGCCCCTGTAGCATTATAATTGGAAATATTTTCAATTTGAGATACTTACTTTACATTTTGGTTTTCTGGTTTATGGAATGAAAAACACTCTAATCCAAGATACTGTCGAGGTCTGAATGAGAAGCAAATATGTAGAAGATTCAAGCAAATTTCTTCAGATGTATTGAAATATAATGAATTTTAATTGTTTTCTTTCTTTTTTTTCTTCTCTGTTTTCATAAATAAATTGAGAATAAAATTCCTTAATTTAAGCCTTATCGAAAGAGTTCATCTGAAAAGAGAGAGGGAGAAAGAGAAAAAGAAAGAGGGAGAAAGAGAGAGAGGGAGGGAGGAAGAGGGGAGGGGGAATTGGTGTTTCTTTTGCTTTCTTCATCATTTTGGAATATATATGTCTAGTCCAAAACAAATAAAAGATTTGTGGCTTCATGTACTCATTTACTATTGGCTTATTGTTTGTGAACCTTTACACAAAGTATTTTTTATTAAATTGTATTAATTTGAAAGTCTGTTGTTAAGTTCAACTTCAGAAAGTGAGTTCCTTGAAGAAGAAAAAAAACTTTAATTTTCAGTGTGCATAAGACTTAGTGTCCCCTAAATGCACAACTAATACGTTTAGATTTGCTGTACACTGTGATATGTAATTGTAAATTGAATTATAAAAGAGGAAAAAATACAGTTCTTTTGGGCTAATTTGAATTTACATTATTAGCTTTTCTGTAATTAGTTATATTTCATCTAAATTTCAGGCAAAAAAAACATTAATAACATTACCATGTATTAACAAACAAAATGACAGTGAATGAGAAGAATTAAAGTTAAACAAAAATGAACTAAGGCCTGTGATTTTGCTTTCCCTCATTTGGGAGATGGGGCTATAACTACAAAACAAAACAATACAAAAAATTTAAAAAAATACAATGAAACGGATTTGAAACAGCAGCATTTCTTAATCTAGCAAAAAGCAACTCATATCTTCCTCAAGAAAAGTGAAATTCAAGATAATTATAGTAGGCTTTTATTCTGGATGTTTTAATTTTGTTTAAAGTGAAAACAAAGAAATTACAAAGTTTGATCTTTATTTCAAACAAACATTTTATGATAGATCTTTGCACATATTCAATCATTTCCATTTGAATATGTTATACTTTTTGTGTATGCCTAAGTAGGCCCTACTTTGTACTATACATAGGTGATTTCTATAAATATTGACTTTTCAATGAAAAATCAGACTAATATCTGAATAAATTAATATTTTTTCTCTGATAAACTTATCACTCTTTAAAATTAAAACCAAGTAGAATATAGTTAATATATTTTGGTGATGTGATTTTAAGCACTACGCTTATCTGCATTAATGGGGGGGGGTGTATATACAATGCATCATTCATCTCAGTTTCTCGATCGCATTGCTGCTCATAATTAATCTGACACCATTTTTATAAAGCCCGAAAAAAGAAAATATATAAGAGGGTTATTAATTCATATGTTCAGGTGAGCTTTGGGGTGGCCCAGACTGGTTGTTCCATGCCCCACCCAAGCCAATTAAATCTGATTGCAATCACATGATGCTTAAATTTAGACCTATAAGTGAAAAAAGGGTGAATGTCAGTTTCAGGCATACAATATGTGGATCCTAAGTAATTACTATGATTTTGAGGTATGTCTTTCAAAATCAAACCAAAGTTTACCTTTTGATAAAAGAGGTTATACCAAACAGTAGATAAAGCATTATACAGACAGGAGGGATGATATTGCATGGAGTTTATTACATAATGATATGGTATTTCAATTTTTATACATGAAAAAACAAGCCCATTTAGATGAAAATTATATATTTCAGGTTGAGATAGAAGAGAACAGAAAAAAGGAATTCATTTACCCAACCATTTTCATGATTTGAAGTGAGCTGGTAAGCATGAATTGGTGTTTTTCAAAATTATTCCAGTATCTGGGACAATAAAAAGGCAAGCTTTATTGAGCTACAAGAGATTGAGTCTTCCGATCGTAGCTTCCGAAAGAGAGAAGAGATTTCCGAATGTCTTCGTGAACTTGGAGTCAAATTAAAGCATCCAATCGAACGCTTTTAAATTCGCGCCGCTTTGACTCGGCTATTTCCGTGAACACTCGTGAGTGGTTCGTTTACCTTTTCGAGAGCTAGAGAGAGCGAGCAAGCTGAGCTGACTTTCCAGGCATAATGCATGCATTGGTTCTGCGCGCGTAAATGTACCCTTACTAGGCCAGTGCATATGCGTTATGCATGCATGCAGTACATACACACGTTTTCTCATAGACCAAACGAACTAGCCGCTGCCCCCGTATTTTGAATGGGGACCCAGACGGAAGGTTAGTGAAATTTTAACATTTTGAAAGCTTAATTTTACTAAATGAGTGAGTCCTTGAATTCGAAAATTATTTGTTTGTGTATTTATAAATGCAACTTTCAATATTAATGTCAAAATCTCTTAATTTTCAATTTTATATGTCTGATTCTTATCTCTTTATCTCCAATTTTTAATTGAGGCAAACACGAAGACAGTGCCTTGTCAATGAGAAAGCTCATAATCATGTTGGCTAAGGTTTCATTTTTAAATCGTTTGGTAAATCTAAATATATTAATGAGGATATAAGACTAGGCCTAAAATATATTAATGAGGATATAAGACTAGGCCTATGCAGACCTGTTAGTTTGGTTCAGATATTATTGTAGAATGATAATCTACAGAGATTTTTATGAGTGTGAGAGGTGAAATTATGACCGAGTCAGTGAGTGACAAACCTGATTGGTGATGATTAACTTGTCTTGACATCTTGAGACTGAGTGAAAAGTGAGACTGTCATGATTGAAATTATTTTGTACCTTGTGTTCATCTCTTCTGAAAGGTCCGCTAGGAACTATCACTGGAAGTATAACTTGGCCTGACAACGCGCGGAATAAAATGAAAAGATTTTTGAGATAGTTTGTCGAGTTTTTCTGAATGTTGCTGCTGTTTGTGAGCTGAAATGATGATTGAGGTTTGAGCCTGTTCTTAAATAGTAAAGTCAAAGAAGAAGATGTCCAGGTTTAGCACACCTCTCTTAAAATTACTTTAAGGAATGTATTATTATGATTTAATAAACTGCCCGTCGATGTACGTCAGCAGTGTGTTGATAATGATAGTGATAAACTTTTTTTTTGGGGGGGGGGGGCTCTAATTTTAGGCTTGTGGTCAATTTTGAAATTTGTAGATAATCCTCTGACACTCATTGAAGGCTTTTAGATGCATCATGTGGAAATTATTTCAAGAATGAACCCGTTATGTAGTGTACCAAAACTATACTATTGTAGACCTACGGCCTACCAAAGTATTAGAGCTTGGCTTTTGCTTTCACTCCACTGTTTTGGCATGTCTGACATTCAACATTGAGTGGGGCCTCTAGACCAGTAGGGGCACTGGTCCGGGAATAAGGATCGTCTTCATAAACGAAGATCGTCTTTGTAAACGCGGACAAATGCGTCCTCAAAAACAAGGATCGTCTGTTAAAAAGCAAATGTTCCATATTTTTGATTGGCACATTGGCGATGCAAAAAAGGGATTCTGTGATGATTTTCTTGATGCATTTTACATTGACTTTGTACAGAGACCTTCACATTATGAGCAATAAATCCTTGGGAAGACGGACAACCCATAAAAGTAGACGGTCAACTAGGGTTATTTTCCCCTGGGGAATCCAAAATTTGGCATTGCCAGCGGGCGGTTCGGAAACCCGCAGAGCGCCGATGAAAAAAAAACCGTCCGCGAAAATGCAGACGATCCTTGTTTATGAGGACGCATTTTGTCCGCGTTTATGAGGATATCCTCTTTTATGATCCTCATTCTCGGACCAGCGCCCCTACTGTAGACCCACAGCAATGTTCAGATAAAATCCAATGTTTTTTGTTTTTAAAATAAACATTATAAATGAAAAGGTTTTTTTGTAGTGGTTTGAAGTTTCCATAAAACCTTTTATGTTTACAAAGTGTCAAAATATGGGCATTGTTCCAAGTTATTTTGGGGAAAAAAAAGAATGAAATCGACAGTGAAACCATTTTTCAAACAAACGCAAACTGGAGTATGCTCTACGTTTATCACTCATTGACCCATCTGTATGAGGGACTGCCTGTTTTGGCCACTTCAACCAGTTGCAGAGGTAACAATGACAAAGAATCTGTTATGAACATCACATGCTCTTTTAGTCACAAGAATTAAACTTATGATAAAAAAAAGTCATATTTACAACTATTCTTATGTTGAGAACTAGTGTGTCTGCGCTCAGTTTGATAAAGAAACTTGTAAGTTATGTAAGCTATATTGAAAATGTAATTGATCTTAATCAAGTTTTTTAAATCTTTGTCTTAAATGTCTTGAATCCATACTATTTCTCAAGAGAATTTAATTAGAGATAAAATATTTTTGTCTCCTTTGCAGAACATTTGGTCAACATTGTTCAGAGAACCCAACCATCTCTTTTCAAAAGGATACCAGTGATCCAAAGGGTGCGAGGCTTGGAGTGAATAGGATGAATTCCTCTGATCCTCCGAGTCAACCCCCTCCTCCACCACCTCTCTACAGCAACACCCCTGTAGGATCATCCAGCCTTCCTACCATGCAGGAGGCGATGGGCAACTCCTCACCATCAAAGCTCCTTGGCCTTGCGTCGTCTGTAAAGAAGCCTAGTCCTGCAGCAGGTGCCTCCCATAGTCACATTCCGGTCAACCCTATCCCGGGCCCTATCCATCTCAAGATAGCACAGCCGATGCACCAGGCTGAGCCGCCACAGACGCTCCAACATACATTCCCCAGCGGTCCTCTGGAAGAACCGGACTCTGCACCACAGCCCTCTACTCAGCAGTCCTTTCCTCACTCAACTGCGCAGCCCGTCATGCCGCAAGGACAATCGACTCATCCTAGTAATGCATATGAAGAAGTAGTGCCAACTCCAGACCCATCTGGCTCCCCTGTCAAAATGCCAATCACGGATGCATCAAACTCTATTGGAACTGATTCTGATCTCGATTTGCAGCCTGTGAATGTACAACCTCCTTCAGAATCCCTTGGACAGGTATCCCCAGAGCCTTCAGGTGATATCCCAGTGACAGGCACACCTCCCGGTCAGATAGGCACTCCTATAAAGCAGAGTTCAGTTATTCCAACTCCGCCTTCTGATTCCGGACCCTCTGACACATCAGAAGCAATGTCACCTGAGATAAAGATTAAAATAAAAAAGACTATTAACAAAGGGAAATCGAGCCTTACTGCGACGTTACTCACCAATGACGGATCCCCACCGAAGACATCGCCAATTGCCAGTGACATAGATTCTGTTGCTTCTACAAAGCGCAACCTGATGGCCGGTGTTGACGGAGAGCTGTCCAGTGACCAGACGCCCACCAAACCCCAGACCGTGGCTCAGAGGAGGGATACAGCCAAGGCGGTCAAAGGGAGTAGCATCCCAAAGGGGCATTTTATCAAGCAGCCGCTACCAACCAACGATGAGAAGCCGTGCGAGTGGCTTGTTGGAGATCTTGTATGGTCAAAAGTCAGCGGCCATCCATGGTGGCCATGCATGGTAGCCTATGACCCGAACCTGGGAATCTACACCAGAATGAAAGGTGAATAGTTACTTAGCTGCCCTATCATTGAATGCTTGCGAAAAAGTTTTATTTCACCTTCCTTCCACCCTATGAACTTTGTAATATATGTTATTAATTGGATAGGAAACCCTGATAAAATAAAGACAGGGGATGCAAAAACAATGTTGTATGCTAAGTGAATTTGGTTGAAATGTATTAAGTGTAGGCCTGAGTCATGTCGGGATTTTCATAAACCGGGTCCCGACGGCCTTGCACCGATCGGGACCCGGTGTCCCGAAATCAGCTCGCAGGATTTGTCACTTGCCTCTATAAAAAGCGCATATCATCAGTATGTCCCTTAAAAGTGACCATTTTTATCAGTCAAATAAATCAACACATGCATACCTCGGCACAGATCGGTATATTCTTCCATTTGACATTATTTTCATCCATGATTGGCGATGTTTAGTGCCATTATCGGTGCCTCTAAAAGTAAAAAAACTGGAGCAAAAATAGAAAGACAACGATCGAGCCGCCATTTTGATTCATGCAGGTTGATTAAATCGGGTCAAAAAACATTAATGTTTGAATAATAAAACGGCTTTCTAAAAAGTACTTCTTTACAACATACCGATCAAATAATTTTAAAAAACAAAACAGATATTTTTTCTTTGATTTTGAACACCGCATGCTTCTTTTAAAAGCTGAAAATTACTGGGTAATCACAAGAGTTTTGGTACAGATGGCTGTTGCAAGGCAAGTTCAGACTAGTCTCAGAAAAATGCGCAGTGCTCCTCGTTAGCTGTAGTGCGTGCCAGAACGAACCCAAACAAAGACGTGATCGTAACGAGAAAAAAATCATTAAAAACTACGAGAGCACAATTGGAAAGACAACTATACTGCTCAAAATTACCATAATCAGATACATAACTTCAACAAAGAATTCAATACAGTAATCGCCCAAGAAATGCCACAGAAATTGTGATAATCTAGGAGTAACTGGGTACATTTTTATCGCTAGGGGCCTGCTGCAAATACTTGAATCCCTTGTTATACTGATTTTTACCGTAGAGGGCGGTATTTGGTTTCTATAGCCTCGTGTTCAATTTAAACACGTGTAATTCGGACATATCAGCAGGCCCATTCCGATAATGATTGTACCTATAGTAACTCCTTAAATATCACTATTTCTGTGGCTTTTCTTGGACAACTATTGTATTCTTCCTCCAAGTTATGTATCTGCTTACGATAATTTTGAGTAGTTGTCTTTCCAATTGTGCATTCGTAGTTTTTAATGATTTTTTTCTCGTTACGATCACATCTTTGTTTGGGTTCGTTCTGGCACGGATTACAGCTAACGACGAGGAGCACTGCGCATTTTTCAGACACTAGTCTGAACTTGCCTTGCAACAGCTATCCGTACCGAAACTTCTCGTGATTACCCAGTAATTTTCAGCTTTTAAAAGAAGCATGCAGTGTTCAAAATCAAAGAAAAAATATCTATTTTGTATTTTAAAAATTATCCGATCGGTATGTTGTAAAAAAGTACTTTTTAGAAAGCCGTTTTATTATTCAAACATTAATGTTTCTTTCAACCTGATTTATTAATCCTGCCGAGAGACCCGGCAGTAGTAGCTAGCTAGCAGCTGGCAACAACAACCCCATGGGGCGAACTGCTTTGCAACCCATATTTATATCAGCAGTTCGGATTGATTCAGGATGAGCTAGAATATGATTGGTAACAATTAAATACTTAATTTTCAAGGTGGAATGATTTTAGTGGTGTGCAATACTGCAATTTCTTACATATTTCATTATTTTTTTCGGAGCGTCGGTTCTCTAAAAACGAAACCGGGACCCGACGGCAACGTTCGGGTCCCGGTGTGATCGACCGTACCGACTCAAGCCTAATATAAGTGGAATATTTAAGACATAAAAACAGGGCAGGATGATATTCACTTAAACAAAATGTCCTTGAAATTTATTGTAGAAAATAAACTTGAATTGCTGTTGACTTTTTCCATGTTCAATCTCTTGGGTTTGTGCGTTACAATTTTCTTGCGCCATGGCAAGAATGGGAGTAAAAGATTTATTGTTATTTTGTCTTTATGTTCACAGGTTCCATTGGGAAAACATACCGAATGTACCATGTGCAATTCTTTGGAGAGGTCCCGGAGAGAGGCTGGGTGAGCGGAAGTAGCATGAAGAAGTTTTCAGGACGTGACCAGTATGATTCTCTAGTTGAAGAGATGGTCAGCAAAGTCCGTAAGGCAGAGAGGTCGCGCATGCTGAGCAAGCTGGCTGTGAAACCGTGCAGGAGGAACGCTTGGGATGCCGCCATTTCAGAATGTGAAAAGGCGCTGCCTATGAGCAGACACGAACGCAAACTAAATTTCACATTCAAGTATGAGATGCCCAAGGCTGGTGCTGGTGCTGTAGCTGAACAAATCGACATAGTGTCACTTGGGGATTCCCCAAAGATGAAAGCCAAGAGGGCGTACAAGAAACAGAAAGAAGAAGCTCCAACTCCTGATGCCAGTGGTGATAAGCAACTGCAGATCGACCAAACTCCAGAAGCAGCCAAGAAAGAAAGCAAGAAAGAAAAACCCGAGTCTGATACACCAAAGAGAAAACGAGGTCGGAAGACGAGTCAGTTCTTAGAGTTCTCCAAGCATTTCAAGGTGGAGATTGTGAAAGAGAACCCTGGCATCGGTCAGAGGGAGATCTATGAGAAACTGCAAGAGAAGTGGGAGAGTCTGTCTGAAGAGGATAAGGAGAAGTATGTGACCAAGCCTCCAACCCCACCCTCTACTAAGAGAGGTATGTATGATCTAGTGCCACAGACTAACACAATGCAATGATATCTTCATTTGTTTTGTTTGGGGAAGGGGAAGGTGTTGGCCTACAAGAGCAGCATGACATAGCCCTTAAACATATTTTCATCGACTAGACGTGTGACTAGTGAAGCTAAATTTTGACCAATAAGAAAGTAAATTACTTCAAGGGAAGTGCGGTATGCATCCAGTATGGGAATTGTGTACATATATGAAAATTTGAATTTCATAGGTGTTAGTCTCTTACTCTGGAACTAAATTAAACACTGCAGAATTTATTTATAGTTATCTTTGACAATGCACTACTATACACAAGATTTAATAACATTTATTCCAATTAATTAAATAAATTAAGTTCAAGGAGGTCCATATCATGATGACAGTGTACTTGTTGAACATCTGACTAATCATCTGAGAAAAAAAACTCCTTTTCTTGCTATGATGACACGTCAATCCTCAATAATATGAAACCTGCATATTGAAGTGTGATGTTGATCTTTGCTTGTATAGAGAGGAAGAGGAAGGGTTCTCCAGAGCAAGAGAACGAGACTGCTGCACCTGTCAAGAGATCCAAGCGGGAATCTAAACCATCCAAGAAACTCCAAGAAGCAGACCTGTCCAGTCTGGGGTTTTCCCCCAAGGTTGTGGCTTCCATCAAGGTATGTAGACAGCATTGTAGTTAATGCTAAATATATTACTCATTGCGGATATAGTATCGAAAATAATATCGCTAGTGATATTCGTTTGTCTCGCAATGTGGTCAATAAGGAATCTAAAAGATCACGACGTTTCGTATGCTACTGCAATACTTCGTCAGGTGATAAAAACTGTTGTAAGCAAGGGTCTTTTATACTTTACGGGAGGACCGTAAAGCGGTCTAAAATTCGATCGATAATTGGAACAATAACGCCCAATGCCTATTGGTCGACGCACACGGTGATCGACCAATCACCAAGGCCGCTGGTTCGGCCGCTGGTTCGGCTGATGCACCAGGCCTATTGGCCGACGCATACGGTACTCGACCAATCAACGGGCCGCTGGCTCGGGCCGTCTGCTGAATGGAATCGACCGTTGTTGGCTGGCAGGACGGCGAGTGTCATGGCGGCGTATCGTCCGCATCCAAAATTCGGGGATATCGATCCCGTTGTCTCTGTTGAAATTATTAGGATTGAGACGGATATTGATAGCTTCTTTTACCCTCCGTGTATACCAATGCCGTTCTTGGGAAAGGCACTGAACCCCGTCCCAGTCTGGTTGATGCTGGTTGTCCCAAGCATGTTCGGCTACGGCTGAGTTGTCAGTTCGACGGAGTCTGACGTCCCTCTTATGCTCAGTGATTCTTTCTTTTATCGGACGGGCAGTTTCACCGATGTAGGATCTATCACATCCTTTACAAGGGATGTTGTACACAATGCCGTCCCGTCTATGTGGAGGAATTGGATCCTTGGGGCGTGTAAGTTGTTGACGTAGGGTGGTATCTGATCTGAAAACCGTTCGAATGCCATGGCTCTCTAGGCGGCGCTTGAGTTGTTGGGAGACCCCATCAATGTACGGCAAGACTGTAAAAGTCTTGTATACCTTCTGATCCCTGGGTTCCGACGATCTATTCTTGGTATTGTGTATAAAACGGCGTGGGTAACCGTTGAGACTCAGGGCACTGCGAACACGGGTCCGTTCTGTGCATGGCTGTTGTGGACTTGTCACAATGCGTGAAGCTCTGTCAAATAGACATTTCACTAGACCTCTCTTCACCGATATGGGATGGTGAGAGTCAAACGCTATGTACTGGTCTGTGTGGGTAGGCTTCCTATAGACTGAGGTGGAGAGCCTATGGTTGTCGTGTCTATGAACTAGAGTGTCTAAGAATGCTATCTTCCCTTCACACTCTATCTCTGATGTGAACTGGATGGTTGGTTCAAGGCTATTCATGTGTTTAAGTAGCTTATCTGTTTCAGAGATGGGAACTATGATGAAGGTGTCATCTACGTATCTCTTCCAAACACGAGGCAAGCAAGAGAGGGGACATGTGTCCAACGCTTCTTCTTCGAAACTCTCCATGTATAGGTTGGCCACAACAGCCGAGACTGGACTGCCCATGGCTGCCCCTTCTGTCTGTTCATAGTATGAACCTTTATACAGAAAATATGTGGATCGTAGAACAAACTCGAGGAGTTGAGTGAGTTGTTCCGGTGAGAGTGCGGTCCGGGTAGACAAATTGCTGTCTGATTGTAAGCGTTGCAATGTAGCATTGCATGCGCCCTCAATCGGTACATTGGTGAAGAGTGAAACTACGTCAAACGAAACCATGCGTTCTTGAGTACCGATGGTTTGCTCTGCTATGAACTCTGCAAAACCACTCGAATTGGGAATCGTATATTCAGTCAAACCGGTGAGCGGAGAAAGAATTTCAGCTAGGTACTTTGAGAGGTTATAGGCAAAGGAGCCTATGCATGACACTATAGGTCGTAATGGTACTGTGGGTTTGTGTATCTTGGGTAACCCGTATATTCTAGGAGGTTGCTTTTGTGTGGGTTTCAGTCTACGATAGGTCGGTTCATCCATCACATTGTCTTTCTTTAGGTTCAGCAAGGTGTTGGTAAGCTTGCGAGCCAAACGATCTGTGGGATCTTTCTTTAATACACGATACGGACCAGACTCCAATAAGTCGGTCAATTTCTCATGGTATATTGTGGTGTCTAGAATGATTGTGGCACGACCTTTGTCGGCTGGAAGAATAGTAATACTATCATCAGCCTTCAAAGTTTTGAGAGCGGTGTGCATTTCTTTCGAAATGTTGTGTTTAGGGGGGCGTGCTTTTTGTAGGATGTTGTCTACATCTCTGCGGGCGGCGTCGGCCGACTCCGCATCAAGATACTTGACCGCTGTCTCAACTTTCGCAATTATTTCGGTAGCTGGAATCCGTCTAGGGGAGACGGCAAAGCCGAGGCCTTTCTTAAGAATCTCTTCTTCCGAAGAAGTGATCGTTCTAGAGGATAGGTTAATAACCCACTTCTCCTCATTCGCTAATGAGGGCACCGTCCTGCTCGACTTTGGCTGTGTAAGTTTATCAAATTTCGTTTGTTGTCTCGTTTTACATTTCATGAAGACATCTCGGTAGATATCTTCATTAACCTTCACTATCTCATCGCTATGTTGGGGGACTAAGTTCGATATGACTTCGGCCTTCAAAGTTTCATATTCGGTCTTGGCCGAGCCAAGAGTGCGTCTGGTTAGAAAAATCCGTTCTTTTAAGAAACGACGGGATGCCGTTTCAGCTGCCTTCTTTGCCCCCATGGTACGCATCGGGGGTTTAATCCGTAGGTCATTGGGGACCACGGATGCTTTAATGCAACGAACCAAAAAGGTTAAGTGATTGGTGAACCGGGCCACCTTCTTGCTACAACGTTCATATCTACGCATCAGTTTCAGGGCAGGGCGCCCGTATGTTCGATCAATAATGCTAAATATATTACTCATTGCGGATATAGTATCGAAAATAATATCGCTAGTGATATTCGTTTGTCTCGCAATGTGGTCAATAAGGAATCTAAAAGATCACGACGTTTCGTATGCTACTGCAATACTTCGTCAGGTGATAAAAACTGTTGTAAGCAAGGGTCTTTTATACTTTACGGGAGGACCGTAAAGCGGTCTAAAATTCGATCGATAATTGGAACAATAACGCCCAATGCCTATTGGTCGACGCACACGGTGATCGACCAATCACCAAGGCCGCTGGTTCGGCCGCTGGTTCGGCTGATGCACCAGGCCTATTGGCCGACGCATACGGTACTCGACCAATCAACGGGCCGCTGGCTCGGGCCGTCTGCTGAATGGAATCGACCGTTGTTGGCTGGCAGGACGGCGAGTGTCATGGCGGCGTATCGTCCGCATCCAAAATTCGGGGATATCGATCCCGTTGTCTCTGTTGAAATTATTAGGATTGAGACGGATATTGATAGCTTCTTTTACCCTCCGTGTATACCAATGCCGTTCTTGGGAAAGGCACTGAACCCCGTCCCAGTCTGGTTGATGCTGGTTGTCCCAAGCATGTTCGGCTACGGCTGAGTTGTCAGTTCGACGGAGTCTGACGTCCCTCTTATGCTCAGTGATTCTTTCTTTTATCGGACGGGCAGTTTCACCGATGTAGGATCTATCACATCCTTTACAAGGGATGTTGTACACAATGCCGTCCCGTCTATGTGGAGGAATTGGATCCTTGGGGCGTGTAAGTTGTTGACGTAGGGTGGTATCTGATCTGAAAACCGTTCGAATGCCATGGCTCTCTAGGCGGCGCTTGAGTTGTTGGGAGACCCCATCAATGTACGGCAAGACTGTAAAAGTCTTGTATACCTTCTGATCCCTGGGTTCCGACGATCTATTCTTGGTATTGTGTATAAAACGGCGTGGGTAACCGTTGAGACTCAGGGCACTGCGAACACGGGTCCGTTCTGTGCATGGCTGTTGTGGACTTGTCACAATGCGTGAAGCTCTGTCAAATAGACACAGCGGCCTTGGTGATTGGTCGATCACCGTGTGCGTCGACCAATAGGCATTGGGCGTTATTGTTCCAATTATCGATCGAATTTTAGACCGCTTTACGGTCCTCCCGTAAAGTATAAAAGACCCTTGCTTACAACAGTTTTTATCACCTGACGAAGTATTGCAGTAGCATACGAAACGTCGTGATCTTTTAGATTCCTTATTGACCACATTGCGAGACAAACGAATATCACTAGCGATATTATTTTCGATAGCATTGTAGTTTGATAGACTTATTGAGTGAGAAAGGATCGTAACCGATATTCTTTATTGATCGTTGACATGTTCCTTAAGGCTTCTGATAAAATGTTGACACTCTCAGGACATTTTAGTAAGCTATGAGGTAGAGTAATTCTTTGACAAAAAGAATACACATTCATCTTTGTTGGGTGTGTATACTCCGTTGAAAGAACAATTGAAATATTAACTGAAGGAAGATAATTTCGATAGTAATCACTATATTCTGAGAACCTGTTAATGGATTACAATCAAACTTGAATTTTTAAAATTGCTTCTGTTTTGGTTTGTAAAATCGCTCTATGGCGGTGGCATCATTTTCGACTGCATGCAGTCGAAGATCCATCTACAATCCATCTACAATGTAGTTCTTTATGTGAGTCCTTTCTTAATTCCCTCTTATCTAAGTATAGCATTTTTATTCTTTGGTGGTTCCTCTCATATTTTCCTCTTACCTCAGAAATATAGCGAAGCTTCTCAATCTGAATCCCAAGCTTCTGACGGCTTTCTGTCCCCGTCGAGAGAAGCAGTTGCTCCCAAGAAGAGCAAGGCAAGATCGTTAGAAGCACCCCAACCTGTTCCCACTGCCGAGGCTTCAAGCACCAAGAGGGCGAGGTCTAGGAAAAGCCTGCAGACTCCTGCTGACGCCACGGACAAACCTGGCAAGAAGAAGAGGGCAAGGAAGGGAGAGAGTTCCGTCGTCGAGGGAGGATCAGGCACCCCCAAACCGCAGGCTATAACATCAGATGTAAGATACCACACGAAACAGGACTGACTTAGCTATCCATTAAGTTGGAAATGCAAACCAGAGCTGTATTATAAAAACTGTTAGGAAAACAATGTTAATGTCATGGTAAACTGGAAATTGCGCAGAATTTACACTTGAGTTTGTGCAGACAATGTCCTGACTGATACAGAAAATTTTCATCGGTTGGGGATAAACATAAAATGTAGTTTCTAAAGCTTCTACCAACCTTGAATTTTGTGGGCAAGCTTTCGTCCACTCCTGTGGACTTTCTCAAGCTAAGTGATCAGTCATTGAAATGTCCTGACTTGTGCTAATTTTGAAATGTTATGACAAATAACATACATTTACTAACATCAAAGATGACATTGTTTTCAAAATACCACCCCTGATAATTTGAAGAGAAACCTATATGAAAACAAAGTTTTCTATTCATTATTTCACCAAATCCATGAACTTGCCATTAATCTTATGATAGACCCTAATCCTGTAAACAGACAGAGGTGTAAGACTTAAAGCCCCACTGCACTCCTTAAAGCTACTTGCACCCTCTATATAGCAAACTAATCGGTGCCTGTTGGTCCCCCAAGATGCCCTTTTTCTTATGTTAATTGATAACCACCTGTCAGTGACCTTGCAGAGAGGTCTAATCCCCCTTGGCCAAACTAGTGCAGACGGTCTTTTAAAAAAAAAGAATTGCAAACCATGTCATGTTTTATCAATTTTCCAATTCTTTCTACTTGCAGATGAGTCAGGACTTTGCTGAGATGCAGGAGGATGATGACGAGGGAGGTCTTATCATCGATACAGACCTTATAGCCGATGCCATCCAGTCTGTCGGTGAAGGGCAGAAATGCGATCCTCACAGTGGTAATAATCATCACAATCCTAATATTCCCTAGCATAAAGACCAATTAACCTCTAGGAATACTGTTACCCTCTTGTGGTCATTCATTCAGAAATGGTATTTGGGATAAAGAAAACTTTCTTCCGATATCACTGTTTTAATCTGGCTTTCTTTTTGGGGGAACGGGTGTAGAGGTCTGTGATTTGGGGGGAATTGCTCCATTGTCCTTGAACGTAGGTCAAATGACATTTACAACGATCATTATTTGGTGCTTCTATCATGACATATTACTAATTTATGTCATTAATAACATTAACCTTGCACTTAACTTGATATTACTTTACAAGCAAGGGTTTTAAATAATTTAGCTTCAATTACTAAAGCTATTATAAAAGGCATATTGAAGGAGTAGCCGATTTAAAAAAGTTTTGTTTGTTTTTAAATCGCTTTTGCCGCTGCTTTTTATGCCTCCTCTACAAAGTAGCCGGAGGCATTATTTACTTTAGCACCGATCCACACTGACAATTTGAAAAGCACCCTGAGGAATACTTTCTTTTTTCAAAGCACATGCATTTATCGAACCAATGTTTTGCTCCATTTGTAGTAGCATTCAACTTAAGTATATGTCGGGCAAAACACATTAAATGATAACAAAAGAACATGGCAAAACTGACACAAACATTGTTTGTGTCAGTTTTGCCATGTTCTTTTGTTATCATTTAATGTGTTTTGCCCCATGCGCCCTTCCACAGGCCAACAATGGCTGCCATTAAGGACGTTCCGCAGTAACGTTCCTGCGCACCATAGCTACACAGGGCCAGCTGATCATGTATTTACCATGTACGATACCAGAAACTCCAGGGGAGTGTTTCACAAAGACTAAGATCGACTTTAAGTTGGACTTAACTATGGCAGGCCATTCATGCCACTGTTTGCTCTCACCATTGGTCTCTCAATTATGATCTTTAGATAATATTTTCCTTCCATAATGAATTATAAAAAAATGACAACTCTGTAGATTTGTGACCATGATTTGTCTCTTGAGAAACCAATGCCAGGAATGGTTAGAGAAACTAGCGGCATGAACAGCCTGCCATTGTTAAGTCCAACTTAAAGTCAATCTTAGTCTTTGTGAAACACCCACAGGTATTGTGCATAACCAGCTGGCCCTGGGCACCTGAACATTACTGCATAATGTCGTTGGAAGTGACATCCTTCAAGGTTCAAAGAAGGTGTAGCTAATATTTTTTGAAAGCCCATTCTCTGATGTCTTATGACACACCTTGCGTCATGCCTATGCTTGAGGCCAGAATGTATGTTCAGTCTGAAGGGTAGAATGACTGTTCTGATGAAAGAAGGTAAATTCAACGTCTCTGGTTGGATTTTGTCGTGGTCTTGGCCTGTTGATGATTCGTTTGTGATGTTTTGCAAGGATTTTACTGGAAAAACTGGACTGAAGTGTTGTCACTGATTGTGTTTTTGCAGTGCTACAACAGTGTTTAAAGCTACATGTAGTAGATCTTTTATAGGGAACCAGTCACTAAAAAAAAATTGCTCTGTATGTTTGGTGTGCTATTCCAATATATTTTTGTTCAAAATATCAGGGTTATTTTTTTCTTTTGATGACTCGCCCCCTTTCACACCTCTCTCTCTTCCTAAGCCTTGCAGAAGTAGGAAAGAATATTGACTTTTCTAACTTAATTTTTCTGCATCAATAGGCAATGTACAAGATACCTAGAGAGCCATTTCTTTTGTCTCTAATTTAAGACAAAAACTTATACTGAAACTGTCAAGTAGCAAATAGTCTTTGTGCAATTATAACGGGAGTGAGTACTACAAGATAATTAATTACCAATGAAAATCTGCTGGCAGATTGCTATATAATATATCTATCTGTTGTCAAGCATGCTCACACTCAAAGGCTTATTCCAAACAAGAACTCTTAATCTTTTGATATTGCATTTTTGTGTGTGATATCTTTACACCACATGACTTATCATATATTTAAAGCTCTATGCCACCATGGTCCGTCGTAGCATGATGTTTTATAGGACTTGACATTCCTATAACGTCATCACATTGAATGTCTCTCAAACTGCAGTTCATTGAAATGTCCTTTAGACTGACCGACTGTATTAAGTGTTGATTCTATGAAATTAGATAGATTAGTTATTTAGTCAAATATGATTTACCGGTAACTATGGATTTTGGAAAGGAATGCAGAGTTCCCTATTTGTAGTTCATCTCCATATCATAGTATACTAGATTCTAACTTTCAATTTTTGTTGTTGTTTTTATTTTATTTCAGAGATATGTCCATACCCATAGACTGCCCCAGTGTCTATCGTGGTATGCACATTGAAGGAAAAGATGTCTTCTTTTTATCGGTGCTGTTGCATGAAATACTCTCATATTTATGGCAAATAGAATAATGAGGGGATACCCCATTTATTTAGAGAATATAAATGGAATACAGATCATTTAATTTAAGGATTGGTCGCCAGCAAGCAAGAACAGTTCGCACCCATTAGTTTATTTAAATGTGTATTTTATTCAAGAACATCCTACATGCACTTTAAATTTAGATATAGAAATATGATTTACTAGATGTGTTCAATTTAGCCTAGGAATTTCTCTATTAATTGCGTACCACTTTCAGAATGAAGTTGAATTATGGAAGCAGTTATAATGTTATATAGCAGATTAGTATGTGCCATTCTGCCATTGATTACTCCATATGGTCCAGTGCACTATTTGTTCTACGTTATGATCATATGTGCCTTGTGCACTGTAAAGATGTATGATGAGGGTAACCTAATCCTATGTTAGCATATGACCAATACTGCATACTACCACCGGGATGTCACCATTACTGCTTACGGTACTTTATGTGTATCCCATAGGTGTCTAGCCAACTGTGCCATGTAAAAGTCTGTATGCATGACATAGGGATTCAGTTTGGGGTGGGGGGGGGGGGGGGGCTGCCTCAATAGGACCTTGCAATGTCTTATATCTAATACATCAACTATTTGAGTTATTTTAGTTTTTTCTGTAAATACACTCCGAGATATACAGTATTAATTGTATTGGTAATAGCAATTATGTACTTAATATTTATATAGTTGGAGGTGACATGATAAGAGTAGTTCTGCCTTATGCCAGATTGCCTTTATTTAAGATTAAAAGATGCCACTGAAAGTCTGGAACAGGTTTTCATGCATAAACTGTAGAAAATTACTTTATTTGTGTATTTTACTACCTAATTGAAGAAAGATACAAAAATGCTGGGTTGTGCAAATGTTGAGAGAGTGTATATCTTGTATTAAAGAGATTCTCATTTCACAATTGAAGTATTTAAACACAGTTTTTACTAGCACACAGTGAATAAGTATTGTAAAGAGAAGCCAAATTTGCCTCGACCAGTACTTGATATCAAGTCTTATAATTGCAAGGACAGATTGAAGATTATTTGTAAATATATTTAATTATAGATTGTCATGCCAATTTAGTGAGAAAATAAACTTCCATTGAACTCTTCAATCTAACAGACACAGTTATGCTTGCATTGTTTAGTTGTCTCTCTTTCTCTGCGAAAAGGTTGCTTTTGTTTGTTGGTGGCATCTTGTGTCAATATTTTAGTTTCATGGCTGCCCTCTGCTTGCAATCTTTTGCTTTTTGCATGTTGACTTTTTGTTTGCTGCTTCGCTCTCATCATTGAGTAAGATTTGTCTGTCTTTTCTTGGCTTGGTAGTAGTAGATGAAAAGCATGAGTTTGGTGCAGCATGTTTGCTGCCCTCTAAGCACGAAGCCTTCCTTGAAGCACCCACCTGTGCAATACTACAACACATGATGTGGTGCTTTGTCGTAGTTGAAAAATGCAGAGTCTGGAGTAGGCAGACTAGTCTCTCATCGTTTCTACTTCTAGGGGCTGCCGGATTTCAATAATTCTATTTGGATAAACCATTGAATAGCAAAAAATTGAGTATAGCGCACATTTCCTTTAAACTTTATCCTTTGTTATCTCAGGTGTAAAATTCAAAGATTAATGACATCTCTAGCCAGATCTGCCTTTAGCAGGCAAATATAGTGTAGGTAGAGCAGGATAATTGAGTCTCATACTCTGAGCGTGCCTAGATCTGTTCCAACCTTGCTCATAGAACACCATTTCTTGTTTACATATGCGAGAGAAACAGGAAATTTATACTTGTTATTTCTGACAAATTCTGTCCCAGACGGAATTTTCAGCTGGGTCTAAAGAGTTGATTGACCTGAAGGTAGTTAAGAAAGCAGAGCTCCACACTGACTTTTTGGTTTGTTGAGGGTCCGGATTCTGGACTGAAATTGTTCGATCAATATGCATTGAGCCCTATGTAGAAATTGTTGGGGTCCAGACCTAGATTATGGGCGCCCATGTGTCAAGCCCTGTAATAAAGGCAAACTACGGTAGCAGTTATATTGGTCGGCTACACTTCATTGGTGATCTTCAGTTTCCCAGACCAGCTGAGCTTAGAAGTACCAAGAACGGAACAAGTTTATTATCTCTTTGTCCTTGTTATCAGATGATACAAAGTTGTTAAGAATATTTTGTGAATCCACAGTCCACACATATGATGGTAGTAAACTGAAACACAATGGCAGTTAGGCCTTTAAAAAAAAGATTTTGTATTGCCTTTTAGGTGTCAAAACATGGTTCGGTCGATCGGAAATCTTTTTCTTTTTTTTAAACTTCCCCCCCCCCCCCCCCCCCCTCTTTGGGCTGATATTTCTCAGTTTTGATTGCTTTAATATTTTTTTTCTCTAAAAAATGGTTTTTAAAAAAAGTTTTTAAAAAAGCACCCATAGATTTCAAGATTTTGGGGTCAGTCACAAAGGGCAATACAACATCTTATTTGTTTAGGCCTTATGAAGTCTGCCCTTCCTTGGACCTTGTGGCAGATTAGCCCTGTGCTAAACAAGTTATCCAATAAAGTCTACTACTACTTCATATTGCTGACTTTAATTTGATTTTTACCAAGAAAAATTAAGGGGAAAAAATGGAAAAGTAAAGGCGAAGAAGACGGTGAATATTGTACCAGCTTACTGTTCCCAGAAATTACACTAAAGAGTGAAAGAAACCAAAACGTTAAAGCAATTTAATGAATAAACAAACAGGTGCATGGAATTCATTCTAGATCCCTCGCTCTTAAACAAAAGGAGAACAGAAGTTTTATACTAGCGTAAGTGTTGCATGATGGCCATCTCTTCTATAGCAACTGGCCTTTTTTAAGACGGAACAATGCAAGACGAGAGAGAACGCTTGTCCATTTCACGTCATCTTGTGGTTCATAACTTACATTTTGCCATTGTACGTTTTCTCTCATCTCTAGTTTCATGCCTGTTTAATCAATGCCTGCAGTGAATGTAGACTAATGTATGGTGTGCCTTATGTTTTGGCTTGTGTTTATTGCCAATGTTTAAAGGGAATTAGTTTGTGTGAGTGTCCTCTGATGCAATTCTTCATAAGGGTTGAAATGGATGCGAGAAATAGATCGGGAAACTTGGAAAGTGACATACATGTAGAGAGGGGGAGGGGATCAGACAGACAGACAGAGAAAGAGAGACGAGACATACAGGCAGACAGAGAGAAAGAGAAACATGGATGTTTAAACAAAAGAATGGGAGAGTAATTGAAGAACATACACTATGAATATGACGGACAAAGAAAGCAGACAAAATATACAGTTCCTCAGGTAGACAAAGGAACATCCCTTCACTGCTATTATGTAAAAAATGTGTAGAACAGGTGAATATGCAAGTGACACCTGTTCTACACATTTTTACATAATAGCAGTGAAGGGATGTTCCTTTGTCTACCTGAGGAACTGTATATTTTGTCCGCTTTCTTTGTCCGTCATGTTCATAGTGATAGTTGAAGTGTGATTCTGCAAGCATGAGATGTAAAAGGAGGAGAGGGGAAAAGTTTGATTTTGTAAAGAAGATAAATTTATTGAAATTTTGGGGACAGTTGCCACCTGGACAACTGCTAACTCACCCCCCCCCCCCCCCCTCCCTCCCCCATCCCTGTCATTTATCACATCAGAAGCAACCTTGAATAGATAAACATTATTAATGATAAAAAAATAACATCTAAAACTGATTACCGGTACTGTAATATTTACAGTTTTTGTGAATCAATATCCTATCCTAACTTGATTTTGCCAGAGAAAGAATCGTAACTGATTTTCTTTATAGAATGTTAGTGTCATGTTCCTCGAGGCTTCTGATGAAATGTTGACTTTCTCAGGACATTTTAGTAAGCTATTAAGGTAGAGTAAATCATTGACAAAAAGAATACTCATTCATCTTTATTGGGTGTGTATACTCCGTCGAAAGAACAATTTAAATATTAAGTGAAGGAAGAGACTTTCATCAGTATTTCAAATAGACAGTAGAAGAAGGGGTCTTGAGGAGATCAGAAAGAGCGATGGTATGGAAGATGTGATGTGAAACTCTCCTATAGAAAGAACACAAGTGAGCTAATGGAAAGGTTGGGTGTTGAAGAAAATGTGGTAGCAGTGGTAAAGAGTAGTGGATTGAGATGGATGGGTCATGTGTTGAGAAGGGAAGATGATGACCTGTGGAAAGAGCATGGGATCTGGAAGTGGATAACATTTATAAGAGAAAGGAAGACCAAAGATTTCATTAGGAGATTTAAAGGTGAAGGAAGCAAGCAGTGATGTTGGTCTAAATGAGGGGGATACTGGAGACAAGAAGTGGAGAGACCATTCAGTAGTATACCAATAATACACAGCAGTGAGGGCATTAGTAAGAATTACCCACTCAAGGTACCTTTTGAACAGTCTAACATTGTTTTGAAGGTACCGAGTGTTGGTAATTTTACTAATACCTGGACAAAATAACCGGTCATTATCAAAATTACGTGTTAGGCCAAATAAATGCCTGGTCACGTGTACGCTCTCAACCAGTCATTTGATTAGGATCCACGTCATCTTATAATTTCATTTATTTCCATTTGTGCACAGTTGCCAGTTCAGAGACCGATGTCTCGTCCCAGCATGGGGGTAGTACTACTGGAAGCTCTAATGGCGTTGCTAACGGCAGCGGTAAGGAACGACCAGCCGGAGGGGGCGGAGCTGCCAAGAAAGAGAATGTGTGCCAGGTAAGAAAATTGTTGTCTTCCCCATGTTGATGCTTACACACCTACATGCAGGAGGAAACTAGATGCTTTATGTCCGTTGCAGTGTTGTCATCTACAATGTATATAAGGCTTTCTAGTGGTACAATAAATCAGTGTATTCAATATCTTTAGTGCAGTACCTGGATGACCGACCAATATTGTTTCAGGGTTCGTACGGGTCATGGAAAACCTGGAAAGTCATGGAATTTTACTTTATTGCTTTTAAGGCCTTGAAAGTCATGGAAAATTATTTTTTCCATTGGAAAGTCATGGAAAGTCATGGAATATCAAAATTATGGACAACTATAGTATTTTCTCACTATACAAGTGAATAAATGGAGATATTTCAACCATTTTCTTCTCGTATTTTCTTTCATTCGTAACATACCGACTGATTGTACTTGTGAATGTGTTCACTATGATCGATGGATAAGCGCTGTGTACGTGGGTGTGTACGTGTACGATACGAACTACGTGTGTATGGTCAGTGTATGGCGGTACGGTCCACATCGTGCGCACATGGCTAGCTTGCGAGCGAGCTCGCTAGCGCTAGCTCAGTTCAGCAAGCTAGCGCACGTGTACGTGTGCAGTGTGTGTGTGCATATGATGATGGTGCCAACGCGACATGTGACACTCCAAGAACGAATGTAATGCCTCGATTGCACTTTGGCTTTGCATTAAATTGCGACCACTTAGACTACTACAATTTTTACACTTCTCCAATAAATGAGGAAAAAGTAAATTAGTAATATTTGTTTTTTAATTTTCATTATTTAAATAAAAAAGGAACAATACTGACGTGTCAACAAGGCAAATTGGCAGCGCTAGCTCGTTGACGATCTATATATCGACGCGACGGCATGTGTTTTGAAACTTTTGTGCATGTGTTGATTCTTCATGAAACGGAGTTGTTTATTTTCACAGACCTTGGAACTCGTCACGTGGATATTTTCACCATTACAAATTTTGTGGAAGTGATATTCAAAATGCCTGGAAATTGTCATTTTAAGGATGCTTGGTTAGAACACCCGGATTACCGTGGCTGGATTTTGAAAGAAAGTTCCGATCTGGGGACTGCTAGATGTGCTGTTTGTATGTGTAAATTCAGTGTCCGTAATATGGGCGAAGCAGCCGTCAAGAGCCACAAGAAGAGTGAAAAACACACAGCAAACCTCCAACAGCAACAACGTCGTAAGTGAGCATTTTTAATGTGAATTTTACCGATCCTTTATTGAGCATGAATCCAAATAATGACTGATAATAATTATATAAAAATGAAAGATTTGAGATTATTTAGCGATGCGATGTCACCTCGCAGGCATTGGTTACTGCTTACTGCGACCAGCCCGTTCGGGAGCGTCCCCGGCCCCGGGCCGGGCCGGCTAGGTTACTGCATGCAACAGCCCGAACGCTAACCCAGGGGGCTCCGCACTCACACGCCAGTGTTGTACCGGGCACTGTATGTGGACTGCAGAAAAAAAAAATAATAATAATTTACCTTAAAATTGACCCCAAAAATCATAAAACTAAATTTTGTACTTACAATTGGGTCCAACAGTTTGCTTGCCTTGAGAAGTATTTCCTCCTTTCTATTTCTTTAAAATATGTTTTTAAGGAATGAGTCAAAAATTAGTCCACTTGTCTTAGTGACTTACATCAATTGGCCAAAAGTTGCCGTGAATTTTTTTTTTTTTTCCTTCCCCATACTGTCAAACGGTTGTCAAAATAGGAAAACGTTTATGCTTTTAATGGTCGTTTGAACGGCAGTTAAACGTTTTGACTCGGCCCTAAATCTTACCAAATGATGATATTTATATTTTATTTATTTTAATAGACATTTTTTTCTTTTCTCCTAGATTCTACTCTCTCACTCAAGAGCTTCTTCAAGGCAAAAGGTGCAGAAAGTTCATCAGTATCTATCACGTCTACAGATGCAACAACCAGTACTTGTGCGCCATCAACCTCTAAAGTGACAACTCCCATTCCTGTTGCTGCAAGAGAGGAAACTTTAAAAGCTGAAATACTCTGGTGTCTGAAAGTGGTGGAGGATCATTTATCATTTCATTCTTGCCAGCACAACAGTGAGCTCTTTCAAAGAATGTTTCCGGACTCAGCTATTGCTAAGGGTTTCACGTTGTCAGAAACAAAATGTCGGTATATGACGGTGTTTGGTTTGGGCCCATATGTGCAAGACCTCCTTTATGACAACATAAAACAATCAAACCACTATGTGATACTGTTTGATGAAAGCCTCAACAAGAAGCTCCAGAAAAAGCAGATGGACTTCCTCATAAGAACATGGCAACACAATGAAGTTTGCACTCGCTACTTGACGTCTGTGTTCATCGGACATGGTTCAGCTGTTCACCTCAAGGAAGAACTGAATAAAGTTCTGCACACAGTTGGCTTGGAAAAATTACTGCAAATATCAATGGATGGTCCCAACGTTAATTGGAAGATGTATGATGACTTTACGCGAGAGTACACTGCTGACCTGACCAAATCCATACTGAATATACATGTAGGCTCATGCGGGCTCCATATAGTTAATGGTGCTTTTCTGACAGGTGCCAAGGCTGCTGACTAGGAGGTGGAAAGCTTTCTATCATCCTTGTATTACCTGTTTTCTGATTCCCCTGCCAGAAGAGAGGATTATCAGAAGATAACTGGAGATCATACCATGCCACTTAAGTTTTGCAAGACCCGATGGCTGGAAAACCTTCCTGTTGCAGAGAGAGCAATCAGCATCTGGGAGAGTGTATGTGCGTATGTTAAAGCAGTAGAAGAGAAGAAAATCCCTCACCCAAAGAACAAGTCCTTTGAAACTGTTTCAAAATGTACTCATATAACTGATTTCTTAGCAAGACTGTACTTCTTCATATCTGTTGCAAAGCTGGTCAATCCTTTCCTAACAGACTATCAGACTGATGCACCAATGCTGCCCTTTTTAGCTGAAGACCTTACTAGAATGCTTGCATCCCTTATGCAGCGATTTTTAAAGCTGGACAGGAGTACCATTACTTCTCCTTACAAGATAATGCAGGTAGATGTTAGCAGTGAGGCCATTCAGCTGCCCTTGGCCAAGTTGGACATTGGATTCTACACTGAGAAGAAGCTGAAAGATCTGAAGGCGAAAAATATCATCAGTGAGCTGAAAGTTCTGGAATTTCGCACTCAAGCAAAGAAGTTTCTTGCTGCAATGACCCGGAAGCTCATTGAGCGATGTCCGCTTAAGTATGCACTTGTGAGAAATATAGGATGCTTGAGTCCAAAGAACATGGCAAAAGACAAAGAAAACTCCACTGCAAAGCTGAAGAGGGTGCTTAACACCCTTAGTGATGCCCACAGACTTAAGGATTCATGTGACGATATCCTAAGAGAATACTCAGAAGCATGTGATGAGGCATCAAGAAGTGCAGAGATGAGAGACTTTGATCCAAAGAAAGAGAGATTGGACTCTGTAATGTGCAAATTTCTGTCCGAGTCTCGCTATTCGACCCTCTTAAAGTTGGTCCGCATGTTGCTTGTCTTGTCCCATGGACAAGCCTCCATTGAGAGAGGTTTCTCAATCAACAACGAAGTTGAAGAGGACAATCTCCTGGGACACTCACTGATATCATTGAGGGCCATTTATGACCATATCAAGTATGTTGGAGGAATCAAGAATGTGACTATTGACAAATCAATCATGTTGGCTGCGTCTGCAGGCAGGCAGAAATACCACATCTATCTCGATGAACAGAGGCGTAAAAAGGAAAAGGAAAAGAAAGAAGGAAAGAGAAAAGGACTGATGGATGGTTTGGAAGAACTAAAGGCCAAACAAATGAGACTGCAAGCAGATGTGAAAAGTCTTCACACCTCAGCAGACAAGTATGCTGAGGAAGCAGAGTCACAAGGAAGATTGACTTGTATTTCCAAATCAAACAGCCTCCGACGTACAGCAAAGGAGAAGGCATCCCAGTTACAAGTAATTCAGAAACAGATTGATGAACAGCTGAATGCCATTAAGAATTATTAAAGAACTTGGACAGTTTGTTACCAATGCCACCAAATATTCAGACAGGTGCAATGTGTAGAGGGATTTCTTTCAAACAGCTACATGAAGATGTCTCAAGAAAAAACTCATTCAGAAATTATTGACCAGCTTAATGCTAGCGAAACAAGAATTCATCAGCTGATGTGAGTAGGCCTACTGTGTTTTGTTGGTGAAATCAAAATTGGTGATGGTATGTGTGTGAGTTTGTGTGTTGGTGTTGTTTTGTTTTCTTTTTTTTTGGGGGGGGGGGTAGTTACCTTGTACATGCAAAGGAGAGCTATTGAAGGAATCATGGTGGTCCATGAAACCAGGAACAGGCAATTTGTATTCTTTAGAAGTGAAAATTGCCATTAAAAAATGGACAATTGTTGATATGAATACATGTATGTGTAATTGTAAGAATATTATATAGCAGTGCATATCGAATATGATGAAAAAATAACATGTAATTGTAACAGATGAAATAACTAGATAACAAAAGCTGCCTTTCTATTAGTAGACTTGAAACATGCACTTTGCTTCGCTTTGATTTGAGATCAAATTTTCAGTCTACCGTGTAAAAAAAATGTGTAAAAGTCATGGAAAGGTCATGGAATTCTGGCTAGAAAAGTCATGGAAAGTCATGGAATTAAATTTATGAGAAAGAGTATGAACCCTGTGTTTTCATGTTGCTTTGTCATCCGGGAACTTCAACTATCGATATCGATATCATGGCGATATCACACAAAAACAAAGCCATATTTACTGAGGTAAAGTCAACTTTTGTTATTTCGCTAGTCAGAATAATATTAGATAATAATTATTAAAACAAATTGTTTGGCTTTGTTTTTGTGCGATACAAGAATATATTGTCATAGCTCAGGCAATATATTATTGTATCACACTCAAAGCCATCCAATATGTTATAAATATCACCTTTAAGAACTAAAAGGAATGTTGTTTGACGCTGCCTACTTTGATCCACCACTTCCTAGAAACCAAAAAGTGATATCATTTTGAAATTGTGTAATTCTATTTTAAGAAATAGTGCCAATTTAGATCAAGATCAAGGCGTTTCCATGATAAATATTGAAGGATCTATCCTATACTGCATTTATGCATTTTTACAGAAGGTGGTCATTATTCAGATAAAGAAACAAATAAGACTTAAATTTCATCCATGTGTAGTCACAAAAAATAACTAACTCTTATACTACAGGGTTAACACACGTGTGGCTCTAGACAGACTGTACATTTGGTAAACGTGGAGTGTCATCTCAAATGTGATAAAAGGAATTGCAAATATATCCAAATCACTATTTCTTTTCCTTTTGACGGTTTAGGTATGTGAGAGAACCGGTCAGTTGCTTCTCTGTGAGGGAGGCTGCTGCGGAGCCTTCCACCTGGACTGTATCGGACTCCAGGTGGCGCCCTCTGGCTCATTTAGATGTGACGAATGCATATCAGGTGAGACCAAGTCGTTCTTTGCGTATTTTGATTTAGGTTCTATGACATCTGCTCCATGGACAATTGCTTCACTGTCAAATTTCAAACGTCCACAGAGTACCTATCACTACACCTATCAATTTGTGTACCCCTAACCCAAACCCTAACCCAGGGCTCTGCCTTAACCTCTTTTGAAGGGGGTCTAGATTGAACTTTTTACAGTCTGTATGTACCAGCCCTATGTAAAAACTTCAAAATCTTGGGTGTCCAGACTTAAGTTTGGGGCGCCCATGTGTCCTGGGAGCCTGTTAGTGTCGAGCCCCGCCCAACCTGCGCTCTTTCACCACCCTAACCCTTAACCCTCTGTCTTTGATGATATAAAGCTTGTAGTTTGTATTGGATCACCTGAGATTCAAACAAAAGATGGCTTTTAGATGTTAAGATTCAATATCTTCAAGCAGTGACAATGAAAACAAATATATAGTGAACCTCGATTTTCTGTCATTATTTCAATGTGATACTTTCTATTGTACAAGATGTAATTGGAAAGTCAAGTAAACAACCAAATTTTCAATTATAGACAAATAAGGAAAATTTGTTATTTACCTTTATTATACATTATCAAGAATGATTTTCTTAATCGATTGTTAGTGACGTATTCCTCAAGGCTTCTGATGAAATGTTGACATTCTCAGGACATTTTAGTAAGCTATGAGGTAGACTAAATCTTTGACAAAAAGAATACACATTCATCTTTGTTGGGTGTGTATACTCCGTCGAAAGAACATTTGAATGATTTTACAGTGGTAACTTCCAACTGAGAGGACTGCATAGCGAATGCATTTAATGGCAGTATTCAGAAATACCCAATACTGTGCTCTGATACTATTATATCACTTTAAAGGCTACCTCTTGTTTCTCTGCGAGACGAAGAAACGTTCATCCATGATTGTTAAGAAAGTGTAGGATTTTAGTTAAAGAGAAGGTGAAGTTCTGGAAAGAGGTGAAAAATAATTTGTGAGCGTTTTATTTATTATGCAAGTGTGGATGAACATCGGATAGAACTTGTTCCCTGAAAAGCACGGCTCTTCAAATGCCTTAATATTCTGAATATGGCATGTAGCTGCATACAAATTGGGACAGATTTTTATTCCACATGTTCTTGTAGTCCCATATACATCTTTATGTGTACAGTGCTTGTAACCAAGACTGGGCCAAATTTCTTATCATTTTGATGGTTCCAGAACCTTGCAGTACACACCAATACTTGTATGCTAGATGATCAACCTTTTCTGATCAATTCCACAGCATTTCTTTCACAATGCAATCTCATGACCAGAACTCAACTTTATCTTTAAAGCTCTGCTGTAAAAGATGCTGTTTTAATGTTAGTTACGATTTTTAATTATTTTTTTTTGGTTGTAGGGGTACATTCTTGCTTCGTGTGCAAGCTGTCCGATCAGGAGGTGAGGCGATGTCATGTCCCGGTCTGTGGAAAGTACTACCACGAGGGTTGTATTCGACGCTTCCCGCTAACCAGGTTTGACAGTCGTGGATTCACATGTCCCCTCCATGCTTGCGTGGCCTGCTTCGCAGATAACCCCAAGAGCACAAAAGCTTCAAGAGGTAAATCTTATGATGTCCTGTGTAATTGTTCTTGTGTTCATATTTCGTTTCAACTTACTGTCTTTTTGTTTGTTTGTTTGTGTTTATTTGTTTGTTTGTTTATTTTGTAAGTATTGTACGATTTGTGAACAAATGTTCACATTTCGTCTCAACTTACTGTCTTTTTGTTTGTCTGTTTGTGTTCATTTGTTTGTTCGTTTATTTTGTATATATTGTGCGATTTGTGAACTTGAGGTATAAACAGATCATTAGTGACATCTGATCACCCAGCAGTCCATATAAAGTGATATTAAAACATACCTTTTTTTGGTCAGTTAAATTTATTTCAAGGTCCATTAAGCTGTATCATTTCAGCGATGCCGCTGAATTAAATTATTTTACAGTTTCAGAACCTGCAAAATTGACAGTACATTTCCAATGAGTAGAATTTTGTTCATTTATTCATTCATTTAATTTATTACAAAAAGTTCAAGTTACATTTGAGCATGATAATAGTAATGCATTTGGTAAAAAAAGAGCCAACAAACAACAAGACTATAATTGATGACAATGAATCCGTCATAAAGAGTAGTTATTGAATCATTAAGGATTGTTATTGGTTTGCACTAACGTTGAAACAATTCTTGTGTTATCAAAACTTTGACTTACAGTATTGAAGAAAAAAAATTAGAGGCTAAAATGAAAAGACAAATGTTATACTAGGTTTATTTGTAAAAAGATGTAACGAAGGTTATATGACAAAACTGGCTGATTTTAAGTAATTCTACGGATTTTGAACTGAATCAAGTAATATCGCCTCCATGTTTTGTTTTTCAGGTCGTTTGATGCGCTGTGTGCGCTGTCCTACGGCATACCATCAGGGTGACCTGTGCATAGCAGCTGGGGGTATCGTCCTAGCGGCAAACTCCCTCGTCTGTAGCCGTCACTTTCAACCAATCAAATCACACAAGCATCATACACACGTCAGCGTGAGCTGGTGCTTCACTTGTTCATTAGGTAAGTGATGATCCGATCCTCTACAGGTATGGGGATGCAAGAGAAGTGCAGCATGTTTATAACAAGTTTTTATATAATTTTAACAAAGGGACACCTTTCATTTGGTTTGGGTGTTTTTTTTTGGGGGGGGGAGGTTGTTGTGGACATTATTTGAAAAGTAATACCTCTGTTTTCTGTTAAGGACTTAATGACACATGCACCAGCAACAAATGCTCTGCCATCCATTCCCTACACTAAGTGAATTCCTAACTTCAACCCTGGATCAGACTCTATACCTGACCTTTGACCTAACCTGCAAGTCAGTTGCAACCTTAACCCTACTTTCTAACTTTATGACAAAAATCGAAGCAAGCCTCACTGGCGCAAATGGGGATTAAACCTATTGTAATGTCAACATTTTCTGGATAGAGTACATTACGCTAAATTTGTAATGTAAGTAGTCAGGTCAACTCTCTCTTTATGTGACCCACAGGTACGCAGGTGACATCTAGTTGCCAATTTAAAGAGCGGGATATGTGCATTTTAAAAAAAAGTTTTCCATGTCCCTTTTATTATTGCATGTACATAACTTTTATGGTGAACAATGTTTCATACTGAGGTCTTATGCAATATCCAGTTCGAAAAATCTAAGAAATATGATCCACTGAATAGCATATATTGGCTCTTTCAGCTTGCAAATGTTTACGTATTTCAATAAAAAACAAATGAAATCTAAAACTGAATTCAGGAACATTTACATTTATCACAAAATGATCTTATCCTAATTTGACTTTGCATGAGAAAGAATCGTAACCGATTTTCTTTATCGATCGTTATTGTCGTGTTCCTCAAGGCTTCTGATGAAATGTTGACATTCTCAGGACATTTTAGTAAGCTATGAGGTAGAGTAATTCATTGACAAAAAGAATACACATTCATCTTTGTTGGGTGTGTATACTCCGTCGAAAGAACATGTGAAATACTAACTGAAGGAAGATACTTTCAAGGGTATTTCATTCCTATTGTGGATGGGAGGGGAGGGGGGATGTTACTTTCCCAGAAATACCTCCTGTAAAGGAAGTAATTTTTAGTATACTCCAAGGAAAACAAAGTGTGATCTGTCTTGCATTAATTATTTAGAATACCCAACCCCCATAATATCTGCAATACAAGCTTGTTTAGTTTTCGGTCTTAGAAATCTCTCTTACATTAGAATTGTAACTGAAATCATCCAAATTCTCACAAAAGTACACAGGAATGTTACATAGAGGTGCCAATCTTTCTGATTTTGCCGTATTTGTTACATTTTCTCACAGATAATGGGGCATTACGTTTTCCCCCAACAAAATACATTTTCTTGAAATTTCTAACATGTGTACTCAGTGGGTGTGTTGTGTTGTGAACGAGTTGCATTGGTGAGTGGGCACTATACGATATGCAGTGCACACAGTAATAAATTGCACAGGTACAGTACCATATTGCGTACGTTACTCCAAATTTGTAATGTCAGTTGGTCTACTGTCTATTTATGTGACATCCAAAATGTTTTTGATGATCTTTGTAAGACCAAGTCCCAATCAATTGTATCATATTACTTTGTATTGCATTTATTTGAATTTTTTATAATATAAATTCCACTCAATCCAACTGTTGAGCTGCCATGTGGTTTTTAATAAATACCTTTTCAAATCAAATCTAATCAAGTTTTGCTTTCTATTCAGGTGGAGATCTGATATGCTGTGAGAGCTGCCCTGCAGCCTACCATGCTAAGTGTCTAGGCTTTGACTCTGTCCCTGATGGAAACTGGTTCTGCAGAGACTGTGTCAACGGGAAGAAGCCACGCTACGGGGATATCATCTGGGTCAAACTCGGCAACTACAGGTACATTGTGCAAGATGTTTTCTCTTAATGGCATGTGTGAGTTTTAGATGAGAAGGACTCTGTCAGTTTGTCTTATATTGAAATATAATGAAATCTAAAAGAGAATTCAGGAACATTTACATTTTTAACGAATCGATCCTATACTAACTTATTTCTATATTGATTGTTCGTGTCATGTTCCTCAAGGCTTCTGATGAAATGTTGACATTCTCAGGACATTTCAGTAAGCATTATGAGGTAGAGTAATTCATTGACAAAAAGAATACACATTCATCTTTGTTGGGTGTGTATACTCCGTCGAATGAACATTTGAAATATTAACTGGATGCAATGTTTAATTCCTATAGGTCCTGATTTCTCCCCCTTTTGATACTTTTGCCATCAGGTTGTGTCTGCAACCTCGAGCACGTCCCCGATATCATCCAGGACAAAAAGCATCTATAGTAATTTTATTTGTGCATTTATTGGTATTCCTTAACAAAGTCAATTAAATCGAACTGATGTGACACACTGTATTTTTGTGTAGTTAAGATTACCAGACCAGGGGATTGTTTCACAAAGACTAAGATCGACTTTAAGTTTGACTTAACTATGGCAGGCCGTTCATGCCACTAGTTTCTTCTAACCATTCCCAGCATAGGTTTCTCAAGGGACGTACAAATCATTGTTACAACTCTATAGAATTTACCTTTTTTGATAGTTCATTATTGAAGGAAAAAATATTACCTAAAGATCATAATTGAGAGATCAATGGTGAGAACAATAAGTGACATGAATGGCCTGCCATAGTTAAGTCCAACTTAAAGTCGATCTTAGTCTTTGTGAAACACCCTCTTGTATGGTAAGCAGTTACATTTCAGCAGTCTCAATTTATCTCTCTTGACTTTGACTTTTAGGTGGTGGCCGGGTCGTGTGTGCAACCCCAAGGATGTCCCTCAGAACATCCAGGACAAGACTCATATAGTAGGAGAGTTTCCCGTCCAGTTCTTTGGATCCAATGACTACTTCTGGACCCATCAAGGAAGGGTCTTTGAGTACCAGGAGGGGGACAAGGGAAGCAGGGAGACCGCCAACTCCAAGAGGCTGGCCGCTGTCTTCAGCTTGGGTAGGGAATCTTGGGGAAATGTCGGGCTATGTTTTGTTGTTTAGAAAAAAATGTTTGGTAAAGAAACAGTCACATGAACATTTTTTCCATCATCACCAAGGAAAATTTGGTTCTGTTTTGTGCAGAATATCTCCTTCTTTCTTTCTCACATGAGCCCAAGTGTGTTTCAGAATTAGGCAAAGAGGTTTTAAATGTCACACTGTTCTATAGGGGAGATGTCTGTTGTGCTCACCAATTTTTTGCCAAATTTGTCTTTAATATTTAGTGTTTATGCTGCAACACAAATGAAGTCATAATTTGCAAGAAATATTTGTGAGAAATATACCTCAAACATACTTGTCCAGTATATTTAGTTTGTTATTAGAAATAGTATAACAAATAATAAGAATGATTTGTTATGTATATGCTGATAACTAAAAATGAGTTACAAGAGTGAGATCGACATAGGAATCTTCTTCACGCACAAGGAAATAGTCCTTCTTATTTTGATTGAGCTCATGGGGAAGAATCAGTCTTCAGTATTGGACGGAAAAGAGAAGAAAAATAACCCAGCCGTCTTTGTTAACTGTTTAATCTGTCCCTCAAGGCTTCTGTTGAAATGTTGACATTCTCAGGACATTTTAGTAAGCTATGAGGTAGAGTAATTCTTTGACAAAAAGAATACACATTCATCTTTGTTGGGTGTGTATACTCCGTCGAAAGAACATTTGAAATATTAACTGAAGGAAGAGTCTTTCAACAGTATTTCAGTCCTTTTTTTTCGAAGGGGGGGGGGGGGGGGCTTGTTGTAGATGTACAATGTAGATTACTGGTATCATTCCATCATGTGCTTGATAAAAGTTTGTATGTTTGATAGAAATGGAGAGTTGTAATGAAAGTATTTGGAATGTTCTTTCTCATAGCTCTGAAGGAAGCCTCACAGAAGTACAAACTCTGGAGGGCATCGAAAGAACAGAAGCTCGCCAAAGAATTAGAACACAGCAACAAGAAACCTGCACCATTCAAGTTCATTAAGGTTAGTAACGTGTTCCGTGACACAAGCTCCTATGACGTTTGCTTCACAGTCAATTTCAGACTCTAAACAATGAACTCTAATAACTTAAACCCTGGGTCCACATAATCCTGAACCTTACCCTAAAGCTAAATGTACTGTATAACTCAATCATAACCCTTACACAAGCCCTCTATATTTGGTTAATTAAGGCCAGAGCAAATGTGGCAGAGCATGATGATTTGGGTCACCCAGTAACCGCCCTCAAATTTTCTTTTTGTCTAGGGGCTCCTATCACATGTTTAATCTGTAATCCCCATATTAAAATTATCAATCATATTCATCCCTCAGACGGATAGCCATTTATCTCACTGATTGTTTTCATTTAGTTTTTTAATGTTCCAGACAAATCGTCTGGAGAATAGGAATGTAAATGTCATTTGATTGGGACAATATCAAAGGGAGATTTAAACAAATAAAATCTAAAAACTGAATTTAGGAAAATTTTCATTTTTCATGAATCGATCCTATCCTAATTTGATTTTGCATGAGAAAGAATCCTAACTAACTTTCCTTATTGATTGTTCAAGTCATGTTCCTCAAGGCTTCTGATAAAATGTTGACATTCTCAGGACATTTTAGTAAGCTATGAGGTAGAGTAATTCTTTGACAAAAAGAATACACATTCATCTTTGTTGGGTGTGTATACTCCGTCGAAAGAACATTTGAAATATTAACCGAAGGAAGAGACTTTTAACAGTATTTTAGTCTTCTTCTTTTTTTTTTTGGGGGGGGGGGGTGGCTGTATATTTGATTAATTAAAGCCAGAGCAAATGTCGGCAGAGCACATATTGGATAATTTGGATCACCCAGTAACCACCCTCAAACTATCTTTTTATCTAGGGGCTTCTATCAAATGTTTAATCTGTAATCCCCAAATTACACATCACCAATCATTTTCATCCCACAGACATATAGCCATTTACCCCACTGATTGTTTTTATTTTTTTCTTTTTTTTTCTTTTTTAACGTCCAGACGAATCGTCCTGTTGGTAATGTAGTGATGCCAGCCTTTGACATCACCCAGTGCCAAGCATGTGAGTGTCGGCCAGACATGGAGAACCCTTGTGGACCTGATTCAGACTGTCTCAACAGAATACTCCTCATAGAGTGCCACCCACAGGTACGCAGGTTACATCCAGTTTCCAATATGAAGAGTGGGATATTTTTTTTATTTTTTTTTATTGATATATATTTAATCAGGATAACAACAATCAGATATACATTGTAGATTGTAAAATCTGTTTCACATCATGGTCCTGAACAGAATAGGAAATGTGCATTGAGAGACTAGTTTCACGATGTGTTTTTCCATGTCCTTATAAAAAAATGCATGTGCATTTTTTATGGTGAACTAAGATACTGTGGTTTTATGCAGTGTTCAGTTTGAAAGATATAAGAAATATGATCCACTGCACAGCATATTAGCACTCTCCTGATGGCAATTGTTAATGTATTTCTATTTTTAAAAATGAAATCTAAAACTGATAACAAAATTATGTACAGTTTTCATGAATTGATCCTATCCTAATTTGATTTTGACAGAGAAAGAAATGTAACTAATTTTCTTTATTGATTGTTAGTGTCATTTTCCTCAAGGCTTCTGATGAAATGTTGGCATTCTCAGGACATTTTAGTAAGCTACGAGGTAGAGTAATTCATTGACAAAAAGAATACACATTCATCTTTGTTGGGTGTGTATACTCCGTCGAAAGAACATTTGAAATATTAACTGCAGGAAGAGACTATCAATAGTATTTCGGTCCTCTTTGGGAGGGAGGGGGGGGCAGAGGTTGTTACTTTCACAGAAATCTCTTCTGTAAAGAAAGTAATTTGTAGTGTCCTCCCCTCCAATGAAAAAAAATTAATTAGGTATGTGAAAAAAGTGTGATCTGGCTGTGCTTCCATTCTTTAGAATACCCAGCCCCCATAATATCTGCTATACAAGCTCGTTTAGTTTTCAATCTTAAAAATCTCCCTTTTTTTTAGAATTATACAGTAGGCTTACAGTTGCACCATGTGAGTAAGCCTACTGTATATCTACATCGCCATGCAAGTCGATACTTATAAGCAGGATCTTCATTTAGAATTGTAACTGAAATCATCAAAATTCTCACAAAAGTACATTTTCAGGAAAGTTACATTACATTAAATCGGACCTACATCAGCAGCCACCTGCCTATAAAGACCACATTCCTCTTTTCTCTTTATGCACAAGTTTCACTGTACAGTAAAACCTGTCTATAGTGACTGCCCAAGGGAAACACAAAAAGTGGTCTTTGAAGACAGATTCCTTCAGTGCATGTTTCAATAAGAAACCAATTTCAAGGGAAACAAAAAAATGTGGTCTTTGTAGACAGGTGGTCACTAAAGCAGGTTTGACTGTATTAATTATCTTTGCTTCTTTAGATCTGTCCAGCCAAAGAGGAGAAGTGCCAGAATCAGAGATTCCAGAAGAGGGCTTACCCAGACTCCAGCCAGATGAAGGTCAGCCATAGAGGATGGGGTCTGGTGGCCATGGTCGATATCAAAAAGGTATGTCAAGGATACTCTCAAGGCACGTTTCTATAGGAATGAATTTCATCCTTTTCGAGGAGATTCAAGAAGTTCGATCAGAAAGGGAAGGGTAGGAACGTACTTGAAAGACAATAGATTTATTTATGACTTTTGTTTTTAAAAGATTTGTTGATGCTATGTATTAAAGGTATTACAAAGTTTCGGTATGGGGTCATGAATTTGGTTCAAATTAACATATTGGAAGCATATGCGTTCCTACAATATTCATTGATCGTTGTCGCGGTTGAAATCGAGTCTAAAGTTATGAAATTATAAATAATAAACTCTTTACGTTGTATAGCTCCCTCTCAAGTTCAAGATATTAATTTAGCTATGAAACAATGTTTCTTGACTAAAATCGACCGATTAGCCATTCCCGTTTGGGAATTATATATCACAACTACATATTCTGAGATTTTCATGGTCGCAGCTACCATTGTACGACAATAGGCGCTATTTGAAATTTATCAAAATTTACCGGGAGCACCGGTAAATTTTTATATTCAATTTTTCTCGAAAACAGAAATGTTTTAGGGGCTAATATTTTTAGTGCATATAATACATCCACAGGGGCATCCAAATATATCAAAATTGTAAAGATTCACTATCCACCCAATTTTCAAAATTTCCCAAAACTTTGTATTACCTTTAACAGAGATGCCAACCAGTACGATTAAATCGTATTTAGTACGATAATAAGAGTGAAATATGATATTAAAATCTGAAAATACGATTTTTCAACAACAACAACAAAACAAAAAACAAATCCCATTAAAACAGCGGAATCGCATAGAAACATGTACAAGTAAACCCCCATAACCCTAACAAAAACTTTGCTTTACAATTTATTCATTACATTTTAATGAAAGAGCAAACATTTTACTGGACCGTACTTCCCAGTAAAACATTTTTCGTGAAAATCTGATATATATTTTTAGGATACTCAGTTACTCAGTCTGTTTTTTTGTGTCAAGAGGTTGGCATCTCTGTAGGTAATAATATAATATTTATAGGTTGCGATAGAAATGAATTTTGCTTCTTAAAGAGAGCATCATGAAATTCATCTGTTAGCCCTTGTCTTTGTTTAGAAGATGTTTAATGGATAGTTAAGATTAGAAGATAGTGGATATTCATTTGTGTATCATTCACAGTTTACGATATGTTAACAGCACTGTGATGGCAAATGATTAAAAAAAGGCTATTCGATAGTTTGGAAAAAATGTACAGCTATTTTTCACAATCGATCATTAATTTTGTGTTCCTCAATGCTTCTGATGAAATGTTGACATTCTCAGGACATTTTAGTAAGCTATGAGGTAGAGTAATTCATTGACAAAAAGAATACACATTCATCTTTGTTGGGTGTGTATACTCCGTCGAAAGAACATATATACTTTATGGATACGAGATGTGGTGTGACCCTTAATCCAGATAAACTTTGTAGAGAGTAGAGTAGAGACAGGTACAGGTACATCAACGGAGGTCGTGCTTGTTTAGTAATGACATCCATTGAGTGTCATGATATTTCCCTACCATAGAAATTATATATGGGATGGAACTATTTGAAGCTCTATAGATTGATCTTTGAGCATGGACCGATACGTATGTCGCAATTATCTCTCTCCATGCTATGAAGTTACCCTTCTGAACACTGATCAAATGGATATCTCATTTTAGGTCTTTTTAAAAATTAAATTGGGTATGTATCACAAATATTCTGAATCAATCTAACCTTCATGTCTCATTCTCCCACCCTTCCACCCTTCTGCAGGGCGATTTCGTCAACGAGTACGTGGGCGAGTTGGTCGACGAGGAAGAATGTCGACGACGGATCAAGCAGGCGCACGAGGAGAACATCACCGACTTCTACTTCTTGACCCTGGATAAAGATCGCATCATCGACGCCGGTCCCAAGGGCAATCTTTCCCGTTTCATGAACCATTCGTGTCAACCCAACTGTGAGACTCAGAAGTGGACGGTCAACGGAGACACCAGGGTGGGGCTCTTCGCTATCAGGAACATTGCTGCAGGTAGATCTCACGGTTCATATGACTTATGGGGTGTGGCAAGAAATTTGCGATTGATCGTAAGTTGCAAAATTTGCAACTGATATTTACTATCGATTGCAACTCAAGTTTCTTGCAATGCCCCACTAGTCTCGTAATTTCCTAGGATTTTGTTAGGATTAAAGTTTTAACTATTAAATTAGGTTAACTAGATTTAGCTTTTATTCTCCCCCTCTGTTCATCTCTCTCTTACTAATGGGGCATTGCAAGAAAGTTGAGTTGCGATCAATTTTAAATTTGCAATTAATTGCAAGACTTGGGCTTGATTTGGGGGATTTGCAACTTTCTTGCAATGCCCCATTAGTGTTTTGTGTAGCCTTGATGCATATGGATATGCTAACCATATCTTTAACCAATATTCAAACAGCTGGCTTATTTCAGGCACCCAATTTGCAATTTTACAAACCTGATTGAAAGAAAAAATAGAAGCACTAGCCTATTTAGTTAGTGGAATGATTTTTCACGGCTCTCAAAGAAAGTGATGGAAATTGTTTGGAGAGGGTACCCTAAAAAAGGGAAGAATTAGGCAAAATATTTGTTTGGAATAAGTCTACTTTATATTCATTTAATATATCATATTTCAACATTTGAAAAATGGGTGCCTAGTATAAATGGTTTCTAATACCACCAATCACAACCTTTTATTCAAGCTAAAGCTAGGACATGTTAAAAGAATGATTCACAGTGATTATTATCTGTTCCTTAAGGCTTACAGCAAAATGTTGACATTCTCAGAACATTTTAGTGAGCTATGAGGTAGAGTAATTCTTTGACAAAAAGAATACACATTCATCTTTGTTGGGTGTGTATACTCCGTCGAAAGAACATTTAAAATATTAACTGAAGGAAGAGACTTTCAACATTATTTCATTCCTTTTTTTTTTTTTAAGGGGAAGGGGGGTTGTTACTTTCACAGAAATCTTTTCTGTAATGGAATTAATTCATCTTTGTTGAGTGTGTATACTCTAAGAACACATTTGGAACCAGCAAATTTGCAGAAAGTCTTGGGCTTGTAGTAATTTAAACCATACTTAAGGACCGACGTCATGTTTAACAATGTGAAAACGGAGACCTTGGTCTATCCTTTGTAAAACCAGCCCTTACTCTTACCAGCTTAACTCTAGCATAGGGCATGTCTTTTAGTGACATGACCATGGTGATAATCAGTTTGTCTTTGCTTGCATAATATTGTTCCAATAATACCAACAATTGTAGCTTTCATAGCATTGCAATTACAATTCCCCCTCTTGTCTTGTGTTTTTATGAAGGTAACGAGATAAGCTTCAACTATAATCTGGATTGCTTGGGGAATGAGAAGAAGAGGTGTGAATGTGGGGCTCCTAACTGCAGTGGCTTCATCGGGGTCAGACCTAAGGTAAAACATCAAGCAACTTTGAAAGTTGATTTATAATGATCTGTGAAGATTTAGAATGTTTTGTAAAGATTTGTAAAATGATTTGTAATGATTTTTAATGATTAATTATGATTTGTAATGATGTCTAACTCATTATAATGTTTTGTAATGATTTGTAAAATGATTTGTAATGATTTATAATGATTAATTACGATTTATAATGATTTATAATTCACTTCAATTTCAATTTCAATTTATTCATGTTTCCAAAAAAAACATTACAAATCAATTATAAGCATTTAAAACAAATGTAAAAATACATGTTGGAAACAGAGGGGTCCACTAAAAAGCAATGATTGTACAAGTGTGAACACCTCAAATGATTAAAGAAATTAACAAGTCCGTAACTACGAAAGGAACTACAAAATAGGGGGGAAAAGGGGGATGCCAACAGAGACGAGAAAGGGACAAGACAATGCTTTATATGACATAATGATTTATGATGATAATGTTTCTCGCCTTACTGAGGATTATGAAATCAAAATGAACAGTGATGTTTGGCACATACCTGATGGATTTCTGAATAAATTGTTCAAGGGTGCATCATGCAAATTATTGGTTTGTTTGCTAATAACTTATGCTTTTCTCTTCTTTATCTTTGACAGACTGCTGCAGCGGCCGCTATGGAGGAGAGATCCAAACAAGCCAAAGACAAGAAGAAGAAGCGGGTCCGCAAGAGGAACAAGCCCCAGGTCGTCAAGGTCAAGCACGAGGACTATTGTTTCCGATGCGCTGAGGGCGGAGAGCTGATCATGTGTGATGTCAAGACGTGCCCCAAGGCATATCATCTAGACTGCTTGGGTCTAACAAAACAGCCCTATGGTAAAAATATGACAAATGATATTTACATTAACTATATTTACAATATTTACATTAACTATGTTACTACTGCATATGTCGAGGGGTCAGTGACACAAAGACGTAACTCCATTTTGGCCATTTTGAGAAATATGGTTGATGTGTCACTGAGCACTTGGGCCTTAAGGAGTTAAGTCTGTTACTTAACGTCAATAGCCATTGACTTCAATGTGATGGGTGGAGTTAAGTCTTTGTGTTTCCTGGAAAGCTTACATTTTTGTGAACATTTTGTCACTAAACCCTTGATGAAGTTTTCAGGAAGATTTACATTTTTCATGAATCGATCCTATCCTAATTTGGTTTTGCATGAGAAAGAATCTTAACTGATTTTCTTTATCGATCGATCATCATGTTTCTCAAGGCTTCTGATGAAATGTTGACGTTCTCAGGACATTTTAGTAAGCTATGAGGTAGAGTAATTCTTTGACAAAAAGAATACATATTCATCTTTGTTGGGTGTGTATACTCCGTCGAAAGAACATTTGAAATGGTCAAAGCATTTTGTGTAAATTAAGCTCAAATTTTCATGGAATTTAATGATCATTGAAAGAAGCAAAATTCTCAATTCTTTGAATAGCGGTGTTAGCTGTATCAAGTAGAGCAAACAAGATGGGAAATTTAATTAAAATTGAGGAGGTATTTCTTGTCCATTTTGCTTCAATTTGCCAGGATTGTTATAGAAAGTAAAGAGTCTGAATGTCAACACATTGTAGGGGGACCCAAACCCATGGGCTAGGTCTACCAGATGAAGGAAAAATATATATCTCTGTCTCTTTCTTAAATTGAAAACAAGGTTGGTCTCTGCCCTGCATGCATCCTTTACTATTTTGTGTGTGTATGTACCCCCTTGCAGGTAAATGGCAGTGTCCCTGGCATCACTGTGACGTCTGTGGCAAGGGGTCCGTCAAGCTCTGTCAAGAATGTCCAAACTCCTACTGCAAGCACCATGCAGGCGAAACAACCGTCATCATCAACGACAAGGTCTTCTGTAAAGAACACGACCTGGAAGATATCGAGAGGATGGAAGATGAGAAAGCCAGGCTGGCTCTCCTCAAGATGGAAGAGGATGTTGCTAAGATGATGCAGGAGGTGCAGGAGGTGAAAGCGGAAGAGGAGGCGGAGGAGGAGGAAAAGGCAGAAAAGAAGAAGAAGCGACACAGACATAGAAAGGAGTCTGGAGATGAGAGTGATAAAAAGACAAGGGATAAAGATGAAAAGAAGTCCAGGAAAGGAGACAGGTCCACAGATGGAGAGGAGGTGGTTAAAAAAGAAAGAAAAAAGCACAAGAAAGACAAAGGTGATAGAGGTGAAAAGCCCAAAGTTAATGGTATCCATAGTGATGAGCCAGAGGTCAAAGTTGAGCCATTGGAAAGCCCCGCTGTCGAGCTGGAAGCTAGCAGTGACCCTGTTGACGATGTAGCCCTGCTTGAGTATGACGATGACAGCGAAGCAGAACTGGTGATCGATGAAACTGTAGTTGAGAAAAAGAAAAGAGATAGGAAGCGGCAAGCACAGGATAGCACGGAAGTCTCGACTGACCTACAGGATAGCAGCGTAAGCCCGAAAAAGAAGAAAAAGAAAGAGAAGAAGCACAAAAAGGACAAGGAAAATAAAAGAGACAAAAAAGACAAAGAGAGAGACAAAACATCAGGAAAAGAGAGAAAGGATGATGTATCAAACACAACAACTAAAATGGTCAATGGTTCTCTGGAAAGTGATTGATGAAATATGATTTTATACATTGTTTTTTTTCTGTTTAGTATTTGTTTGATGTTGAGGTAACTCCCAAATACAGTCTTGTTTCAGTCAATGTATCATTTTAACATTATTTTATAGTTTGCTTGCCTTAAGACTTTCTCCCGTCCCCACCCTGTGTCTTTACTTCTGTTTTATTTAACGTTCTTGTTGTGATTTCCTTAAGTGTATATTTTGGTTTAAAATAGGTTTTCTTTTGTTTAATATTTTTAAGGTCATGGTGTATTCCTTCCTGTTAGCAATCAACTTCCCAATATATCCTCAAACCATTAATTCTTGATGAGAATCACCCCCCTCCCAATCTTTACTTTTTTTATTCCACTTAGTTGCTGTCTATCAACCATATATTTGTGTCACTCAATCCCTTTTGAATAAAGCGAAATACTCTACATGCCATCCAAATTAGTGTTTACTTGTTTAAACAGAATAAAAGATAAGACATATATTTTGCATATTGATGGATGATTTAAACTATGTTCTTGAGGATTATATTTGTTTCGATAAAGAAAACTGGAATTATTGTGTAATCACAACTTGTTAGATGAAATTAACAATGTACAAGAATTATCCAAGGACCAGTATGATTTAATTGTAACAAACATATTAACATAGCCTCTTTGTTTGTGTGTGTGTGCTGGAGTTGCACACGTGTTCTTACTGACTCGTCCTTTCATTATTCAGAAACAATAGAGCTCTTGGATGAGAACAAATTGGTAAAGAACTCTGAGAATATCCCTTGAAATTGAGTTTTGAATGAACTTTTTAAATTAATTGTGTGGATTTTTCTCATCTTTATTTGCCCCGAGGTCAAAGTAAAGACGTAAGGGAGGGCCTTTCAGCTCTAAAAATTACAATTCAATGTTTTAAAAAAATTGATGAAAAGACAAAAGGTTTTTTCAAAAACCTATGTTTTTGAATAACCGAGAATAGAAGTGTTTCATGAGACATTTCTAAATCAGGAAAATCAAGTTAAGATTTATGCCAAATTGTTAATGTATTTGTCTTATGACAATTTCACAATCAGAGTAAGGCAAAATTTTAAGTATGCACGAAGTGATCATGCTCTTACTGTTAACTTCTATTGCTCCCCAGTTTTTTTCCCCAAGAATGGAATCAATTTTGATGCTATTAAAAATGAATTGAATTACTTAAAACATTTGTGTTTTTATGATCAATGCCATCTTGGTTTCATAAGAAATAATGGAGATTATCACTGCCGGTAATTCTTTTCTTTACAACTTATGATATACAAGTGTATTTCATATTTGCATAATTATGTAAGATGAATGTCAAGAGGATTGTACTGTTTCGTTTTCATCATCCTATCTGTCATAATTGTTTGGAATGTTTACCCATTTCCCATTCATCTTTCTTACTTTCTTTTCCTTCTCTTTCGTTCTTCTTTCATTTTATTGCCCTTTCTTTCCTCCTTTTTCTTTCCTTTTCTTTCCTTTTCTTTCCTTATCCTTATCTTTCCTTATCTTTCCTTTTCTTCCTCTCCTTCTATGCATCATCCCAGCTTTTCTGTTCTAATTACGCTTCAAGCTATTACACATTCATTTCATGTACAATCGAGTACCCCAACATCATTTGATTTCAAGAGTTATCAAGATATGAAATGTTTGAGAATATCTAAGTCCTAAATTTTATAAGAAGTCAGTGATTTCAAAATTAATCTAGATGATGATCCAGGCTGATCTGTATATCTAGTATCCGTGGTGCAATCACGTTTCATTTCACCAAAAGAATGTAATGACAGACTTTAGTACTGATGGAAACTTAGGTGAGAAATAATTGCATTCTCTTTAAGAATTTGTAAGTTGATCTGGTGGCTGTCTCTCATCTGCCTATATTAAGACAATCTGGGGTTCGTATCAGAGTTGTATCTTTTCCGATGGTGCTGTTCTCTTTTATTTCAACCTGTGCACAATGTTACTATTAATTTTGACATCACTTTTACTTGCCCATGTGATTTTTCGAAATGTGATGCTATGAATTGATTACATTCTCCACCTTGTAATTCATGATATTTAGAAATGATTAATATTTGTTGATGGAACCTGTGAATGGTTTTATTACCAGTTTAGTGACCCAATTTATTTCCATCTTATATCATTGCTGTAACACTCATCATCTAGTGCCGCCCCTTCGGAAGGGGTTGGCGGCTATGCACCTCCATCGCTTTCTGTCCTGTAACACTATGTAAGACTATGTAAGTTAATCTTTCCATATCATTGTTGTAAAAACAAATTCAATTACCAGAGTACTAAAACCAGCTATTATTAACTCAACTAGAACTAAATTCTTTTCACACCACTGCTGTATTACACTATGTCAGACTGAGCTATAAATTGTATGATCTGATCTCTTATTGCACTCCCCATGTATCACGCATTGTTGATCTCTACTTAAAACTTGATAAAGTCTGAAAATATCATTGTTTGAAAGTGAATCTGCATGTACAGTGCTTGCTTTATGAACGGGATGAATTTTGTCCACGATGAACCTTCTCTTCATTTTAAGCAATTGATGTAGAGGACTTGTAGGAATTTCAGATGTTCCTCTGGTCGCTTTCAAATTGAGAAAAAATTATTTTAAAGGGTTTTTTTTTTCAGCCCATGTACTGATATGTGAAGACAATCTCATCATGGACCTGTAATATATTGTTGAATTAGTTCACAATTGATTGAATTAAAAAATAGTTTAAAATTTCCATTTAAAAGTTATGAGGATATGTCTATCTAGGAAATTTTGAATACATTTGTGATATCTTAATGCTAATATTCTGGCTTATGGAATCTGCAGAATCCTGCAGACATAACTATGTGTTTGTTGATGCTGAAGTTGTAAATTTATATGTGAAATAGCATTGGTATTTTTTAATTGACCTTTTTTTTTCTTCTCTCTTGTAATTAATTGTTAGTAGAGATTTATTATTCTGCTGCTTGAAAAGTTACTTGTTTGAATCTTAGAAGGGGATTGGAGGACAATAAATGACCAGTCAAAGAATTTGTAAGAAAAAATTGTCAGCATTTTTCACCTGTGTTTTCTTTTGTTAGTGGCATTTATATCCCTAGAGAGACAGAAGAATATTGTTAAAGTATATATCTTCAGATGCTCGCAAGAATTCTGTAACAGATATGTATTATCAGTGGCATTTATATCTTTGGAAAGACAATATGATATTGTAAAAGTATATATCTTCGGATGCTGCAAGAATTGTCGATCCTGGAATCTTCTCTATTCCCACAACAATCTGTATGATGGGGAAAACTTATGTTCGCAACTACAAGACCCAACTTAAAATTGAGCGAAGAATATTTATATATTCACTTGAATGATTGCTCTTGTGGTATTCCTTATACCGTATTCTAAACAAGTGAAATCTTGTCAAACTGCCAACGAAGAATGTAATGTTCACAACCAAACGGTTGTTTCAATATGTACAACTCCTTCAGTAAGTGATAAAAAAGGCTTTTAGAACTCCGCCTGGGTTTATTTCTTGAAAGTCTATACAATGGTTTTTAAATAAGCATTAGTGGTTGGGGGGACAATTTTCTCTTTTTTTAACATCTATGAAATGTTTATTCTTCCCCTACCCCCCCCCCCTCTCCCCTCTCTCTCTTTCTCTTTTTTGTGAATATTTGCAATTTGTATTTAATCATAAAAAGATAGCTATACTGTGAAAACTTTCCGTTCTCTGTTCTTTGCTTTCTACTTTTTGTTGGAGCTCTGACAACGAGATTTCAAAATAAAAAGGTATATCTCCTTTATCCCATAATCAGGGAGTTAATTATGACGAGGTTTCACTGATCTCGGAAGCATATAGGCCACGATGTGTTCGTTTCGCACATAATTATTATCAGACATTATACTGACACGTAACGTACACAAATACATAGACCATAGAGAATTTCATAATATCCTTTTTATTGATAAAGCTCTTATTTTTGTAAATAAACAATACACGAGTGAAGGACGGACACGTGAACAAAAAAAGTGTTCACTCGATTCACTTTTTAAAAACCTATCAAACTAAAATATAAACAAAATACATGTTCATATCATTCGGCAGTGTACAATTTCATAAATACATTATAATCCTGTGCAAACATATTCGACAAAAAAAAAGATGGGCATTCCTGCTACGATCTTGAGTACTTGTGTACCGTACACTGCTTTATATTATAAAACAATATTTGATAGTGGCCAGAAAGGGAGAAAAGGATTTGATATGTTTCGTAAATTTCTCATGATGCCTTGTGACAAATCAACGGCTACGTTTTAGATATGCTTGATGAAATCCTGAAACTTGAGAACTATTCGTCCTAACAAAAGAAATTTAAATTTGCCTTTTTGTTTTTATTGTAGCATCTAATTTATATAATTTATTCCTATTTGGTGTAGCAAACTTTATTTTTCAATTTAGATTAGCAAACTGGTAAAGCTGTTTTTTAAATCTTTTAAGAATTGGTATTAAAGTATTAATTCGAATCAGTAGCAAAGAGAACGGCCAAACCACAAGAAAGACCAGAAATTTGATCATTTCAGCTCAACAATGGAAATTTTCAATCACTGTATGCAAATTCGAATAACTAACCTTCTCGTGTTCTGATACCCTATGTCAAATTGATTAACAAGGACAAACAGAAAATACATGTAAATATGAACAAGATTAAAACACCAATTTGTTTTCATATTTTTTGCTTTGATAACAAGAAGGCACAAATATTTTTTCTTCCAAATTCTATCAGGCTATAACAATACAGTTTTTGCATTTATAGGGCCTCATTCAGTACAAAAAAATCCTCTATTATAGAGAAAATATCTCCAAAAATTAAGGGTTGTGATTATATACTGTTTCATAAATAGTAGCTTAAATCTGAATTTTAATTGAATACGATAGGTTATCAAGTGGTGAACACGCAAATATATCACATAAAATGTAATACAATACTTTTTAAACAATAAACTGTTGACGATATGGTCTTAAATATTGGATACATTTCTGAGTTCCATTATATTAATCTTACAAGTAACCCTGTTCGAGACATTTTGTGCAACACGACAACATACTAATCAATTCTTCAGCTCATTGTAAGACACAAACCTCATTGTGCGTTATTCTTTAAAAAAAACTGAAGCCTCCATTCGAATCTATACGTAGTAAAATATCATAGTAAACATTTGGCTTAATATATTATGTTACATAGCTCATATACAATTCTGCAATATCACCATTAGCAATGTTGATATCATCGTGCAAAATATACATCGATATAAATACGTGTTAACAAAGAAAATGATCAGCCCTCGTGATTTTTTTTTTTAACCGGACTTAGCGGCAAAATTGGTATTGTAGCATCAAATAAAACTGAGTAGATCAAAGATTATTTTCATACTACCAAGGAATTTCTAATAATAATAATAATAAAAACGGTGCTTATTAAGCCCTTCGTTCAGATTTTATAAATATTGAAAAATAAGGCAGCTTGTTTCTACTCGGAATAAAGATATAAAGTATAAAAGTATCCAACTAAAATTTGGCAGATAGATAAGTTAAATTGAATGAAAATCAACAATTAATTCATGAAAAATTCAACAATTTTTTTAAAACAAAATTTAAGTTTAATTACATACATCCATTAGGTAATAAATCATTCCCCCCTATCGGAATTTAATAAATTAGAATGGTTATCCAAATAAAAAATCTCTTATTGAAGGAAACGAATATGATTATCCATCGTATACCTGGTTTAGCCTCTTTTATTTGCTATTATTTCAACATTTATTTGACCATTTTCTTTATCGAAACAATTCAAATCTCACCACAAAAAAAAAATGGTCCAATTTATTTATAAAATCATAAATATTAACATTTACCACATTCTTAAGTTGTTGTTAGTAAGCGCTTGTCAAAATCATTTCCTTGTGTTAACATCTATCTTAAAACGTTTCTGATGTAAGCATCAGTCAAAAACTCTTCCTTGGTTAAAAAAATCAAATGCATGTGTATATTTTTTTTGAACGTGTAATCCAACTTTGGTAGCTTAACAAAGAACTGCGGTTTATGTTTGATATTCTGAACCTTCCTTTTAAAGAAACAGGTTCGCAAAATCAAAGAACAGTTTTCCATTTCCGGAATAACTGACACTTTGGAATACCGAGTGCATAACACCTTGATAATGTTTTTATCCTCACTGACTGACAACTGTAAAATGGAAATCCCTGCCCTCCAAAATCTCATCATTCATGTTTGTAATGCAAATGAGCTTCGACTTCATAATTAGTAAAGATTTAGATCAAAATATGAAGCTGTAAAGTCAAACAAAATTAGGGTGGATATAGATTAGAAAACATTGAAATGCAAATTTTAAATATCCTTTTTAATTCTTCTTTTTAAAGAACAGACCACCAAAAATGCTTGTAAGCGTAATGATTTACCAGTATGGTATCATTTTGAAGGCAGACATTTCCCCTCTAACACAGGACCATGCTAGGAACCAGTGAGGTAAAACACGCATTTACCAAAGTTTGATTAACTTTCTTAAATATACACACTTATTCTGTTTACGTTAAAAACTCTTGAAAAACACATCCTCCCACATTAATTGCAAATATAGCAAACCTAACATTTCTTACGTCAAAGTACAAAAATATTAACATGAAGCAGATGAGTGTACCTAAAAAGACACTCACCCTTGTCATATGTTAGTGTTAGTATATTAAAGTCTTTTATTTTACGTTAAAGCATAAATTTAATAGCACACTACACCTTTTATCAAAATAGTTGCAAGTCATAAAAACATCATTCACATATTAGTAATCTCGTATTCACGCGTCAAATTTTGTACATGGTTGTAAAATGTTATTAGTAAACTTATATCCCAAAAAGCATCCATTCTATAGATTGCTTTTTGTGTCATATTCCTTTATGTACAAACGCGCCTCCGATATTTGTTTCTTTGTCTGGTAAATCAGATCGTAATATATAGGTCTGTATTTGCATTTTCTATTTTTTTTTAAAGATTGTTGAATGAGATCTGTAAATGGGTTTCACTTAATGTAGTATAAATCAATTTCTCAAGAACTATGTTCTACAAGTTAACCAGCATCCCAACACTCCCCCTCAATATTTAAAACAGAATCGATTACTTTATAAAAGCAAAGGAAAGGGAAAAGATGTATGATCTGAAATAGAGTAAGTAGGAATTTTAGGCTCATTATTTTGAAAAGATGTTATAGATTCTAAAATGCTTTTCCGCGGAAAAGCTGCACATGATTATGAATAAATGTGTGTCCCCGGTGTATGTCGAACCCTGAGGCTTGATTAAACACCACTGCACCACGAAGCCATGCAGGTTATTGGTTTAACCCAGACATAATTTTACATTTCCATGAATCTTTCTTCATACTGTTTAAATTTTGTGTAATTCACTGAATGTATGATTGGACTTGGTGCGGACCATTCTTAAGCCCATTAATTTCATCATAATTTTAATATGGCTGTATTGAAAACAAAGCTATGAAAATAAAGCTAAGTCAGAGAAGCCGAGAAGGTTAGGATATGTACATTTAACATTACATAATGTTTCAACTGAATGGAATCTTTTTAATTTCATAATACCCCCTTCAAGAATTATACCCATGTGATATGTATATACAGAAATCGTACATGGCCAACATGGTGATAGGCACAAGTATACTTGGTAAAATGTTCAAATTTTTATCTCACATAAGTGCAAATAATTCACAATTTTTCATTTTATATAGCAATATGTGTCTCATGATTATCATATTTGACATTATATGAATCTGATTGAATTGAAGTACATGTAGTACATGTAAAAAAGGAATTTGAATGTGATAGTAAAGTCCGGCGCACACTATACGATCCTCCTACGATCAGATTTCTGTTGAAAGGGCGATTATAGTTGATTTGGAAATCTAAACAACCACTACCTTTCTGATTTAGGTTCTAAATAATGATACGTATATTAACAACAGGAATTGCAGTGCATTCGCGTCTTATATTCATAATAAAAGCGAATCGGCTTCAAATCGTAGACAATCGCACTAGTGGTCTGACGTCACTACGATTCTGAGCCGGTTTAGCCTTTCCCCCTCCAAATAAGCATGAAATCCCTTGAAATCTTAATATTATTAATCCTAATTACTATTCCGATCCTCGATCATTAAGATCTTAATGTTTGAATGTTCATAAAGAGGCTATTACAAATTCTTCCAAAATCGAATCGTAGTCAGATTAGATATTGAGCGCCGGGCTTAAGTTCGGAGACAGGAAGACGAAGTAGATAGAAAGAGAGAGCAAAATCAGCAATATAAATAGAAAGTAATAAATTACACGAAACATATTCCTGAGAAAATATAATGTTCAGTTTGTAAATATCTTTTAAGGGTACCTAATTCAGCAATACTTCAAAATGAACACGATCGATAATATATTATTTACAGCTATGTATACGACACTTTGGCTTTCTTATACAAAAATGATAAATACAAATCATATAAAATCATTATTGTATTTATAAAGAACGTTCATGATTGGTAAGAGAAACACGGTGGAGTTGCCCGACGTTTTAGAAAGTGAGAGCTCGAAATCTAAGATTCGAACATGTCAGGCCCGCCACCTCAATCTTTTGTTGTTTTTTATTTTTTAATGTTTTCTTCAAACTGTATCTTGCTCATATTTTGAATACCAGACAAATAAATACCTAAAACTGTTTAAAACCTAGTATCGTTTGGTTAAAAAAATTCACATTGTAAATTGCTGATAGAGCAACTTCCACCACCGCAATCATAACGTACAATTATGATACCCAAGATTGCAATTGTTGGTGGCGCTGTCCATAAATAAGTGTTCTATGAACCCATCACACTCATGGACAAGCCCCAAGTAATATCACACATTTAAACCCATCGCGCGCTATCTGACTACGATAGTACCGTACGGTAAGTAGGCCTTCTTAATATCAAAGAGTGTAAGAATAATATGGAGAGAGTGTGAATGCAGTATAGCTTTGCTGATAGTTTTAAAGTGTTCCGAATTAGCTCTGTGTTAACACTGCTCTTTACACAATGCGATCCCTTCTGTAACCACACTCATTCCAAAGTGTTACAAATTATGTGACACAGTGTGATAACCGTAGATGATTCACAACACTGATGATGACGAAAATATGTTCACACTTGTTGACTCTGTATGACACAGAGAACACCTCAGTGTATTTACAACAGTAAAGCCCGATAGGTCGCCAACCACTTTCTCCTGACCCTAAGAACCCGTTGTAGTCGGATAGTGTGCAATGGGTTTAACGCACGCACACACGCACGCACGCACACTCACACGCACTACACATACGCACAATACATAGTCAATTATTACGATACGATACGCGCTTACGACCATTCACGGAATGACCGTCATTCTACGTCACAAACGTCACTCCACCTTGTATCCCAAGAGGCGCGCTCTTTGACTTTGTTGTATATCGTGGATGCAGAGGGGTCGAATGTTGCGTGCTCCCAATAATGGGCACCCTTGAAGAAAAACAACTTCTTGTGTTTGATTGAATAATAAGCTGCGTCGAGATTGTCCTCTAATGGTGAGACATAAGGAAACTCGCCGGGGAAGGCAGTGCTGATAGGCATAGGGTAGTTGTCTCCGCAACAGCCACCTTCCTCCGTGTCGTATGCATAAACCTGTAAAATAAAGCAAAGAGCATATAGTCATTACTAATGAAGTCAGGGACATCATATCCTTTCATAAGTATGAAATATTCTCTGTGGTGTGTCTTCTGATCTGAGGGTGGGGCAAACATGTCGTCTCGACTTTAATTTCAACCATTTCTTGTTTTGCTCTCAACCATGAACAATTAATACATTTTCTGCTGGGAGGATATGTAAAAATAGATAAAGAACAAGACCGACTGTCTAAGAAACAAGATACCCATGCTTCAAGATCATGTCTGTAAAGTGGCGCCATTGGGTAGGATTTCCAGTCCTCAGTAGCTACTTGGATAGACGAAAGGTACATTCCAACGGTTCTAGGACAATTACCCCCTGGGCATTCACCTCCCGGAAAATTACCCCCCCCCCCCCCAGGACAATTACCCCCCGAGGACAACTACCCCCCGAGGAAATTACCCCCTAGGACAATTACCCCCCGAGGACAACAACCCCCAAGGACAATTACCCCCTAGGACAACTACCCCCCGAGGACAATTACCCCCGAGGACAATTATCCCCCCGATGACACCTACCCCCGATGACAAATACCTCCGAGGACAATTACCCCCCGAGGACAACTACACCCCGATGATAATTACCCCCTGAGGACAATTCCCCTCGATGACAATTACCCCCCGAGGACAACTACCCCCGTGGACAATCAGGATGCAATAGCAAAAGACGATCTGACACATTGAGAGATGGCTACGAGCGCCTCCTCTGCCTGAACCCATATTCTTTCAAATACTATAGCATGTTGTCTTCCTCATTACTACACATTTCCCTTTTATTATAATTTATGCAACGCCAGTGCGGTTGCTAATTTTCACGAAGGATGTAAGTTTGAGGTAATTGTCCATTTTTTTTCCAAAATGCATCGAATTACATTTCTCTGGAGCAGCGTTATTTTAACTTTTTGTTAGTCACGGTACCCTCTAAAGAAATGAAAAGTTTCTCCCAAATCCCAAAGTCTTTACAGATTATTAATTTTGCATGACTCTGGCTCTCATCAAGTGCTATGCACACACGTATGGGCACATCTAAACATAAAAAGGAGAAGACATTTTAAAACTGGTAAAAAATTAATTTGTAATCCACACACTAGAAACTATTTAAAGTACTGTATGCGGGATATGCGGGATATATTCGGTCATGACCTTGATACACGAATATGAGGATATTCGGGCCTCTCGTTGCCCTTTTTTGCCTTGCTGTCAAAATATTGTCAGCGAGCGAGAAAGGAAGAAACTTTAGTATCTTCAAAATTTTATTTTCTCATGTAATTACATATTTTAACCGTTTCTGGTATTTGATTTTTTTTTACAAAATCAACGTTTTCCAAATCATTCTCTTGCGGCACCCCGGTTGAAAAACGCTTTCCGGAAGTTACAAAATCAAATGAGATGAATTACCAGAGAGCGGATATTTATTCTCTTTTGACATGGCACCGTACATATAACTTGAAGGCAATTTCTATTTCAAAATAATTTAACGTACACGAAAACATATTATACTTCAGCATGACAACAGATAACGTGAAGAAAACTTTAATAATGGATCATGGCCTGGATGAGGGCCCATTATACATACAAAGACAAATACACGATCAGCTGATTAAAAAAATTAAAGAGGATGCATATAAAGGAAATCTTACATCCTAATTTCTTTGTTGTGCCATTGATGGTGAGAGAGAGAGGCTGTAACGCGTACCACTCTGCGCGCAATGTATTGTTCAATTTCTAAGAAATGTAATTTCTGTTCTTTACTCGGTAGCAAAACTAAAGGGGAATAGGGCAACCTCCACCCCCCCCCCCATATCGAATTGAATAATTTGAAAAGACTGAAATGAACTTCATGAATAACAAGGAATATAAAGGATTATGCAATTTTCAGTAAATAGCAATTTGGGGAGAAGCTTGCGTTATACGTCACAGTGTAATAAATTACTCGGGGGTGAGTGTCATTGGGGGTAGTTGTCCTCCGGGGGTTATTGTCCTCGGGAGGGGGGGGAGTTGTCTTCGAAGGAGGGAAGGGTAGTTTTCCTCGGGGGGTAATTGTCCTCGGGGTATTTTTCCTAGGGGAAAGTTGTCCTCGAGGGTAATAATAATAATAATAACGTTTGATTTACCCAGGGTAGCCGCTTCAGTTATGAAACTGCTCTTCCAGTGGGCCCTGCATAACATTATATGTTATTACTACCCTTCTCCAATCTAATATGCTGAGCGCCTAGCTATAGAAGGCAGAAGGTCCCATTGTTATAAGTCTTTAGTATGACTCGGCCGGGGTTCCACGACCTCCCGTTCATGAGGCGGGCGCTCTAACCACTGAGCCACCATGCCCAGTATAGTGTCCATGGGGGGTAATTGTCCTCGGGGGTAGGTGTCCATGGGGGGTTATTGTCCTCGGGGGTAGATGTCCTCGGGGGGTAATTGTCCTCGGGGGCAGTTGTCCTCGGGTGTAGTTGTCCTCGGGGGGTAATTGTCCTCGGGGGTAGTTGTCCTCGGGGGGTAATTGTCCCCAGGGGGTAGTTGTCCTCGGGGGGTAATTCTCCGGGGGTAATTTTCCGGGGGGTAATTGTCCTTGGGGGGTAATTGTCCTAGGGGGGTAATTCTCCGGGGGGTAATTGTCCTACGGGGGTAGTTTTCCGGGGGGTAATTTTCCGGGGGTGATTACCCAGGGGGTAATTGTCCTGATACGATTCCAACCTATTTTAGTCCTTTCTTAATGTACGCGGGAAAAGCCCATCGACACATTACAGTGCGGTTCTCTTCGGAACCATAAGCAGCAACTTTGAACCCGCCGGTAAAGAGGAGGATGAGAAGGTGACTAAAGAAGAGAATAATGATAAGTCAGAACTAGATAAAGAAGAAGACTTACCTGGCTCCCTTTGAAGAAGTAGTAATTATTATCCCTCTTATCATAGTAGGCAGCATCGATGTTGTCAGGTATACGGGTATTGGAACCAGATTTAGCTGGCCAGCCTTCAGAGATAAGCCGACCATTCTCCGGCCAGTTAACACCTTCGTATGTGCCGGTGTAAGCTGATTTGCTTTCGTGGTTGAACCTCCAATATCGATTGCCTGAGTAGAAAATACATGAAAAAATGTTTCAAATTAACATGGAGTCCCCTTTTTCAGAGAAAGTGGAGTAAGCATATTATAAAACTAAATCAATAATGCTAAATGCGAGAGAATCATTAGAGAAAGATAATGGTATAAAGAACCTTACTCACAAGATTTCTACGAAATGTAAGTTCTTCAATTTATGCCACCATATTTTGATAGTGTAGTAATGTTGTCCAGGGGCGTCAATCATTATTTTGGAGAATCAGGGTCAGCCCCAAATAATAACTATGGTAAGTGTATTCCATTAAACATTATGCTCCCGATCAGAACCCATATCCGAAAGTGGGAAAAAAGAGTATTGCATCAAACAATTAAAAAATGAATAAAGATTCATCAAAAATGAGACAAATTAAACGGAATAGTGACCAACCTTTGAAGAAGTACATCTCGTCTCTTGGTTTATCAACGTTTTGGACCACGGCATCCAGATCGTCGGGTACACCATTGAAGCGGCTGCTGAGGAGCTTAGGCTCAGCATACTTGACCTCGTTCCTGGAGTTTACGTACACCCAGTTCCATCTATTTCGAACGAAGTAGGTGGTGTATGTCCACTGGTTGCTCGAACTCAACCTCATCCAGTCGAAAACAGTGTCTAACGAGTTATTGCATGTTCCTGATGATAAGAGACAAGTGGTGCAAGAGGGAGACAAGAAGACGTCAGTTACGTAACAAGATGGCACTAACAAAGAGAAATTGACTTTATATAATGTTTAAACACAATAACATATTTGTAAGCAATAACTAATGTTTTGGAAGTTAAAGTACCTGAAGTTCTTATCTGACATCGAATTCACCCATCACAATATTTAAAAAACGCAACGCTTTTCAAGTCATTTTAACTTCTCATCGCTAGAGAACGTCGTACAATTACCATGAAGACGAAGATGACTACTTTAGACCAGAAGGAACATAGGATATTAAAAGAAAAATCCTTACCATAGATATCCTGAACAGCAGTTTTGGTCTCACTGTCGATGGTCACCTTGCCATCAAAAGAGCGATAGATTGGGTACATGATGGAAGAAACATTGGTGCTGTGACCTAACCCTAGGAAATGACCGATCTCATGGGTGGCGACCGACTGCAGGTTGTAGTCTTGGTCTGACCTATCTGTCCAGAGCTTATTGTCGTTGAAGAATATGTGACTACTCGCCACGTCCGAGAGAGCCAACTGCCCTGATGACCATCTGTGGTCTCCGAAGTCGGAAAGATCATCTGAGGATGGAAAAGAACAATCAATAAAAATTATAGTAGCGTATAAGAGGATGTCCCACGATAGCCAAGACAGTATTTTAGAGCGTGAACAAAATAATTATTTTAATGATTGAACAATGATGCAGTCAGACCAGTAGGCTAGCGGTAAAGTCATGTAAATTGGGTAATTCAAGTTTGCAAGTGCATTAAGACTGCTAGTATCAATTAAAGATTGCCTAGTTCCTTGAAAAGGGCTTGAATTTCTTGGTTCATACCTTCAATGAAACATGCTACCTTAACACTAATCTACAGTTCTATTTATTCTGTACGAGACTTCAATATTATCTCCACAAATCTCGACACTGGATGATTATGGATTTCTAATCTCAATGGGGCATATTCTGTTCAAACAATCAAATAAAGACCCGATTAGTTTCCTGTCATCATTATTCAGGCATGATTTTATGTTAAATCACAAACTGGTAGTTTAATACCTTTTGTTGGTATTTAGTTGGATCTTAGTTTGTTAGGGGCGTGGTTTTAGTAAGTAGACCATAATTATATTGGTGAACTTACTTGAATTAGCAAAGGCGATGTAGATATCGACGTTGAGGACGTCACCTGAAGTCTGCTCCCTGAAGGTGAGAGGTGTGACTTCTGCCCATCTCCTGAAAGCTGCTGTGAAAATACTCGACGTATCAGAGATATACTGAGAAGGATAATCATCCAAAACTCGCCAGGTGATTGGAAGATCCCTGGCAGAAAATCTCAATCCTGAACCCGACGATGAGGATGGCTGACCACCTGCGTTTGTGTCGCGTCGCTGTCGATGATTTGACTCGCTAATCATCTGTCGGAGGAGTTCTCGGATGTCACGTTTGGGGCGTGGCCCACTCATCTCATCTTTGTCCTTATTGTCACTTAGAGGATACTTTGGGGTTGAAGGTGCTGTCTTGGAATCAAGCTCACTGACCAAAGCCGATACGACTTCGGTGACGGTGTAAGTCAACATCGTCGTTCCGTCGATTTCTTCTTCTGGGAAAGGCGTCGTCGGAACGTCTTCGACGTCTTCCTCATCGACCATCTCGGAATCTTCGAAATCGTCTTCGGAGCTGACCTCTACGATTGAATACTGACCCCATGAAATGTCATCAGGAGATGGCTTTACTTCAGGCACAGAGGGCGGTCGATATGGGAACTTGTTCATTCCCTTGCCAGATTTCGCACTTTCGCTTAAAGGGTCTAACAATGATTTCCCCGACTGCCTACCGTCTAGTACTGTGGATGTAATCATAACTGGGGAAGTCACAATTCCGGACTTGTCTTCTTCTGCCGATTGTTTCGATTCGTCTGTTAACGAGGATACGTCCTGGCTTTTTCCGTCGCCGGTTTGCTTGATCTGCACTTGGTAGTCAGGTACGCCACATCTGGGCTTAGTCATGAGTTCTTTAGTGGCTGAATCAATCTGCCCGGTGACCGGTATGTGGTAGCGTCTCTGGAACGCTTTGATGCCCTTTTTCCAGTCGTCGTTGTCAGGTTTTGACTGTCCTCGGTCTGTTGATTGTGTTGAGGAGGGCATCTTCGATAGGTCCGATGATATTTTACCATCACTATCAGATGCGTTCTTCGCTACTTGTATTTCGATATACCCGTAGTCTTTTAAGAAATTCTGTAAAAGAAGAGAGAATATCAATTTAGTTACGTCGGCATTAAGTCATGGAGTGTAATATCTATGAAAAAATAATATACTTTTTAACAACTTCATGGAATCGCGTAAAAGTTCGAGGGCTCCTCATAATATATACATCATTAATTTGTCATTGTATTGCCTAAAAAAACCTGTTAAGCTGTGATTATAATGATATACAACGTCAGATGAAGGAGCCGATATTGTGTAGAGGATTTTAACGTAGCTTTTGTTGGTTTGCGGTTTTTTCACCTCTCTTTTCACTTTGCATTCTTACTTTCGTTTGTATTTAAAGTATATTAAATCCGGAAACCACAGAAGTATTTATATACTAGTCACCGAGCGTGTTGTGATGTCAGTGCACAAATAAAATTAATGAATGAAACGGTAGAATAAGGACATAAACACGCCTGCAAATTCGTCAACAAATGTTTTCGTGACTTTGGCATGTATTTGTATAGGGCCATGGCGGCTACTCCAAGGTGCATAACAATGGCTAATTAAATGGGTGTACTTTTGGTTATCACTTTATTAATTCGAAAGAAAGGCTTTTCTCTAACGTAATTGATATGTATTTAATTATATGCAGGATAATACAAGTTTGTAGTATTTGCCGTTTCATGTATGATGAATGTAATGCACTTATTCAGAATTCATATCATATTTTGTTATTTCGCAATCACTGATGACGCACTAACATTGTAATCACATCCTCACTCAGCGAAATGTTAATACTGAATACAGAATTATGCCAGATTTTAATTGCCTCACTATTAACTCAAAGAGATATGTTCAAGAAGAAGGTTTAACATGGTTCCAAGTAACAGTGGGTCTAATGTTTTATATTATTTTGTACAGGGGCTCTCCGAATACACTTTGCTTACTCAGGGGCCCTCTCAATGTATTTTGTTCATGTATTCATTGTTTAATTATTATGTTTTAATGGAAAATAAGAATTGAATCGAATTTAATAAATTATGAAGCAGAACAAATTAGATGTGTCAGACTCCTTGACTAAGTTCATACCACGTTAATACCTCTATACCATACCTAACATTCTACTGTCCAAGCTACCATATCATCATCCAACTACGACAACAAAAAATGCATAGAGTGTTGCAATCCTTAATCAGGGCTATGCCATAAAGAGATAACAGATTTTCAGCGAGGGATCTTAACCCTAATTAAAAAGGGCAAAGTGCAAAGTAAAAAAAGGGAAACAAGAAATTGAAAAGTTAGAGGATCAAAAGAAGCTAGAACGGGACTAATCATGATCCGTAATTGTATATGATAAAACTTTATCATTTGGAAGAATGAATGCACTTTATCTGGTCCTTGTCCCCCCATCGTCTTCGCTTTTTTCCACTTCGGTGGTCTAGATCTGCTTATTAAGGAGCTTGCATTTATTCTTCTTTTCCACAAAAGAACACAGCATAGGGTACACAGGATTTAAACCCCGGTCTCACGTTTCCGATAACGATGAATTAAACTTTACCGGGATTGAAAGATGGGCTTTATATCCAATAGTTAAAAATAGGATTTACTGTTTATTTTTTAGTAAAATATGATCGAATGGCTGCACAAATTTATTTCACGCTGCCTGAAATTTTTAAAATGTTCAGCACAAAATATTATCGTTTTTTGTGGAGGATACGAATAAACTGTGTAACAAAATAGGAATAAAGAAATAAAAAAATGTTTCCCATCATATAAAATGGTGGTAAAATAATTTGATAGCAAAATATCGCAAGGTAGTTGTTTTTATTAGTTGCCTTTAATAGTTATCCATACTTTGGCTAGATATTTGGTTTTCGCCTAAACATTGTGAAATAATATCTTTCATTACTAACAAAGTAGTTGGTATAGTCGGTTCTACAGTGGCGGAGTGGGACCGGACTCTTATATATGGCGTCAGCGGGAGAAGTAAAGAGCCACTTCTTTTTATTATAATAATGGAATGCAAATGAGGAAGCTGGGATCAATGCAGGCGGTAAAGTGACAATACAGTAGCTGCATCAAAATCGATTTTATGATGTGACAATCTAGAATGTTGAAGGGATTGTATTATTAATTTGTTTGCATTGTTATAACCCGATCTGACTGATAGGGTTGTATCTATCCAGGATTATCTTAAAGAAAGTATTCCAAAATACGCAAAAAGATATCTACGCAAAGATTCGTCTCTACAAGGTGGTGTTTACAGAAAGTCTTCCTAGCACCAAAAATGAACATCGGTGCACCAAAAGGTCTGTTTAGGATAGATAAGAAAAGGACCCCGATAGTCTAGTGTATAAACCTCTTCACTCAGGGTGACTGCCCTACGGTGGAGCATATACGCTCGGGAGAAATCTTCCTTTTATTGGGTTGGGTCCCAAAAGCGGCCCTGAAATGCACGGCAGTTGTTATGTTTTCTCATTCAGCCTGCCTTGTCCAAACGGCTCCGGGTGATGCTTTCGAGGTGTCAACTAGAATGGAAGTTTCGTCTTTAAGGAACATTGGTATACACGCCCGAGGCCAATGATCCTTTCCACCCCCTCTCTCCCTCACTTTCTAGCTTCTTAGCGCGCTCTTTGACGGAAGCTCATTGAGAGGAAAAACACTAAAGAAACGATGTCAGTGTGCACCGCCAGTGGAGAACATTTGTACGATTTCGAAATAAAAAGTCATTCGCGAGTTGTAAACACGCCTATTTATATGCGCTCTGGTAGACGAGCGATGCGCCTGACGACTCGTTTGTCCTCATACTATTGTTGGTATGGTCACGAGCGGCGCAGAAAGCGCTCTTGAAAGGATTCTGCTTTCGTCGGTTTTGTGTCCAAACCGGGCCGCCACTAATGACCGAGCTGCAATGAGGGTCGTCAAAAGATGCTGTAATAGATTGCCCACTTTCGCTCAAATTGCCATGATTAATGTTTTCTAAGGGAGAGACAGAGAGAGAGGGAGAGAGTGGGAGAATGAGTTAGTAAAACTCTGCATCTCAATCAAGAGCTAAAGAAGAGGAAGAAAGTTACAGGAAAAAGGGGGAGAGAGATGGAAAGACGGAAACAAGGCGAAATAGGGGTATGGACAACTAAAGAGAAAATTAACCTGGCTTGAAAGAAGGTTAGAAGGAAAGAGGAGAAAGAGAAAGGGAGAGGAGGAGAGAAAGATATTCGGATGTGGATAGTTTATCGCATAACAATTATCTTCATGACATCCATTATAGGAGAGGCTTAAGAGATGACCGTGAAACGTGGGGCAGATAATAATGCTTTCGTGAAATAGGAGCTCATGATTTGTATTCATGATCATTAAATATTCACGCAGACTAAAGAAATGAGTCGAGTTTTTGTGTCGGAAGTTAATAGAGTAGAAGATATATTTCCTATGCTTTTTTTCCCTTCTCCTTCCTCTCGTTAACACAATTGTCCTGAAGGAAAACTGGTAGAAAATGAGGAGGTCGCAGATTTTCAGCTTTTACTTTCTCTTTCATTGTTAGGGATCACTTGTACTGGTAACATTGATAACATCGTGATGCTAAATTAAGATGTGTTATGGGACAACGATTGTTAAGGGGTTTTATTCAAATGCCACAGGGTAATGATAAATTACGATTCGTAACATAAAAACCTAATTATGTTACGTTCGTTTAGTGCAGAATCACCAATTGGGGCGGTATTAGTCTCAAATATTGTCCCTTTTTTCCCTGTAGGGTGATCCTCGGAATAATCATGTTCTTCTCTCAAATTATGGTTTTTCTCCATTGTCTCTTTGTATTATTTCTGGCTTCAAACAATTTGACCATATACTATGCAATCAATCGGATCCGTTAATTTATTCTTCAATAATTTTGCTGTTCTTACCTCAATACAGTGAAGTAAAATTAATAGCCCATTCATTCATCTAGTTGTATACTGTTCAATTATCTCCCTCGTCACAATGCTCGCACCCTACTTTGCTCAAACCAAAGTATATTCAAAAGCAAGTTTTAAATTGTCATTCATCCTGATAAGATATATTTTACAAGTAATAATCTTACGGACCCTTTGCATTTATATGGTCATGATGTATGGCACTATGTACAAAATCTTTCCGAATTTTATTTTAAGATTACACGTGAAGCCACTGCCTGCTTCTTCTTTTTTTTATAAATATATATAGTTAAATTGTATTGCTGCGAAGTATCATTGCCAGTTTTCATTTGAACTGAATCGGATGTATCATATATAAATTAAATATATGAAATTAAATTATTATCACGTACTGGCTAACATTAAAGAGGTAATTTTTACCAAACGCATTTCTCAAAAGTACTTTACCTTTCCATAGGCTTTAACAAATGATAAAAGGTACTTTCTATATACGAAATTCGATTTGATATATATTAGTTGATTCTTGATTGGTTCTTATCAGTGTAAAAAAATACAAATTCTTTAGATTTGTAAAAACTTATATTTTTCTGTATTCAATTCGTTGAATGCATTGCCCACAGAAAGTGGTACGAAAAACAAAGTAAAGAAGACCAACTGAGGGTGAAACTTTTCTCTTGAATGAAAAAAAAAGAATATAGTTTTGCAATTGGTCAGTTGTATTTTTTATCCCATCAAACGGCATTTAAATATCAAAGTGTTTTCACATCATCAATTTCATCATCATCAACAATTAAAAAAAAAAAAAATAGTTAGTTTGGTCGAATCGATTTATTTCGTTTCACTGATCATATAAAATGATGAAAACGAATAAGTTAAGATGAACAAGGAAATGTTAAAATGTTGCACAAAGCCTGGCATTATTGCTTGTATGCCCTTCATATTAGAAAAGTTAATAATTTGATTAAAAAATTATGGGAAAAAAAAGAAAATTATGGATTTCTGGCAAAAGAATACAAAGAAATCATGATCTACGCAAGTGAAATTGATTTTTTTGTAAATACATGATTATTAATACATAGAAAATAGTTCAAATAAAAAGTATTGAAAAAGCAAAGAAAAATTAATTTGTATATCAAACAAACCACTCAATTTGGCCGCTATAGCTTTTCATAGTTGTATACATTGCCTAAAATAATAACAATGCTAAACTAAAATTGTGTGATCCCTCCTTGAAAATTATTTTTGAAATTCTGTAATGAAATTGCATTTTTTAAATACGTTTCAATTCATTTTCAAAGAAAAAAATGATACTCACCATGGCTTGTTCTTCTGACAGGTCATCTTGCGATGGCAATGATTGCGACTGCTTCCGGTGTGACGCCGCCGACGATGACCTCGAGGGGATGACGCCGGGTTCCACAACGTGAGCGACGATGAGGAGGATGAACGAGATCAACACACTCGTCACAAACTCGTTAGAACCAATGATACGCATGTTCGATTCTCTGCAGGCTTTTCTTCAAGTCCAAAGGTGGATCCTAGATGGATCTGGTGAAGTTCGAAGAACTGTTAACGGCGGTGGTATCCAGAAAAAAATGTTTCCAGGTTACCTAAACGGAGAGTTGTCTCATAATGTACTCGGAACTGAGTTCTCTGTTTTCTTCAGGATGCCTTCTGTTTCAAACGGATGCGTGAAGAAAATAGGGTCCAGTTTCTTCTTGAGGCGATGAGTGGACCAAAGAATAGACCCGACTTGTGATCCAGAGTCGGTTATGATAGAAAGATTGTTGGTCCTGCTGTTAAGAGGGTGATAAAGCCTGACTCAGCGGTATAATGGAGCCTTGCCGACCTCGGTATGAAAGGTAATCCTGTTGGGAGAGTACACAGGCACGTTGGTTAATGGTTTCTCAAATCGTACTATAGCCACCCAGCCCCTAAACTTGAGGGCATTTTAACCCCAAACATAGACAAACATTCCCGTATCCATGTTTATAAGTGGACAAAAAGGAAGAGAAAGACTTTCAGCCAATGGCATGCCCTTATTGTAACTTCCACAAAACAAATAAAAAGTTATGTGCGAATGACGATTCTAGATTTTCCCAAAATGTCTTAGGTATAGTTATCTGGAGAAAAATGAAATTATCAAAAGTTTTCAAATGGTCCTCATCTCTCGTTGGCATTTAATTTGTAAATGTCACAAAAAAACATACACTTATACTATGAGATGAGCACATAGATCAGGGTACAAAATAACCACCACTTTCGGCATCCATGAGATGCATTGGCACACACGCATTTGGCGCCACGTCCTCACAGTCACGATATAAGACTCTTACATTAAGTGTTCCAATAACATTGCAAGTCAACCGGAAAGTTGGTTAACAACGCTGATATTTACAGATTTAGCAAGACTTTATTTCAATCGACTGCATTATTTTAGATATTCAGCCAAATTCTGGATCTTAAACCCACTGCTCTGGGTGGCCAGACGGTCCTGAAATACTGCCCAATATAGTTTCAGATAAAAGAGTTTATCATCGTAAATTTCTTTGCGCGGGAAATAAAGGATGTGGGATTTAGGGCTTGGGAAAGTTTTACAAAAGTTTGAATAAAAAGTTTTGGGTTAGTGTGATGGTCACCTTAGAGACAGCATGAACTCCGGTCTATAAACACTCCATCAATTCTGTAACGGAAAGGATTCCCTTTGAATAAAAGAACAGTGATAAGCCTTCCGTTGTGTCTATCCCGATCACTCAACCAAAATGTATAATAACCACATACAATGATGCGTTTTGATTGGCACGACTGGTACCATTAAAAAAGTATATCATTAAAAAAAAGTTGAGCGAAAAAGAGGGAACGGTGTGCCATGAAAGTTTTGTGGAAGAGGAGAGAAAGAGAAAGGGAAATACTGTGCAATTATGTGTGCGATCTTGTAACCTCGGCTCTGCGTGTGTGTGTGTGCGTGTGTGTGTGTGTGTGTGTGTTTGTTTGCGAGAGAGAGAAAGCAAGATAATGTAAAAGTTCGTGAGAAAACGTATGCGTTATTGCATGTACGTGCGTGTGCGGATGTGTGTGTGTGCGCGTGTGGATGTGTGTGTGCGCGCGTGATACAGGAAAAACCAGAAAAACTAACTTGCCTACTTTAATCAAGGGTGTGGGTGTGTGTTTGTGTGAGAAAGAAGTATAAGAAGTGAGAAAAAAAAGAAGATGGAAGAAGACGAAAGAAGAACAAGAAGAAAAAGTAGTAGTAGCATTAGTAGCAGTAGTAGTAGTAGTAGTAGTAGTAGTAGTCACTATGAATATGACTGACAAAGAAAGCGGACAAATTATACAGTTCCTCAGGTAGACAAAGGAACATCCCTTCACTGCTATTATGTAAAAAAGGTTAATATGCATGTGACACCTGTTCTACTCATTTTTACATAATAGCAGTGAAGGGATGTTCCTTTGTCTACCTGAGGAACTGTATATTTTGTCCGCTTTCTTTGTCAGTCATATTCATAGTGAGTAGTAGTAGTAGTCACGGTAGTAATAATTATCTTGAGAGACCACATTAAAAAATGAGCTCTACGATATGAGAGAGGGCGAACTTTTGAGTACACAATTAAAAACTAGATAAATACTGGGGAGAGATGGAGTTGAAAAGACAGATACTAGAAATGTTTATAAAGCTTAAAATAAGGATATAAATCTTGCCTAAGCCCTACTCGAGTGAAGAATAGGTAAAAGCGAAAGTTTCCCCAACCCCCGTGATCTCCTGAAAGAAAGTTGTATTACGCTGGGGGAAATTTAGCTAAGCGGCAAGACGATCGAACAAGTGATATTTCCGTGTGAAGTATGATAAGTCAAAGAGTAATCACTGGCTAAAGAGGTACATTTTAGGGCGTTAGGTTTTGCCTCAAACATTCTTAACTAAACAACCCGGTAGAGCCGTCTCCACTCAATTGTTACGCTGTTGACTCTGCTTTGTGTTCTTTTTTAGTACAATTTGGGGTAAACAAAAAGAAAGGGTATTGCGAAAAGGTTTTGAGTTTGCCGAAAAGGAAACTTTGTAGTAGCAGTTGGGGCATTGCTTGTATAACATATTCATTCTAGCTTACTATCCCTCCCCCTAGCTTTCTCAAACACAAACGCACACACCGGCACATAAGCGCGCATACATTTATTTCCTCTTATTTTCTCTCACTCCCCGCCCCCCCCCCCCCTCCCCCCTCTTTCCCATCCCCTTCCCTCTTTCTACAAACGAAAATGTGACTGATTAAAGAGGATATCGGGCAACTTTGCTACATTTCTATTTGATCACTTCTAAACCGATAGTTAATGTTCAACGATAAGTTTTAGCGACGTATCCCACTTTAATATACAGCAAAATCTCCATTCATCATAGTAAAGCAATATATTATGTGTATCTCGTTCTAACCTTTAAATACCAGTCCACATGCAACGTCTACATCAAAATGTTACATTGAATTATATGCCACTATTTTATTGGAATGCATGAGAACAACATCTGAATAATGCCATTAATTGAAATACCCATCTAGGGATTAAAATGCTTTGGCATTCTCACGTGATCCAAGAGGCCTCTCTCCGAGATGGTTCTAAAAACAAATCAATATCGAGAGAAGCTAAGAAGAATTCCTGTCCATTTAAGTTTGCTGAAATGTGTTTCTTTTATTTTACTTCGATTATTTGGTTCAATATGCAGCATCACTCTACGCATGAGTGACTCCAGAATATCGACACCAATGAAGAACAAATTCCGCCATTTTTATTCGGCTCTTTCTTCATACGAGTTTGCTCCCTCAGTTAAAAAAACTCGGAGACGCCAAAATCGATTGGAGTGTCAGTGGCTGGAGCTGACAGTTCGAGTGGTCTTTGAAGGAGTTATAGGGGATTAATCAACTCTCAAGTTATTCAATACGCCTCATACTAGCCTCTCAAAGGCCTTTATTTTCATTTGTTTGGTATATAAAATCACAATGAGTTTGAGATATTTTCTTAAGAATGACCGGATGCGAGATCTTCCGTCTAGGTGTGATATAAAGACCAACTCTATAGCTTTGTAAGCGCAGTGGTGATTCGCAATTCGTTTCAATTTTTTTCCTTACCCCCTCCTGTTTGAGCATTTTCTGTAGCTTTTCAAAATGTCTTCGAGATCTGACATTTCAATTGATCATGATAAATTCTTCTTTGAGTGTTTGTTTGGCATCCATGAGAACCACTGGCAAGTGCTGGGAAGTACTGGTCACTCCTGATGACCACTGTGTAGTCAATAAAACATTTGATGAAAGCCGACTATAGGGGCCTTCAGAATTTAAATCCTTTTTATGTGAAACAGCAAGATCACGCGACTAAATGTTTTTATCGGACCGACTTTATTTTCATGTCTCTAATTCTAGCTTTTGTAACAAAGAATGGCGCCTCATTAGACCCAAACCGATGGGTAGTTGTTTGGGTTCGTTTTTCGTAGAAGAAGAAAAGTTCTCACGTTCAAAATATTTCATTTTCAAAGTAGGAAGACAAGCTTTTAAGAGATTCGTTTCAATGTCCTCATTTGCACTATACACTTTTAAGTGATTTAACTCTTATACCCATTTTATTCAACTATTCATATAACCGAAATGAATAATGATATATTTTGGCGCTAACAGATTAGACCGTAATCGGGGTAATGATGCTTTCTTATGACGTTGTGTTTAGTTCTCCATCAATAGGGATTACATATCTGAGATTAGGCACTCGTAAAGGCGTAAAAGCTTACTAAAAAGTATTACTCTTTCTACTTTGCGTTATACTTTGAACACATTTGAACAAACCGCATATCAACCGAATAAGGAATACTCTTCTTAAGTTAGATTATCGTGTGTGCTATTTCTTTTGTACCAAAACGTATTTGTCATGGAGGTGGTAATTGTTCCCATCCGGCTTCTATGATACACTAATTTTGAATAAAGCGCCAAGGTATAACAGGGGGAGTCGCAATATTATCAAGATTTGGGAGAAAGTAGGGGGATGAAGAGAGAACAGTCGGCTCAAATGTATATCCCTCTTATCTTCCTGACCAATGTTCGGGCAGGTCTCTGACCTATAAATCCGAAGTTGGTTAGTACAGGACTCGAGATTTGAAAAGGAGAAGAACTAAGATGTCACTTGAAATAGGGCTCACCAACAACACAGAGTACTTAGTTTCTGCTTTATGGGAGCCGGTATAATGCGACAAAAATGCTTTGAATTAAGTTAAGAAGCAAAGAGGAAATACTTTTGAGGTGTTACTTTTGTAATATGGGATATCTTGACCTAGAAAATTGTATTTCATGAGAAGTAAATATTACGGCGAGGAAAAAAAATCATTTTGTGATACATATTGATTAATGGATACATCGGTTTAATTCTTCTCAAAATTATATATATTAAAATTCATCAATTCACATTTTTACTTTATGAAACACTTCAAACAGAATGATATTCCTGAGCATATCCTAGCCAATAATGTTTCATGAAGTAATATGGACGGTGTATGAAAGTAAATACAGCGTTACTTTGAAAACAAAAGGAAAAACTTGTGCGAGGAGATGTACAGAAGCAAAACTACCATCCACGGATAATTATATAAACTTAACATTCTTGTAAAATAGTCTACTAGTTTCCTGTTACGAAAGACAATGATTGAACTCTAGTACCTCCTTGACTCGATGTAGTGAAAATATTGTCGGCAGACGTGTGTCACACCAAAGAGTCAAAATTGGCAGGTATTTGCCAATTAACAAGCTTTTGACAAATCAATCAGACCAGGACGAGAAAAATGGCCTACACCTCTTTTTACCAAGATACAATTTCAAGAACGAGAAAATGTTGAAACCCAAAGTGGTTCACACAATGAGAAGAGAGGTATACTGTGCAGTCAATTTTGATGTGGAAAATGTTCATTCATTTTGATAGACCGTTCAATAAATGTTGCGGAGACTTGATAACAGATTTTTCAAATTATTCGATAGACGCTAACCACATTAGTATCACGAACGTGGAGCTATTCGGTCGACACAAGACTAGAAAAAAAGAGTTTGATTGAACACAATATTTCGATGAAAATATATATGAACACTGTCTAGTCAACATTAGGTACTTGGTCGTACACAAAGATGCCAAAGAAATCAAATCATACTTGGTAATATCAAAACAGTTGCAGTTTACTCAATCCGACACAAAACTGCAATTTGGCCAAAGACACGTTGTCAAGTTATCATATTGCATTGCAAAATAACCAATCAGATAAATAATGGAACTGAAAATCTCTTAATTAGTGTTCAACCAAAAGTTTAAAATATACTTCATCACATTAAAGAATTTTTACATGAAACATGATTTAAATGTTTTCCGTAGCCTGTCCTGTGAAGGTAATGTCAAAATGTCAAAATTCACAAATTTCTTTACAAAACTTTTGGCCTCAATATATTTACAGGAACATAATCGCGTATGAAATTTAGTCCTGCAGACCGGTCCCTTTAAAAAACAAACCCTTTTTTATTGATTGTCTTTGGGAGAGGACAGATTAGAATTGGAACTGGCCAGTAACATGACAATCAAATGACATGGTATTAAGGCCTTACCAGCAGTCATGCATTCCAACATCTAGACCCAGCATATTGTTCTCTTTTGGACAAGCAGGCCGCGATCGATTGATTTGCGAAGAAGCACCTATCTACCCTTTTCAACTTAAGCAAATAGTCTCAGGTGTTCAGCTAATATTGAGCAATATTTATATAACATAACATTCTGTTATCACATTCTACCCATCAAAACAACAGTATTGAGCTCATAAGCAACTGGACTCATGATTTCAAAGCTGCAGACATGATTTTCGGCAACTTTGCATGGGGTAATTACTTCACGAAGTTCTTGAATACAAAACGGCGTTTCGTTACATAATCTACCAACAACTTTCAGAAGTTCGCCTGCCCTTTTTTTAACCAAACAAATTTCTCCACCATTATGTTTTGAGGCTAAAAATGAGAACAAACAAAAAGTGATGCGGGGCTGTACCCTCTCCGAGTTGGATTGGTATCGGAATGTTCTTTGCACATAATCGACTTCAACGATTGACCCCTTTACAAATTTGGAAGTCAATATAACAGTGCCTGGTCTACACAGCATCGGTCATACTAATCCTTACAGAGTTCTGTCCGTCTTCAAATACTAACTTTGATAGATTTATCAATTGAAAATCAACTTTTCCAAAATGATGTTCACAGTCTTGATATATAGTTAATGAAAAGCATCTTTAACAATGTATAATTTACAAGAACGGGTTAAAGTAGATCAAAAGGTACCTTTATTCTAATCGAGGAGTCAATTGCAATATTTTCTGTTGTTTTAAGGAATAAAGATGCTATTTATAATTTTCTGGCCAGTAAGTTAAGGTTCTACAAAGATAAACTACACGAAATTGGGCAATAAGTATGACAAAATTACCAGCGCTTTCGACAGTAGACGGTCTTAACGAATGATTTACTGGGAGGAGCAAGACCTTGTTATCAATCTCTTGAAAGCTTTCGTTCATTAAGGGATGAATTAACCTTGTAATGTAAAGGGTGAGAGTAAAGTAAACGCGACTTGTTTACAAGTCAATATTTGATATTTGACTACATCTCTAGCCTGAGATCTGGTCGTGCTTTGCGTACCAAGCAGAGATCTGGTCGTGCTTTGCGTACCAAGCAGAGACTATAGCAATGTCGATTGAATAAAGATTCAAGACGGAGTTTAAGTGTGTCTCTATTTCTTGGCACCTCACTACCCTTCTCTTTCTCTATCTCTCTCTTTCTCTCTCTCTTTCTACCTTAACTATCTCCAGTCTCAAGACTAGTCATGATTATTTGTCCTTAAGCTAATATGACAGAAAAGTCAAAAGTCAGTATGTTATTTGCAAATTAAAGGAAAGAAATGTGAGTTAGTACCTTTTGAAAAGTACTTGCATAAGTTCGGAAAGGTAACATTATGAACTCCCGTATCGGTATACAAGATGATTGACGATTGTGTGTAATAGCCCAGGTGTATAAATGTGTTTGTCTATAATCCTCTCTCTCCGTCTCTTTACCTATCTATTTATCAACTATCTATCTCCACTCCCTTGCCTTTCTTTACCTTTCTATTCTCTTTCTCCCCCCCCCCCCTCTCTCTCTCTCTCTCTCTCTCTTTCGCTCTTAAAAATGCTTGCATGATTCTTCCTTTTTTAGCTCATTAAACATGAGGTAGGCCTATACCATTACATTCGACAGCGTTTAAAACGTTTCTGTATATTTTGAAAACGAATTCAAGGTAATAGTTACATTCCATCTAAAGTTCCTCCATTAATCAATTAATTTAATAATTGATTCTCCAAATAGAAGGTTCTGTAGACCCCCTCAACAGCTCTTTACTACGAATTCGGAGTTGCTTTTTTAGCCATCAACTATTCTAAAATCTCCCATTCCATGACGGCATTATCCTTTAAGGCAATAACCCGCCTATTTCAGGGTATTAGTGTATAAATGCAAACACTTTCTATGTGTGAATAAAGTCTACTAGGCCCTCCCTCACTTACGCGCTATTTACGAATACTATTATTAGGCTCCCGAAGAAATTCTTCGTTGACCTCTGAAAATAACCATGACTGGTCATTTCGGGGGCAATTCCACAGTAAATTTACGAGGAAATTGGAGAACACTAGCTTTACATGTCATGAATTACTGTCTATAGATTTATATACTGGTTTACATAATTATTGTAGGGCCAAAGAAACAAAACAGAATCATGTCGTTGATAAAGACGGCGTAAGATTAAATGAAAGCAAGGATGCCTTTGTTTCCTTAAAATAAAGGGATATTATTACTGTCATTATTGTTATATAATAACTACTAACAAAGTGTTAAGGTTTATTCAATGTAAAATTGTCCTTTTGCGAACGCAAGCATTTTCATACAATGCTATTTGCATACAGTCATAAGAGAAAATCCAGATGAGGGTCAAACGCAGATATAAAAACGTTAGAATGAGCATAATTCGTTAGATTTCATCATTAAGATGTGTTTAGTATCGTTTCATAACATATCAACTAAGTTTAAACAATATTTATATTATACACGTCTCAAATGAATCTTTATTAGTATCCTTATTATTGTATTATACATATACTTACATAGTAAACACAAGTATAAACACAAGTATAAGAGACAAGCGCTTTGCACCACTCCAATCGCATAACATTTGTTAAGAATGACACAAGAAGCTAATAATTATTTCTAACAGTGTAGCAATACCATGATACCATCTAAATGTTTTGTTTCCAGCGGCGCACTTGGCAACACAGAAAATATGAATGAGTTTAATGTTTTGCTTTCAGGGTTTAAACAAATCGATAATATGAACTCATCTCGGCAAATACGTGTATAGTCAATGATACCGAGCCAGTTACGAATTCCGCTAACAAGCGAAACGCCGGGGTGATTTCACGCAGGGCTTGAAGGTGTATTGAAAACAACTAAATATTGCACATTGGCAACTCGAAATTCTTAGCTTACCTCCACTCGTAATGTAAATAGCTGCAAAGTTGATAAACTGAAGATAAAATTCCGTACATTCGTTTGGCGGATTCTGGTACAACGCAGACGACAACCTTCGAATTCGAACGGTATCGATAATGAACGACCAACATGCGCTCGTTGCTCCGTACTAAGACCACTGCTGCGATGACAACAGACCTATACCCCTGGTTCTCGCCTTTTCTTCACTCAAAGATAATTGAAATGACGAAGCAGAAGAGGTTTTGATCCTGAGATGGTAACGATTGGACCCCTCAATGGCCCACGCTCCCCCATCCCCCTCGAGATCGATATCCCGATTTCAAAGGCAAATCGATTAATCCTAAGCAAGGAATTACTAATTGTTGTACACACACCCTCTCTTTGAACGAAAACTTATGGTGATGGGAAACGGGCGAGCTCCTTATATCCAACACGGGAAAGCAATCCTGAAACACCTTCAACCTTAGACGACCAGATCATGTGCAAACAAGGTTAGAAAAGAAAGCAATTATCGGAACAAAAGGTGGCAAATCATTACCTACTCGTAGCCATTTATAAAAAGAAAAGCTGTAGTTGCTTGATTTATATTATGGCATATTTACGACTTCCAGACCAATATTAGTCTTTGCGGGTGGGATTGGGATGAAAACATGGTTAAGCTGAGCTTAAAGTAATTGAAATTCAATGAAGTAAACATCGATACCCATTCGTTCCCCAGGGATTCACGTATACTTGAATTCTACCAATGGCTGCGAATGGCATGCATTGATCCGGTATCCTTCGCCTTCTCCTTTTAGGTCAGAAATCAAAGGATACCATCATCTTCATCTTCCCGTTCAGACATGGTGACTCCGATACCCTGTCATACTTGGTATCCAATCTATCCACCGTAATACTACGATTCGTATACACTGTCAATACTCTGAGAGACCCTCACTATAAACAAAAATTAAAATGTTAACTCACTGAGCTGAGTGAGAAGTGACATCAATATAAAAATATTGTATATCAATCATTATATTGATGGATCTAACAATGAATAGGGTGCATCCAACAGATATAATAAGTGAAGAAGCTACCATTTTGAAAACGCCGTCAATCCCCTGGCCTTTGTACGGGGAGCAGACATGAATTAATATTTCCCACAAAAAAGAAGAGTCTTACATCACGTAATGTCGGTCGACACTCTAAATCTAAGTTAGTCGAGGTTTTATAGTTCGAATGATCATTTCTTTGTGAATAATTAGTAACGATTAACATGCAATATTCGGACTACCAATAAAGCTTCTGATGACTGATTGAAGAATGGAATCGAATAAAAGGAAAATAAATTTATGGACATCACTATTCAAACTTCGCAAAAAATCAATACATTTTGTTAAAGTTTAGTATAATATGGCTTGGCCTACATGTTTATATCTTATTTAAAAGGAGATATACAAACCGTTTTAAAAATTCAGAGAAATTGTCATAAACATATAGCATTCAGATCTGCCTACTTTATTTATTTTTGTAATTGCAGTTCTTGAATGTTGCTTGACTCTTCACATTTTGGTGAACATGCGAACAAACGCATAGAAGAGCAACTTTCCTTTCATTATTTTATCATAAACCAGAAATCTCGGAGATGCTTCGCGATTAATGGGGAAAGTACCTGGAACTATAAACCCACTTGAACAATAATATTAGTATTATAAGGTAGATCGTTCACATTTCCAGGTCTTTTCCATGTTGCTTGTATCTTCACATTTTGGTGAACATGCGAGCAGTCGCATAGAAGAGCAACTTTCCTTTCATTATTTTATAGTAAACCAGGAATCTCGGAGATGCGTTAACTTCGCGTTTAATGGGGAAAGTACCTGGAACTATAAACCCACTTGAACAATCATAATTATTGGTATTATAATGTAGATCGTTCACATTTCCAGGTCTTTTCCATGTTGCTTGTATCTTCACATTTTGGTGAACATGCGAGCAGTCGCATAGAAGAGCAACTTTCCTTTCATTATTTTATCGTAAACCAGGAATCTCGGAGATGCGTTAACTTCGCGTTTAATGGGGAAAGTACCTGGAACTATAAACCCACTTGAACAATCATAATTATTGGTATTATAATGTAGATCGTTCACATTTCCAGGTCTTTTCCATGTTGCTTGTATCTTCACATTTTGGTGAACATGCGAGCAGTCGCATAGAAGAGCAACTTTCCTTTCATTATTTTATCGTAAACCAGGAATCTCGGAGATGCGTTAACTTCGCGTTTAATGGGGAAAGTACCTGGAACTATAAACCCACTTGAACAATAATATTAGTATGATAAGGTAGATCGTTCACATTTCCAGGTCCTGTGGTGATTCAGATGCAATGAATGACACCTGCCAATCATATTGCGGCAAGCCGCTGTAGTTACAAGGGATTTACGGGCGGTCATGTATCTCGAGTAACGACCCAAGGAGGCGGAGCAATCACGATTACGAAGAGATGTATGTTTAAAGGCCAAGTACAGTGTGTGACATTAATTAGGAAAATCAAACATGATTATGGCCATTATTTCTATGGGTGGTTTTCTATAGGATTTGCAAAATCGTACTTCTGTAGAAATATAGCGTTGTTATTCGGCCTTGATCAACTAATATGAAGAGCAAAGAAATGTGACAAATTGATTCTTGAGGCTTTCAAACGGTCTATAAGGGATGCGGCTTTTATTGGCCTTACCCAAGTACAGCAATTGCACGCAATAATGTATCAGGCAAAGGACGGAGCTAGCTTCTCCCCCCCCCCCCCTTCCTTTCCCGTTGGCCATAATTATAATTAAAACTTTATTTAAAAAAAAAATTGACTACTAAAGCATTGCCTCATTAGAGTAAAAATATGGCCTTCGGTATGCCCTTATATTGCAAGAAATTGGCTTAATGCTTCCCCTTTTAATGCGGTAGGGGACCCTGGGACCATATGGCCTGCTTGTGCCCCTTCCTCCTTGTTAATCACTTTCTGTTTCTGTTGTAATGGCCCTCTCTGGTTTGAGATTGCTGATCCGGAATGGATTAAAAAGAGCAAAGAAAAACGAAAAGGGATCTAAACGGCTAACAGGTCATATGAATTATTTTTCATCGTTACTTTAATTATATAAGTCTTCTTTTGTGCAGGGGAAAAAATTGACAGTCATCAAGGATTGGGGGCGCAACGCAATTTATCATCAAAATTCAAAGAGATCTTACAAAGGGATTTTAAATGCTTGCAAATTCTGACATGGGCTTTGAGAGACGATCACTTTTAAGCAAAACAAATTACCTGCTTATCACTGACTCATTTGTGAATGGATGAGATTGAATGTGGGAGTCAGAGGGTGGAGATACATCATGAATATTATTCTTAATCTCTAGCTCACGTGTGGCCCCTGTTTAATTCCGAGGAACCTTTGAGATATTAGAGGTATGGTTTCCAGGAGATTGACGATGTATATTATGCGAACCTCTGAAAGAAGAATCTAATTCATTCCTACCGCGGTGAAGATAGCCAATAAATATTGTTACGTCATAGAAGAGATTAAAGAAGTGTAGAGATGGATGAAAGATGATTATAAAGAATTACAAACATATAACTTGTAATGGGATACTCGAGAATCAACCAATTGATGATGTGTGTGTGCGTGTTACACAAAGCCGACATCCCTCAAAATCGCATGCAGCTGGAGGCGTAATACAGAAAGCCATAGGTTGACTTGCAAATGATTTACCAACCTTTTTGCTTTAAAAAATTGTATTTTGTGTAACAAACACCATTTTAAATATGTGCGCGTGTATGTGTGTGTGGGTAAAGTGGGATCAGCCCAATTCAACGTACTCACAAATTGAACAGGAATGGTAGTTCTATCATCATGTTGGCTAGCTATGCCCAATTTGCCGACTTAATTCCCCCCCCCCCTCGATCCACCCCACCCCCACCAAGCATCCTCCTTCGGCTAATGCCTGCAATTAAATCATCGCTAGACAATAACTTCATTGCTAAAGATGAATAATGATTAACACAATCATGCTCATGAAAAATATGAAACACCAATTCGAAAGACTGTGTCAATATGATCTTGCCGTCATAATTTGAAAGACTGAATCTAATCCGAACTGTTATTCCTCACGACATGATCATGGATGGCTGCAAGGAATATACAACTGTTAACTCACCTAAAATCACCACGGATATAGTGCCATCATATCCATGAATAAACAAGGGTTATATGTATTCGAACAACGACAACGACTACACCTTGTAACAGGTCTCGAAGGAAAATCTCGTTCAAGGAGGAGCGACTAAAAACACAAATTCATACATCACCTCCAGTTAGCGAGTTATCTTGTAACTGGTTGCATGGGCGCTATATTATGTAAGCAATTTTATTACCGTTACTTCTACATGCATTACCAAACCCTGACAGTAATTCAAAGACTGAGAATCAACAGAAACTACGTCAGCCTTTTACGTTATATTCACAGAACTCCATCCCCTTCTCTCTATACAAAAAAAATAAGAAAAAAGGAGCAAGGACCAATCTACCTCCAATTTGACCCGATTTCGAAGCAAGGTCCGTCCTTATCGGAGTCCTCGATCATAAACACGGGACGAAGGTGGGTTGTTTATTGTAAACAACGAGGAATGAGAAATGAACGCAGGTGAGACAAAACACCACACTTGGGTATGCCCATGTACCATAGTAAATCAACGAGATCAGGAACAAATTCCCCCAAAGGGTATTTAATGAGCTGCTCTGTTATCTTGATATTCATATCTTGTTCATTAATAATATTTAGGTTTTTTTGATGACGAAATAGCACTATCATTAATAATTTGTCACAAGCGTTATTTTTGAGAAAAATGTTGTAAAATTTATGACATCACAACGGTTAATATTTATCCTCCCCCTCTATCTCTGTCTGTCTCTCTGACTGTCTGTATCTCTGTCTCTCTATTTACGTACATACATCTGTATAGGTTACAATTGTAATTATCAACATAATATCAGCTTGCAATGTTTGATATAGCTATAGGCTACTTTGTAATGGAAGCGAAATGTTAAAAGTCGAATTCATTTCTGTATCACATTTGCCTGGTATATTCAAGATCGGAAAAAAAATCTATTTCTTTCTTCAAGCCCCAAATAGCTCCAATCCAATGAAAAACAAATGGATAACCATGTGAATTCAACTCTTTTGGTGCTTATTTTACTTTCTATACTTCCATTGAAGCATTTATGACGCCCGTTGAATAGAACTTAAGTCTGCTAGCATAAAGCCAAAATATGACTCATAGTGTTAAAGGATACAGAGAAATATTAAATGTTAGGCCTGTCACTCGCTTTGTATTACAGGCAAATTCAGAGATTGTCAAAGGTTCATTAAATACAACTGCTGACATGCAGTTGTATACTCATGGTTTCATCAACGCTCTAAATATTTCACAGAGAATAGATGTGCAACGATTTGGTCAACCGATTCAAGATATATTTCTGACATAAACATTGATTTTGTTTTAAGAATAACAATCACTATATCTATAACAGTCATTTTCGATATTTTCGGACGCCGCGTGACTTGGGAAAGTCAGTTCCAATATTCGGATGCCGTACTATTTTATTTTCTTCTGCATAGCGTCTATCTAAGGCCAGTAAAAATCGACCATTACCTTCAATAGTTTCGTATCCCACGTAATTACGTTATTCTATAGGTTTCAATACATCAAATTGGGACGTTGACCCGTGGTTCCTGCATTTAAAAGACACCAATAAATTTTGCTTATTGTCCTCCCAATTTGAAAGCCATTGTTCTCATTTTTAATTTAGATTCCTCGGTATTGAGCAACATACAACACGTGGAAAAGGTTTACAGGAAGAAGAAAAGAAAGACCTTCATAAAATATCGGCGAATCCAAAGTAATATATTCAGCCTATACGAGTTTATGATTAGTATTCCACTGGGAAATACTGTGGAAAAGATTCACAAAGGTATAAACTACACTTCAATTAAATTGGAAATGTATCCCGCGGTAGGTAGGAAATCTTCCAAAATTGCATTCATTTCAGATGGACCGCGCAACACAAGAGTATCGACTATAATAATACCAACATTACTTATCAGCACAAAACAGTGATATTTGTAATTATGTTTAATTTTTTGCCAAAAAGCGCGGCATGAAAGGGAAAACAGAAAGTTTAAGAGTGAATACTTTCTAATTTTCTATGTTCACATTGATTGTGTTTTGAATATAAAATTAACATTTAAACACGAAGCAGATAAATTGAGAATTCTGAAACAAAACACCTACATAATTTTAAAAAAATGAATAAACTATGCTCGTCTAGAAAACTAATCAAAATGTTTTCCAGCATCAACTTTTTAGGACATCAATCTACGTCTAACATGTCTATATAAAAATATAAAAAAATTATAAAGCAGTCTTGGGATCATTTACATTACTTCCTATACACTGAATAAAAGAAATCACTTATGAGTTATTGATCAGAATGTTACTAGTTTTTACTCTAGGTTGTTCTCGACATGCCTCACTTACCGTAGAATAAAAGTCTTGTTGGAGCGGTCCGCTTGTAAAACTCCTCGCACAGCGGAAATTTGTCAAATAAATATACACACAACGCAGGAAAAAAAAGAATATCCCTTCACAAGCAAAGAAAATCTCCACCCAACCGAAAACAAATGATTTCGTCGTTTTCCCTCGGTTTGAGCTTCGTCAGTGTAATATAAAAAGCAAGAAGAGTCCTAGAAGTTTCTCAAATTAGTGATGTAGAGAAAAGCCAACGGAGTAGTCAGTGTGGTGTTTGATGAGCGCTGAATGGTCGCTTATTTCTTTCTGATCGCTTAGCAAGTAAGTCATCCGCTTAAATGAGATCCGGTTGATGTGTGAGGGAGAGACGGAGAGAGAGATCGAGAGTGGGGGAGAGAATAGAAGGGAGAGCGAGAGGGTGGGCGATAGAGATCAAGAGAGAGGGGACATGCAGAGAGAGAGAGACGGTAGATCACAAAGATAATTGGGAGAGGGAGAGAGAAAGATACATTTGAAGATATGAAAAGAAAGTACGAGACAGAGAGAGAGAGAGGGAGAGAGAGAGAAAGATAGAGAAATTTAGGTAGATAATCAGGAGCCCAGGGGTAAGAGATTGGAGAGAAACATATAGGGGCAAAGAGAGCGGGACGAGGGTGAATACAAAGAGAGAAGGGGAAACATAAAAAGAAATTCGAAATAGAGAGAAGGTGATATTATAGATAGAGTGCGGGATAAGGAGAGCAAGTAGAGAGAGAGAGAGAGAGAGAGAGAGAGAGAGAGAGAGAGAGAGAGAGAGAGAGAGTAAAATATTGAACGAGTGACCACAATAGTGATACAACAGCGCCCCCAAACAAGCTGTAATTCGTATGTCCAATCAAGTCGCATAACCCATACATAACACTACCTGCGCAATCACATTCTTACCATATTCAAAATATCACAAACTGAGAGTGCCATAGAACCGCTGCAAGCAACCAATGCCGACTTTATCCAGGATCTCAAAATCCAGCGCAATTTTTATGAACCTTCTTTCCTTTCTATCTTACCGACTTTAACCAAAAGCCCGAGGATTTTAGTCTCTTTGAGTATCGTTTTCTGTTAAACCATTTAAACGTTTCCCCTTAATGAATAGGCACAATTCAAGTCGGAGAGTCAGAAGTATATTTAAGCTCCTTTTCGCTAAAAATCTCTTCTCACTTTCTTCAAGTCGGTTTTGTTCATCCTCCGCATTGGCTAAAGGCAGGGAGACGTTGTGTCAATATTTTCGGCTCTCCACGCAGGAGGTTGTACAAAAAGTGGAAAGGGGCACAAAGTGTGTTGATTGCCTCTTGCAGTCTTGAACACGCCTAAAGGCAGATTATAGTATGAACAAATCAAGCTCATAGCTTTGAAGAGAAACAAAATCAGCTATGATCTAGAAAAAATGGAAGATAGGCCTAGTCCCTGAATATAATCGACATAAATCGAGTCGAAAAAATCGGTGAAAGCAATTGGATGAATGTTTATGATTACAATCATGTTTAATGTTATGCTTCCTTTGGAGAAATTTCAATTGTTTTAAGCACATTTTTGGCTTACACCCAGTAAATAAAGATCACGTGCTCGATCTGTAATTAAAAACAAGTCAGAACAAATAAAATCAAAACCATTTTTCAATTTACAGATCGAGTACGCGATCTTTATTGGCAGGGTGCAAACCCAAAAATTATTTAAAACGATCATGTTTATATAAGAAAAGTTATCCCTTTTTTTTTAGTTTGAGGACACATTTTTAAAAATATACCGCAAAGAAGAGATAAGTTTTACGTTACAAAAGATGTGTATTACAATCAAATCATCAAAATCGAACGGTATGTTGCTTTCAAATTAGTAACAGTAATTTATTATACATTATAATCAATGATATAGAAACCAAATAAGTGCAACAGTCACCCATAGGGAACATGGCAATCTTCTTCATCTGTTGGGTGTACAGAAATTGACCAAAAGACGTCTCCTTGAATAACGACCAAAGGGCGAGGGAAAAATGACAGGGGACACACAAACAAAGGAAAACCAATTAAAATCTTCGAAATGCATCCAAATTATTTTCACAGCTCATCTTGAATACAACTCTACTTTCGAAACAGTAAAAAATTACTTTGACGTAAATGATGCTTTCATTTTGAAAGACACTTTCGCAGCATGTAGCTTAAATGTGTGTCTATCTTACTATTTGTGAACTAACTTTTAAACAAATTGCTTTCGGGTACAAACCTAAACTGCACACAAACCTTAGTGTTTATCAACAAATTGATTGCTTGAAAGAGAGAAAAGAGATGGACATTTTCTTTGGCCGCCATTTAAGAGACGGTGAAGAAAATGACACCCATGTCGTGATGCTTTGGGCGGGAGTCATCAAGATTGTGTAGTTCGATGGTTCACAATAGGTCATGGGATGTTTGAAAAGGTTCCCTACTGCCCCAAGCATCTAATGGAGCATCGAAAAGTCACACTGAGTCGATTATTTGATCGGAGCTAGATGATCTTGAATATCTCAGTCACACCACTAAATAGACTCAAGACTGACTCAAAACCAACAACATTTCGCCACTGGGGGTGGGAAGGGGGGAGGGGGGGGGGGGGAGGGTGGATGAAACTTTTTCTTCAGTTTGTCATGTTTGTAGTTGGTTGGTGTCGGTCTCGTTGTTGTGACCAGTGTAATACAAGCATCTGCGGGCAGAATAACGGCGGCATTTATACCTTGAGAACATGGATGGCGGATTCGGGGAGGAAATTATCTGTAATTTATTACTGGTAATGCACCAAATCTTTGTTTACTCCTGTTTATGCCACATCTCGGAAGAAATAGAAGAAGAAAAAAACATCTAAAGAGAAACAGAGACCTATTTCTATCTTCCATCTCTTCTTACCCGATGAATTTGGAAGAAAATATAAGATGAATGATTATTGTAACCTCAGTACTTTAGTTTGAAGAGAAAGCAAATGTTTAAACACCTTTAAATCAATTTCGTCATGAACTGAAAAGTCGAAAACGTTTCCCTCAAAAAATTTACAAGTTTTCATTCACACTCTCTTTAAAAATTTGACGCTCATGCATTTTGGTTTACACATAAGCTCTTTGCATGGTGGTCAAAGATTTATCAAAAGAAACCAAACCAAAGACATTTTAAATAACCTTGGATATTTTCCTCTTACATGTTTCCAAACGGTTATTAATTAGAGATTGTCGGGATGGCTTGGCAAATTTATCAAACTCATGACACATGAAATTAGCTTGGTTTATTGTGTAGCTCAGGAATAAGGTCGCGGAATTTAAAGAGCTACCGGCAAAAGACCCAGATGTATTGCAATCCTCATATTTTGAATTAAGCTCCATCGGTCGGTAAACAACCAATTAATCCTCTCTTGCCGGCGGATTCGAAAGCCACCATCCAAATCAAAGTTTTCAATTGATTTTGTCCTGCACAGCATGGGGAATAGGAACAGTAGGAACCAGAGAGATTGCATCAGATCGACTCATTAATTAAACTCATGTAATCTTTAGCACTAGTAGAAGAATGTTCTATTTGATACATGGGTGGCGCCAAACTGGAAAGGTTTCACCAGGCACCTCTTTTATTCACAGCGTAATCATAAGGACACACATTATAGGCAACAATATCCAATCGCTTGGATCTTTCAGAATACATGATAAATTATCAAGTAATATATATTGAGAAAAAAAGAAAAGAAACCGAGGTAAGCGTTTCTTGGAACCATTTCTTCAAATCAATTCAACGTTGGTCTGTGAAATATCTATGTGAAGTGGTAATTGTGCATGTGCAAATTTAAAGCATTTCTAACAGATGGTTTTACTTTAAAATTTATCTAAACTTTAAGGAAAGCATCTATATATCTTAATATGCAATATCAATACAATGAATTTGATCATTTATTTTATAATGTGAACACAAACATCTGGTATGATTTTGATTTCTATCTAGTACTAGGAGCATTTTTTTCGCAATACTAGTTTCGCAGTGGTGAGAGTAAAAATAAATATTTGCAGGATTGTGAGGATATTTTCGAATGTATAGATTGTTATTTACCTTTCAGAGTTGAAATGTCCTTTTGTAATAGTTCAGCTCCCTTGCAATCAATTACATTAATGTTGGATCATAAATATAGTACCCCGCCACTTTTTATACCTTTTTTGTTTAATTCATAAGTGACGAGAAGGAATGGGTTTGGAGAGTTCTGCTTCTTATGGGTCAATTCAAGAGTAATTTCCCTTCATAAAAAAAGAAACAATCATTTAAAAGATGAGATATGAAAATTCCCAAACACGAACTGCAATGATCTCTTACTAAAGATAACATTCGTATTAAATGGAAGCTGCCCTCACGCAAAGCCCCGAGCATCGCAACGCTCAAACGCGGTACAGTGCGCCATTGACGTCATTCAATTTCGACGCATGCGCCTGGCTTCATCAAACGCTGTACTTCTTCTGGTTAATGGATTTCATTTTTCATAGCCCTTAGAAGGTAGAGGGTAGCGATTATCATCTCTCCATTCAATAATTAATCTTTGATTTCATCTGAGTCACTCGTCAGGTCATAAGTTCACAGCATAAGCTTAGAGGTTCTTTTAAAGTCAGAATTATAATTATCTATAATTCAATTTCAAATTTGTGTATGAGAGATAAAAGAAACTCCTCTGATGTGAAATGTGGGTTAATGAAACCGTTTTGCAATATGACATATGAGAAAAGTTTTATTGTGATTTATTGTAATATAAAGATGAAGTCAAATTACAAATTCAGTTATGAAATATTCATTAGATCTACACGCTTCAAAAAGAATTGCATGCAAATTCAAAATCGCTATTGGTGTCTTTTGGTAAAAGGTTTATGCACCAATGGAAGGCCGCTAAAATACTTTTAGAAATGAATCATGATATTAGTTTGATTCTTCATGATATGTTTCCCTTTAAATCTTGACCTGAGGCACCTGCTGAAAAGTGCATGGTCAGACTAGGATAGCCCGAAAGGAAGGGTGGATCTTGATACCTAGGGCCCATGGAAACAACGTGGTTCCTATGTTCGTCACTTGCGTCATTCATGGGTTAAAGGAATACAATTTTATTGTCCAAACGATAAGCAGTTATCAGGTACTAATATTACGTTATTAAAGGAATCAATCATCTTGGAGAGTTATCGTATGGGGTTTAAATTCGCGTAAGCGTGCTTCGAAATGTTGAGATGTAAAGAGAGGATCTGAATATTTCCCCGCACATTTCTAGAGATCACTTATAAATCACAATAAATGGACACATTGTGGAGCTTATTGCCCTTGGTGTTTTGTTCCCATGGTTGAATGGAAAAGCATTTGGGACTGATTTGCATTATCCCATGTAGACTGTTCATTGCGCCATAAAATAGCATCATCCCACAGCAGTGGCGTAGACAGGTTCGTACACCTGGGGGGGGGGGGATGACTCAGGGGCGGATCTAGCTTTTTGCTAATGGGGGGGGATTGACCAAAATAATGACGATGCGGAGCATCGTCCACGAGCCGCGAAGCGGCGACCCGATTTTTTTTGGGGTGTTTATTTGAACCCCGTAAGTGATGTTTTCCTGGCATCTATTAACACAATGGAGACCATAAAAAGCAGTGCATGATAACGTCTTTTTAAATCAAGTAACAGTTAAATACACAGTTATATCCAGAGTTATCATGTGTTTGGTTAAGTTACCAGATGAGTTGAATATCTTCTCACAATATTTGCACTTGAAAGGGTTTCTCTCCAGCGTGCGTTCTTTTTTCTTTCTTTTTTCCTTTTTTTTGTTTTGTTTGTTTTTTGGGCCGCCCAAGGGGGGGGGGGGTTTAAACCCCCTAAACCCCCCCCCCCCCCGTAGATCCGCGCCTGTTTAATCTTGTGGTTATCTTGTGGTTTCCAAACCACAAGATAACCACAAAATACTTGTAAGATTTTCTTTTTTTTACCGTCTAAATTGGCTTTCACCGTGTGAATGCGGCTAATAACAATAAACACAATTACAATAATGATGAGGATTATTATTATCATCATCATAATTATTATTATTATTAATATTATATTTGTTATCATTATTATTGTTACTATTATTATCATCATTATGACTTATTAAGTAAGCAAATATCATTCCCAAAACCTGGGGGGGATGATTGTACATGCCATCCCCCCACCTTGTGAGGTGGGGGGGATGCATCCCCCTCATCCCCCCCGTTGTCTACGCCCCTGTCCCACAGAGAAGGAGGATTGTCCATTTCACAGTGTGGCTACACTGTGATTGTCTATGCGACCACAGTGTGTCAAATTGCACCACACAATATAAAAGCAGCGTGAGCATAATAAAATCACAATCCCACACTATGAAAGTCTTCCAAATTTTCTTTGTTGATACACGGTGCATGGTATCTCTTTTTGACCACAGTGTGTCACGTTCTGTCACAGTGTGTTACATCCTGTCACACTGTGTCAAAATACTGTGACACACTGTGTTTTTACATAGTCAACAATAAGAAAGTGTTCCAAATCCTATCTGCAGTCACGCTGTGTTCCGTACGGACTCAATTCTCTGTGTCACCTAAAGGTGGCTCTCTATATGATCTATACAAGCAGCATGAACACAGTTTCTTCACATTTCAAACAATTATTTTCTGTAATTAGACAACGGTGTATTCTCTTACTCTATGAATCTCTTTGTAACGAGTGTGTTACAGTGTAACCTATGGTGGTAACGACGAGGACACCATTTGCTCACATTTAAAACATAATAAAAATTTCCGATCCCTTCATTACCACACTGTTCCAAATCCTGTAACTACAGTTTTCCACAGTTTCCCATAATTCTGATAAAGTTTGAACACAACATCATCACATCCTGAGCACTCTCACAGTGTAACAAAATCACAAAGATGAAAGAACTAATAATTTCAAAATTAATTTTCTACTTTTTAGAAACACTGCATGCTGTATAATTTTGAACAAGACTGTGTTTATAGCATGCAGACTAGCACTAGCGGAGTTGATAGACGTGGGTAAATGTGTTTATCAACCTTGAACCTGGCGATTTTCAATCCCGTCCGGTACCAAGAAAGTAGGATTTAGACCCAAGTATTTCAACGTCGGAGTGTGATTTAAGATGTTTTCAAGTCGAATTAGGATTGACAGAGGACCCCGGTAATTCTTTTGGGGCGGGGCAACCCCTTTTCTCAATTTACGGTGTAATTAATTAAATCTAAATACAATTAAATCTATAAAACAAACTTGATTTAAAAAAAACTGTTTTCAAATAAATCAAAGCAAAAATGTATCGCTTTTTAAACAAGGACATTGATTCACTAAACCTTATTTTGAGAATCATTTCATACAAACACTTAAACAAGTGTTATGTTATCAGACTACAGGTCAGACTTGAAAAGAAATTATTTTTATCCAACATACAAACGTTTAATTTACTTTGCAAGGTTTCTTTTCGTTCCCCATCAATACTACAACCTTAACAAGTATTTAAAAGTCACAAACCTAACCGACAATCTGGATCAACCAGAACATCTTGGGCTCACACTGCGAACTTGTTTTCCTTTTAATGGGAAGTTGATACTTCTTTTTCACACAGCGATTACTTTCATAATGGCATAGTGTACAAACTAATGTACTTCTTACACTTAAGTAATGATTAATGACGAGAAAACCCTGCTACAACATAAAGGTCTTTCTCGGGTGACTATAAGTATAAAGCTGATCTCAAAATTGGGAAATTTCAGAGGGCAGAATGAATGGTCATCGTTATCTATTTTTAAAGTTGGTAAACTATATCCCCAGGAACAAACCTTCCCTTTCAGTTTGTTTGGACGTAATTGACTTCAAAAGCGAGAGCCGTGTTGGTGCAGAGTTGTAACACTTTCTACGACTTGTGAACAGCTAATAATCAACAAGACCATGAAATTCTTTTTCCATTTCTCTCTCTCTCTCTCTCTCTCTCTCTCTCTCTCTCTCTCGAACACACATCACGGGCACACATACGCACGCTCACACCCACCCACACACCACGACATACATACACACACACACACACACACACACAGTTCTTCTTTTTCTCTTTTTCCTCACCTCTCTATCTCTACGTTTCCGTGTCTTTCTCTTTCACTTTCGTCTCTCTGTCGGTCTTGATCCCCCATTCACTCCTTCTCTTCTTCTTCAATCTCTCTCCCTCTCTGTGTCTCTTTCTCCCTTTCTTTTTCTCTCACCCCATCTTTCTCTCACTCCTCCCTCTCCCTTTCTATCTTTCCTCCTCTCTCACTCTTCGCCGCCTCTCAGTCCTCTATCTCTCCGGTTCTCCTCTCTAGTAAGGTTTCTTTATTCACTGTGCTTTAAAGGTGGCCGCCAAGACTTCAATTAAGAGTAAACGATTTAGAAGTCGAAACCAATAATATATTCTGGATTTTTTTTTCTTCTCTCTTCTTGTTTTTTCTTTTACAATTTGTATACCCGAAGTTTGAAGAAAATCCCTGAAAATCGGGTAAAAATTATGGTAACTGCGTCATTTAAGGTATTGTGTTCCAATGTGAAGTTGGTGTTACCAATAGGGCATACCAACAGGCCATAACAAATTACTTATTAAAATTGTATAAAGTTAATTTGAGCATGAGCTGCTGAAAATACAGAATTAGATTCATTTACTAGGAGAGAAGAAGAAAAAAAATCCCCCCCCCCCAAATCACAAAAAAATCATGAACGTTAATATAAGTTAAACTGTTTATCCAAACCCTTTTATAGATAACGATTTAATGGTGCTGTCGAGCAACCAACATCTTTAATGTATGTGAGGGTCATCCCAAAAACTCCGGACAATAACTGACTTAGAAAGTAGTTTTCTTTATTAATGCGAGGCTTTTCTCGGTCATTAAGCAATAGGATGGGTAGGAAACAACATCTAAGATTTCTCTAATTGCGACCCATTTGAAGGTCTTCGTTGACGTCACATCATTCTGTTCCGTTTCTCCTCACAACCGAAACGAAAATAAAACTTCTTGAAAATAGAAACCCATTCTTATTTGGTCAACTAAAAATAGGCCGAGGGTCGAGAAATAGTTGCCAGATCGTTTGGTGATATACGATAACATTGTCAGACTTGGTTGTGGTAATTGCAGTCGAATTCAATTTATAAAAAATAAAATGCTGTGATTTGCCAACTACAGCCCCCACCCCCGCCCCCCCCCAAAAAAAAAAATGCAATAAAGGTTCAGTTTCGTAGTTGAAAATTAGTGACATAATAAATTACTTTAAAGCTCAATTTCTGGTGTTAATTACCATATCTTGGATGATAATAATCTACACATGTCTCACAAATCTTAATATTGATTCAGGTATCGTATAAGGTACAAAAGAAGCAAATATAACATAAAGTTTTAAATACTTTCAATTGCAATTCAGAAGCTGTGCCCTTACCAACTTCCAACGGAAGAAACCAGACCATGCTTTATCATGACATTTATTTAAACATTTTAAAGCATTTCTGACTAAATTAATAGCCAAACCTCTAGATGCAGGAGCTATGTACACGTATAACTAAGTAAAAAGAGTACGGCGAATTGGGGCAATTATACTCTAACCCAACCACAATTATCACTGTAGTAAATTATCGTGAATTGTAATACATTTCTCATTTTCGTTTGAGACCATAATGAATGAATCACTGTTGTTTCTTAGATATATTTTTAGACGATTTGGCCTACAATGACTAAAAATAGTTAAGACGGGATAATGAGTTCTTTAAAAAAAAAAACGACAGAACGAATCTACCGTGAAATGATATTACATGGCTAAACAGAAATCAAATTGTAAAAAGGAATGTAACGAGTTGAAGCTCTGCTGAACATGGAACAATAACAATGAATGGGGTCTTAAAATGTTCTGGTTTTAACAAAAAAAATTAAGTGAGGCGCTCCCAACAGTCGAAAAACTTGCTCGGAGGTAAATTGGTAAATTGAAGAAAGGAATCGTTAATAATGATGTCTGCTGGTGTAGGCTTACAAATTGTAAACAAAACAGTTTACGAGTGAAGGATTTTAAATTGATCTCACCGGGAATGAATGTCTTGAAATGGTCTCCAAAGTTATGTTTGTACATAGCAGATAACTTGCAACCTTTGTAAAGAGTTCTCACACCTTTTCCATGTTTTCGCGCTCGATAACTCCTTGGTTTGGCGGAGGCATTGAGTAGTGGTTCACATTACCGCGTGAACATTGTTACTATTCAAGATTAGAGAAATGATGCTGCATAATCTAACACTCTCTCTCTCCCTCTCTCTCTCTCCCCCTCTCCCCCCTCTCTCTCTATCTCCCCCTCTCTTTATATTTCACCTCCCACCTCTCTCTGTGTAAATCATCCATCCCTTTCTCTTTTGATCTAATGCTAGGTTTACATTATGATAATGATACACTAAAACAATTTTCCTGTATCTGTTCTAAAGAGAAAAATTCAAAGATAAAGCTATATTTGTTTTTTAAATCCCCTCCAAAGCAAATTCCTCAAATTTAGAATTTGTTATCGAATGTTTATTAATATTGCTTAATTATGACAAATTTACGCTGGAATCTGCGGGAGACACCTCGAGTGGTACACGAAATCTGAAATGTCAAACGTATCAAGCAACAACCTACCCGAGGGTAAGCTCAACGGGGGGGGGGGGGGGGAGCTCGACAATTAATGGTGTTGTTAGTCTAATAGGTTTCTATTTTTTACTTTTACCAGTTACTTTTTATTAATTTTTGTTACTTTCCATAGTAACTTGAGATATTCTAATTCTATTTTATTTTAATAGGCTGCCCATTTTTATCAATTAACTCCTAAATGCATATAAGTTTTCTAATTTTATTATATAATCATATATAATTCTTTGATGTCGAGTCAGTAACTGCCACTATACCCACTATAGCACTCAACCCCTCTCCCAGGGACCAGCGTGTACGTATGACAGCTCGACAAGACTGTACCCCTCCCACCCATTCACACCCTCACACCTCCGGGTGGTGACGGGGTCGACATGGAGTATGGTCCATGGAGTGCCGATAGAAACGCTACATTCGAACCGTGGACTAGGGCTCTCTAGCTACACCGTGAATAACATCGGATTGTGGAAACAGATATTATGACTTCACCTGGAATGCGATTTAAAGGCATTCGTATCGTTTTTATGGACTAGAAGCTGAAAGACATCTATTTGTAGATTATAAAGCCAAATAAAGCTGAAGAATTGGAATCAGATCATTACTATCATGACTACTGGATAGTTTAAAACAGGCCTACATAGGCCTCCAAAATCCTTTTTAGGCCCACCAAAATATTCACGTGCAAAAATTGTTTCTTCAGTTTCTGTTTTCTTCAGTATTCCATTTTGTCACATTGTGCCTTTATGTTGTCTATTTTGTAAACTGTGAATTCCATCGTCCTCCTCTACACCAAATAGTTTTCCATCTTCTCAATAAATTCACAAAGTCCAACAAAAATGTGTTAAACGTTATTTACAGTATAAATAGTGGGAAAATAGTGAAGACAAGGTAAAGCAACTGTTCCAATGGCATCTAGGTATATTCCCCATTTCTCGAAAAATAGCTCTCTAGAGAAGCATAAATAACTGACATGTTCCTTATTTAAAGTGAACGACGTTCAAGAAAGTGAAGTTCAATATTTTTTAGAACATGTTATGCTGTCATTCAAACAGCACGAGATAGTGCCCTCGCCCTGATCTATAGCAAATCGGTGGTAATATTTTGAAGAGATATTTGTGTTTACATATGAGACACGCCCTTCCGCGTTTTAAAGAGTAAAAATGACTAAGAAGACGTCCCTAATAAAATTATATTGATACTGTATATTACATTGTCTGGTCATGTGCCTCGAGATATCTTCCGAAGATTATGCAAATAATAACGAGGTTGGACAAAAATGCATTATCTTCAAAGTGTCATCATTAATGTCTTATATTCTTATCATCTATTTTAATAAGTTTGAATAATTTATTTTTTTGCTTAGTAGCCCGCACATTTTAAAACCTTGTCGAGTTAGAAAAGAAAGGTTGCGTTCTCTATTTCAACAATTTGTTGCTAATTCATTGTACTCTGTATAAATAATCTGATGATATTCTATAAACGAATAGACCCCAAAGTCTATCGAGAAACCTCGAAATGGTTTCGAAAGAGATGAAAAGAAACACATTGAGTTCGGAAGCATTTTAGTCCCCGAATTGCAAGTTAGACCCTCTGTCCATATATTGTTGGTCTGACGGACTGTGTGTGCTTCATAAACAACGATGTGCTGATGGAAAGGTATTTCGATAAGACCTGACTTCACAACTTGTTCCCCTTAAAATACCGCTGAGTGAAAAACAAATAGTTATCGCATTCTTATCAAAGTAGGGGATACTAATAATACTTTGTTCGAATTATTGCATTCTGCAAAAATAAAACGACCTGCGTGCGCAGTTGCGCGTACGTCTCATCGCTAACGCGAATGGGCACCAGAACCGGAAACAATACAACTTAGGGGGTTCGTACAATGACTTCTCAGGAATTTTCTGTCAGCAATGTCCCTTCTTTGCTCAAGTTCCGCATAGCTGCAACAGTGCAATTACTTTTCGCATCCCTCAAATTATACAAATTGTCAAATCTCGATCCTGCAATCATATTTCCCCATCAGTTTGCTTGCATTATTGCTATTAAGTATTATTGCTTTCTACCAAATGATACTTTTGTTGTAATCGTTTGTGTCGTATAAAATTGGAATATAAATATAGTTGTGACCGAACATTCTAAAGTGCTTCTTAACGAATACAGTGTGTATATGCAAACATACTGATTTTTTTGACGACCGGTAAAACAAAAATTACATGAATTTTCATAGCAAAATAATGTAAGGAATGAAAACACTTTGGAAAAATAATTGGCAAACTTTTTGAAATTTAACTTTTTCTTTTGCAGTAGAGAATATATTTTAAATATGTGTAATCTTGCCACTACATAAGGAAAAGAAGAAAAAAAAAACATAGAAATGAAGCACATTAAATATGTACCTAAATACATTCTGCAGGGGTTGGTTAAGTAGCAGTGGAAAATAACAATTATAGAGTTCGTGCGTCATCTTGTTGCAAATTTATTTTTGATATACTTTTTTAGTCACGAAGAATAATAGATTTGTGTAACACAACTTTTCTTTTTATTTATAAGATTTTGGGGGAATAACACATTAATTGCACATGCCTTTATGAGCCTCAAGTCGGTGCAATAAAAGCAATCTTCACTAATCCACAACAATCTGGAGGCAAACAAATTCCTTTGCATTTTGATTCTCTAATAATCATTTGTAAATGATTTTGTTTTTACAAATGAATTAGTTCGTTTGAAGAGATCACCTTAAACACCGGGCAATAAAATGTTTTTTTACGAGAATTAATCTATTTCTTAAATCTCAAGTCAACTGATTTTGCTTTGAGGCAAATAATAACATTAACATTTTATAGTGGGTTTTTCAACAAAAATCTGAATAGCGGTAACAGCAATAACGCAAGCGGAACTTTTTAGTCGAAAAATGGGTTCAAAACCATTTCAAGTTCAAATTAGTCTGACTTTTATCATAACAATTTTCAGAGTTTCAAAACATTGTAGATAGATAAACAAATCATCCTGTCTGATTTTGCCAGGACTAATTAAATTCAAGTTAGATAACAAACAATTTTCAAAGGTTAACAAAGAAGGGCACCTCGAAGTAGCGAGAGCAGCTGTAGACGGGTGTAGTTTGAGGTACGTCTATCTCGGAGCCTCGCGGGGCTGGCTTTCCATTGAACGAAGCTCCCGATGGCGCAAGGTTGGCCGACATATTTTGGGTGAGGATTTAAGGAATGGAATTCCATTCATATCCGTGCTATTCATATTCTGTCATCTGTGTTCATGACATGTCGAATGAAATAACGTCATGGAGTAAAACGAATCTAGTCTAGAACCACAGGCCCCGTTTCTTCCAAAAGGTCGAGGAATTAGCGGTATACGTCTACTAGATTGATAATCTGTATGCTATATTAATGGTGGTTTCATTTTGTCATCATCAACCAATCTTCAAAATAATATATATATTGATCTAAATCATTGGCTGATGCTACCCTACACTCTTTAACAATGATTAAACATTTTTGATCCCGCCGCTGCCACCATTTTATCCATAATCTAAAACATCATCGATATCACCGCTGCTACCATGTTATTCATTATCAAAAGTAATGATTAAACATTTACCGATTCTACCGCTGCTATCTTAATTCTTGATCAAGCATTATCGATCCCACCGCTGCCACCATTATTCAAGTCATTAATCAAACATTATTGATTACATGGCTGGCAAAATGCTTTCCACTGTCCAAACGATTGCTTTAAATAAAAAACATATTGAAAATATAAATATTTTACTTTATGTTTTTGCAAAATGACAGAACGGGATATTCGTCCGGATTGGAAACAAATATTGAATAAGATAATTCGTTATGAATTAAAGTAACAAATAGAGTTTATTGGCCCCTTCTTAGGCCTACATACAGCTAGTTCCGTTCGAAGGTTCAATCAGCCTTTATTATTCAAAATGTTATTTCTTTAACATTTTAAAACAGATTTAACCTTTTCAGACTTTCGCAGAATTCATTCTCAAGAGAAAACTTAAAGACACGTTGAATAATAACTTTGACAGATTTCGGAACAAATACTCGGTGTCAGGGTCTGCGCTGAAGGTTAAGTGGACTCGCGTTGGATTCGGAATTGTACTATTTGCGTATTTTCCGCTCCAAATTTTCCCCCAGAGTGTCGACGGGTTCATAGCCCAATACAAACCTGTCCGTCCAATGTCATCCCCTGCAAAGTACTTGGAACGACGCGTGCTTGCTTTTTAAAGACCCAGGGAAAGATAATCGATGTTCAAAACATTCGAGTTGTAAAATGATGATAACAACCAATTTGACATTCGGATTAATTGAGTTTCTTTCTCCATAAGCCTACCAAGGAAGCAGTGGGACTATAAAGTAGAACCCAACATGGAATAGTTTCGGAAACACCTGGCGGAAGCTCGCATATTTCATATTTTTTTGTTTCCTTCGCTTTGATAACTTTAATTGCATACCAAAACCTGGTTCAGACATTTCAATTAAATTAGTCGTCCTTCACAGGTATATGTGTACAAGCAGACGATTATTGTGACTAATCTCTCAGGTATAATTCTATTTACTTATTTTTCGTGACCACCCGGTTTCTTAACGGGGATACCCTATACAAGCCAGCATTCGTTTATCTTTAACGCTTTAAAAAAAAATACGATGTATTACTCCTTCTCATTTGATTAGACAAACAACTTGGAAACAGTCGGAAAAGGGCAAAAAAAGTAGGAAAAATAGTAAGTTATTTCCCCGCTCAAATAAGGCCATCTGTCCACACTTCTCTGGCTTTCTCACTCCGATGGTCAGGCGGAGAATGTTTAGGAACACGACGGAGTTCACTATTCAAACTATGTACCCCTTCGGAGTTGGAAAGTGCAACAATTACCAAAACAAGAAAAGAAAAACAAGACACTGTTGGACAAAAAGAGAGGGAAAATAATGCTTAGCAGCAATCTTAAGATGGGTGTGTTACAATCTTTATAGACAGGAAAGACGCTTTCTCATGGGATAGAGAAATATGTACGTCACCGACTACTATTAACTTTAAACGAAAATATTGACAGACCTGAGAGACATTTTATATGTTAATAGCTTAAGTTACTCCAGCAATGGCAATAAAATCTTTTGGAAAGCTGTTAACAAGCTTCTAGAAAGCACTGAACAGTCAGAAATATCAAATGTTTTATAATACTTTTAAAACAGAATGATAATATAGAATAAGAAAGATTGAGAACTCGAATCAAGGTACCGCCCCCCCCCCATTTCATCTCCATAGACGTCAGCGAAACTGCACAGTACCCCCACACACGCGCGCACGAACACACGCACGCAAGCAACTACCCACCTCTTAATTGTTTCAATTCAGTTGCTCAACATAATAATGACTTAATGGTATTGTAACGGACAAAACAAAACAAAACAGGCAGTTTGTTAACTATACCAATCTATCATGAATTTTTAAAAAATGCACCAAACAAATAGAAGAATCAATAATGTAAAAAGTATAAGAGGAATATTTAAGGAAATCTTGGAAAAAGCCATTACATTTCTGACAACATTTGATAAAAAAAGAACACCTGCTTTATTCAGGTGGACAAGACACTTTCACTCAACTTCAATCACTTGACTCTTAAGCCAACGATAGACCGTTACTGAACTTTCAGCACCACCTCAGGGTCCATAAATCATGATCACACGATAGTATCACCCCCCTCGTTCATGGGCGAAATATAAATCATCATATCCAAACCCAAATGACGGTCAAATATGCCACTTTCAATAATATTAGTTCTGCCAACTTCAACGTCTTCCTTCGGGCTCGGCAGAGACGTCGGAGCTAGTAGCGCATGCGCATGGAAGTTTTCGCGTGGTTTTAGTGGTTGGACCTCAATTTGAAACGCCTCACAACTAAAGAGGAAGTTACTATATTGGCATCGACAAATATCAGACCCAAGAGAGTCAAATAAAAAACGAATTAAAGTGATAAAACCACACAAAAATGGGTTTAAGAAAGTGAGGGATGACGAAACGACGAGACAACGTGAAACTTTAGATAGAAGAGATAATTATGTAAGAAGGATTTAAGAAAGAGAGAAGAAGAAACGATGACAGATAATGAATAATTAAAAACACACAAAAAGAGAGTGTAGAATGAGAGGGGGAGTGAGAAGAAGTAATAGAGGGAGAGAGAAAGAGTAAAATCGAGAAAAATAAGTAAAATAGAACTTGGAAGAGAAAGAAAGAGTGGGAGACAAAAACGAGAAAGAATGATTTTTGTGTTAAAGGGAGAAGGGGAAATTTACACAAACGAAACAAATAAAGGTCCATATTTAAGTATTGCATTAGACGTTAAATTGACAAGAATACTTTTGCTGCATGCAGTAACACTCTTGTAAACAAAATATCACTATTTTCATCAGGTTTTGTGATATTGGCACAATTATTCGGTGGAGAGAGGGCCACCACACCCCTTTTTCTACATTCGGTCATACAATCAGAGCAAATACCTTGATTTCTAATCAAAACAGTATAGGACAGTGAGAAAATGCATCGTCATGGGGAAGATCGTCAGCTAAAACGACACCCATATTCCACCACTCCCTCCTTCAAATGTTCTTCGGCGGAACTCAACCTCACCTTCATTAAATATTATCACAAACCACTAATTAAGAGACTCACCAGGTAAACGAGTCTCGCAACAATTCATTTTTTGGTATATTTATAAGGAAACTAATGATTTGGTCTTTGTAGTTAGGCGAATAAACGACATTAACATAATCCATGTCCCTGAGAGTCTGGCCTATATTTAGATTATATACCCTTTTTTTTCTTCGGAAACATTCTTACTTTGACAAGCTGACGAGTTATTTTGGATCGTAGAAGAAGAACAAACTATGACCGTGAAACATGCACGGCTAAAACAAGAATTGGAAAGTATGGGTAAGCTTCTTTTGAAAATCAATTTGTCAGCATTTTCAAAATGTAGGTGATAAATTGAAAATATATTTGCATCTCTTCAAGATTACAAGGTATTTGTAAGCCTCTTCCAAACCAATTATTCAGCATTTTCAAACATCTAGTTGATGAATTGAAAGACACATTTGCCATTCTATGCAAGATTACAAAGTACGCGCTGGTAAGCCTCTTCTGAAAATCAATTAGTTAGTATTTTGAAAGTGCAGGTGATAAATTGAAGGATGTTTTTACAATTATTACAGATTTTATCATGTAGCTGCTGTTGTTGCAGTTGTTGTTGTTGTAGTTGTTGATGTTGCTGTTGTTGTTACTGTTTCTGTTGCTGTTATTGTTGTCGTCGTTGTTGTTAAGTGGGATAAAAAGGTATGAGCTTGGGTCATCGCCAACTTGTGTAACTGCGAGCAAATCTCTCCACTTCATTTCTTTGAACTACGTATATCGTTAACCTTAACTTCACACTATTGATCAAATCGTCTAGAATGTTTCGTTGCTGTTGATCAAAACAAAGAACTACAAAGGGAGTTGTTTACAGTAATTTGTAAACCGCGGAGATAAACAAGAGCACGATTCACTCACTGAAATATAAAAGGGATTGCATGCCAAGAGTTAGGTTAGACATAAAACTTTAAAGACAATTGTGCAAATCAATCAAAAATGCCACCTGTGGTTGAATTACATTGAGAAACAATTGAGACAGGAATGCAAATTGATTTAAACGACTTTCCAATCGATATTTATGGTTCTAGACCCTCGGTCCGTCTACATGATTAATGTTATTGTGTATTCATTTTCACGGTCACTATCAGTCTGTAACTAATGTTATGACCATCCTTAACCTCAAAAAACAACGACAAATTGATTGATGGACTAATTCTTTTATAGCGCTAATTAAAGGCATCGTTTAACAATGTTAAATCTGAGATGCATGGTCATATACGTGTTGTCAGTGTCTATGCTATGGTGTAATATTGAAGCCCTAAACAACACAAAATTGCGCTTCAACATGATCATGAAGTGCCTCAAAAAAGTATTAAAAAATTGAGTGACCGGTTTTACCATATTCATTTTCTCCAGTAGACTATAGTGTTATAAAGACCGTCAGGAAAACGAAAAATAAAATTTCGATTTCCAATCATAAATATCTTGATAATCAGACAGGTGATCGGCTCGCAAAAGTCATGGGATTCCTGGATGACCTAAAGGTTTATAATTATGATTGCAGCATGAGTTAAGTCCAGGATTTTTTTTCAGAATCTGAGGCAATGTTACCGAGTCACTTTAAGAGGAAACGTCGAGAAGAGCAGATACGACACATGAATGCGTCGAGTTTAAATTCCAACCATGTTCTTGACACTTTGGCTATTAATTAGTGAGCAAGGATGCGGCTGGAGACGATGACAAAATAATTAATTAAATTGTCCTTCTTTATTTTTTATAGCATATGCCGCAGCGACTATTACTTTTTTGTCAATTAATTTCACTAGCCGAATTCCTAACTTTAATAATGGACACGGCACTACATCCGACCCTTTTGTTTTCTTCAAACCTAAAAGCCAATCCTAAACCTAAAGCTAACCTGTTTCTTTGACTTAATTAAATATACGACAAAATTAATGTTGGACTACCAATTAGAGACATTTATTTATTAAAATGACTGTAAGTTGAAACCGATTTAAAACATTCATGCCCAAGAAAGGGACTCTTAACTGACTGTATAAAGAAGTTATTTTGTGAATACTTGTTTTCTTCTCACAACCTAAAGATGTCGAAAAAGTACAATAACTCCTTATAACCTTGACATTGTCATTTAGGTCTTAATGGGTGATTAAATCAGGCGTTTTGGTCTGGTCCCTCTGACCATGAGACTGGCTGGAGTGACCGATGTGTTGACTGACCAATGGATAAGACCACTGGGAGTGTACGTACCACGGACACAAGGATCATTACTCCTAATTTAACCTAGACCTCAATCGTGTCAATGTAGAATTACCAAGGAATGAAGGAAGGGGTGTGGAAACGTACCGTATACCACAAATTCTTAGAGATGTAGGTGCACTTCTGCACCTCTCATCGGATCTTATCCGCCAAGGTCCTGTGAAGGTGCACGTTGTCTTGGTAATCACTTAATTATCAAGACAAGGTGCACCTTCACAGGACCTTTGCGAAATAGAGAGACGTTGAACATGAGAGAGGGGAGAGGGAAAGAGAGATAGAGAGGAGGATAAAAGGGGAAAACAGAGGGGGGAAGCGTGAGAGAGAGAGAGAGAGAGAGAGAGAGAGAGAGAGAGAGGGGGGAGGGGGGGGGGGAGGGGGAGAAGGGGGGACACAGGTTGCGATAGAGAAACCTGGAAAGGGGGAGATAAGATGAGAAATAATGACAGATCCCCTTTGTAACGGACTTCTTTAAAGGTATAGACCAGTTTTTGAAACGCCCCCTCTCAAAAAATGAAATGGAAGCTCTTATCACCAATCATGTGAAAGAATATGTTTTGACTAATACATGATGATACAAATTTTACCGGGAAACTGCTTACTAGTATACTAATTGATATATTTGGTAAATTATCATATCGATCCGGCCTGGATAGATATCGCGAATGGACTTCAACATTGAACATTATTTTGGGCATATATTTCTGCTTTTTTTGTTGTTGCGAATTTAGGTTGAAGTATTGCCATCTAAACCTCTGAAGGCAATATTTAAACAATATTGAATGAATATTTTTGCACCCAAAACCCTTGAAACGCAATTTTACCACTTCCGATGTTTACCTTTAACATAAAGTAACACACTTTGAGTTTAAAATGTCCCGAGTTTTCATTACCCATCTAGTTTCTACACCAGTCAAAACGACGGCTCCCATCTTTCAGCTCCCGCCACCACTGTTAGATCCCACAAAGATACAAAGTGCGGACAGACACCTTAACTTGACAAAGCCATATAATGCTTCTGCACTCATTGTATTTTTCTGAGAAACATGCAGGAAATCATTCCCTTAGACCATGGTCAGGATTTAATCTTCTATACTTTATTCCGATAAATTACTCATTTGAGCCGTTGAGGAGGATAGAGGGGCAGTGGTCGGCAAGGATGATCCCCCGTAAGTCTGGGCAAGGATGTCCAACGAAGCACTCCTTGATCCAGGTTTGTTCAGCCTCATACCAAGCAAAACCCCCCAATGAAAGACGAGACGATTTGTCAACAGTTCTTGGACATGCCCTCCAAACGCGGTCCGATCAAGGTTAGAGACTTAAGTAGAAATGCACAAACCTCATAGAATGAAGGAAAGAAATGAAAAATAAACAATTCGATTCATTGGCTTTATGTTGTTGTTGAAGTTTATTTTATCCAGGTGAAGCAAATTAGCTAACGATTGATCTCTGTGTGTATGATGTATTTCAAAGAATAAAATACTAAGGCTGCTCATTTCAAAGAACATAATCTCAATTTAGTTTTGTCTGCCTATAACTCTAGGCTCTATGCATGTAGAGGTGCCTTGGTCTAGTGGATATGTCACCGGACTGTGGATCACAGGGTTCACGGTTCGAGTCCCACTGCAGCCCTAATGTCCTTTGGCAAGACATTAATCTATATTTGCCACTTTTCACCCAGGTGAAGTAAATGGGTACCTGGTAGAAAGAAATTCCTTGAATGCTTTAGCGCCTCATTATGGCAGCTCAGCTACAGTCAGTGTTATAATATGATACTTTGTATAAAGCGCAGTGTAGTAAATTCATATAGTGGTGCTGCTGCACAATATTTTAAATCTCAGATCAACGTAACAGGAGGAGAAAAACGAACTCGGTCTAGCATGCCTGTTTTGTGAGATCCAAATATTGGAGCAAAAGGTGATAGCGAACGGAACTGAGCGTAATTGAAAAGCTGACACTAGAGGGCATAGTTCTTGAAAGTAAAGGAGATCTTTAAGCTCTATCACTCAAGATGCTGACATGTTTGAGATAAACAACGCATTTGTATCAATAACAAAATATTCAAGTAATGCTGATTACAACACAGTGAAAAAGTGCCGTTCACCATGTTTTTTTTTTAAATTGTTTGTTATCAAAATTATGATGGGTGCGCTATGTATTGATTGGTCTGCTAAAATCAAGTGAGGCAAATATTGTGAATTCTTTAAACACATCAAATTTTCTTTATCATGTTACTAATGCTAATTATTAAATACTACAGGCCTGAAAATACCTGACTCAGCATGGATATGGCATCCATCCCTGAATCAATTGAGGAGGCGCAATAGCTCAGTCGGTAGAGCAGTCTCGTAATCCGGTGACCCGGGTTCAAAACCAAGTCGATGCGCTAGTGCCCTTTGGTAAGGCATTAATCCCCATTACCAGGTCTCTCGGAGAGGACCTAAAGCCGTCGGTCTTTTGGTTACTTAATAACAAGCATTTATGCTTTCTTAGCAGTCAGGTAGAATAACCACCACTATCTATCTATCTATTTATCTATCCCACGTTGATGAGACAAAATAACATAACATTACAAATTGGAGTGGGCCTATAGTGCACGTGGTACTGCCCAAATCCATTCCACATCCTTCCCCTCCGTCAACTTGCTGTTTACAACACACTTTTCACTCCTGTCTGGATTCGCCACAAGATGAATTTGAATAACTGAACATTCATATTTTGCTTCGTGTTAATATATTAAACGAATAAAGGCAAACTAGTTTCGTCCGAAGCCTTTCCTCCCTTACCCCCCCCCCCCCCCCCCCCTCCCCCTAACCCCCCGATTCAAAACACTCCAGCGACGCCCTTTATCGGTTTATGATAATAATCATGATATATTTTTGCGGTATTGAACTGTCTCCCAACCCTCTCACTTGGCAAGGAACCAGCTCCTTATGATAGGAGGGCACGCGCGCACCCCTCTCTTAAAGGATACACCCCTTACGATCCCATATCTCACACCTGTTAACCGATAAGGAATGATACCTGATTGGCTATTGATACAAATCACTTTCATGCTAGGGTAGTATGATCCGGCATACTAGTTTGTTATTATCCATTTTAGTCTTTTAGTGCTTAAATTGATACCTTGTCCAATAAGTCATTTTCGTAAAGTAATCAAATGTAATACATAAATCTTTAAGTGCCTCGTTACAATTATTTCATTCAACTGTTACGAATAAATGTATTTCAATAGTCAGAATGCGAATTGAATTTATTATGTCTTGTTAGGTAGGGCAAGCCGTAACGTTTGTCCTACCTAGCGACAACTAATGTTCAAATTTGTATTCTGGCTATTTAAATACATTTATTCGTAACAGGTGAATGGAATAATTTGTAATGAGGTATTTGACAAAGACGTATGCATTAAATTTGATTACATTAAGAAAATGGTCTTTGGATACATTAATCTTACCCGAGAACGATTAGCCAACTCATGAAATAATTTGTAATGAGGTATTTGACAAAGACGTATGCATTAAATTTGATTACATTAAGCAAATTGTCTTTGAATACATCGATCTTACCCGAGAACGATTAGCCGACTCATCACTGATTTCCCTCTCAACTCTAAGCAATCAATTCCTTTCTGTACTGTCTCGTTATTGTGTGATTCAGAAGTTAATTGGTCATTTCAAACCCCTGTCACTCGAAGACATCTCCATGACTCAAGGTCAAAGTGACTACTTATTTTGGACTTACTCGAAACCATTGAAAACGATGATTGTAAAAGCTGCCGAACACCAGTTAACATATAATTTCATAATATTGAAAAAAATGAGCTTGTGTGTGGTGGCGAGTCTCATTTCAAGCCCTTTTGTTTCCAATTATAGCTTTTGAATATTACGAAACATTGAAAATTACAAAGAGACACTTCGATGCCGTAAAATTTGATTGGAGCTGCAGCTGCCGTGCCTTTTTATTTGTCTGCACATGAGGGCATAACAAAGATCATACGTCGCAATTAAACCAGTTTTTTTCTATGAAAAAAGGCAAAGCAATGTAGATTATTAAGATGGCCCCAAAACAGAAGTTTACATGAGTACATGTGTAAAGAAAAGAAATAATGAATGCAATTAAACTCACCAAAATCCTGCAGCTCAAAATCAAATGATATTCGTTGATAATTATTTACTTGTTGTTGATCATCACGTGCATTCACAGAGTGCAAGATTTGTCTAGAAATATGCTGAATCCTCCAGAGATATAATGGACGTTAACAATCCCTTGAGCAATCCAAAAGTCGTTTGATTTGAAAACAGAAATTCAAACTTTCCGCGATGTCAGTCAAGTCGACGGCTACTCATAAAATGATGACGAGTTGCAAAAATACTTGAACACATTTTGAAAGATTCCATCACTTTATATCTTAAATCTTGGAAATTCTATCCTGGAATGGAGCAGCCTGACGAGATAACAGACGGTCATCCCCAAATCATATCAAGGTGGGGTTTATAGTCACGTTATAGGAAAGGTATAAATATGAAAATTTGTTCAAGGTGAATTTACGAACAAATAACCTTTTAGTTTCTTGTTCGGTGAGAAGAAAATAATCGGAAACACAGCAGCCGCCCTCAGCGGCTACGGCGGTACAGCAGTGGAAAGGTGTGAATCAGCGGGAACAGATTCCTCAAATCTTTGCCTTTTCCGAGAAAGAGCTGGAAATTCATATTGGATGTTCCGTATTTGGTGAAAAGAAGTAGAATTTGTGGAAACGTTAGTAAAGATTCAAAGACCTTAATTACACTTTACTTACTGCATAAGGTTAAGTTTGGTGGTTTTATTTTGTTAAAAATATGATGATAAAACATTAATGTCTGTATTAATCTCATTCCTTTTAAATAGTACATGTTTACGATGCGAAAAGGGAAAAGGGGAAGGAGAAGGGGGGGGGGGCATATTTTCTTCTAGTCTTATAGCCTTAGCTATTTTTCCCCTTGTCGAGACCAGCCATCTCCTCTTGGAAGTATGTAACAAAAATGTTTCTATTACAAAATTATAAATTGAAATCTTAAAGCAAGGCGACTTTTTTTCAAAATAATTAATTTTTTTTTTTTTTTTTACAAAGGCTTGGTTTTTACCCTTAAAAAAAAAAAAAGATCAGACCAGCTGGAAGGGAGCTTCTGTCTTGGACCACTCTATGAAAAATTCCCTATACAAATTCCATTACCCAATCATGTACCGAATAGTCTACTCTTTAATATCGGTATTAAAACAAACGTGTTCTCTTTAAATGGAAATAAATTGTGATGTTGAACTTAGTAGTCTACACATTTTATTTCTCCATAATTATACTCATTTGTGTAGAAAATATCGTGCTTTAGTTTCTAGCAAAGATCGTTCTCCGTTTTCATAAATTGTGTCGATGCAAGTTATCCATTTATCCTATTGTTGTAAAATTCCAATGGATTGATTTTGATATCTCTTTCTATTTTTGCTCGTTGCCTAAATCTCTCTAAATAATTGATATTGGATATACATTATTTAAAGGGAGTACTCTTAATTTTTGAGAGAACATGTCGAGATAATCGGTCCACAACTTAAAGTAAACAAATAATAATGGACGAAAATCATGGTAATGAAGTCCAGCATCGAAACGACCCCTCTTGATACGGAGATAACTACAATTATGGGGTTACTAACATAACTCATATTATCATCATTGAAAATGAATGTGACTTTGCCTTTGTAATTTGAATGATACATGGACCCCATCTTTCATATTAAAATCAGAATTATACACATAAAGCTACTCTCAGATTATGTAAAAAAAATTATATTCCTTCACATTTGTGTGGTAAATGTGGTTGAATAGTATGACCATAACTTAATTACAATTGAGAAATCAGTCACCTAACACAATAGGACCCCATTGAAAACATCCCAATTGTCAGTTGTTATTGGGTGTCCTTTGAAGGTAGGTTCTTATTTTAGTGTTAATTTATATTATGTTTTTAATGTATTAGTTAAAGGAAACCGAACCCCAGGTAACAACTTTACTTATTCTGAGAGATTTATTATATTATTGCCCATAAATCTACAAGATTCCCCCCCCCCCCCCAAAGTGTATGAGAGAGGTATAAAGCAAAAATAAAGTACAGTTTCTCAGCACGACATGGGCATCGCCATTTTCTTGATAATGTGACGTACTATGCGAAGTCGTTTATCAAGTAAATGTATTCAAATTTATGGATGCTTCTTTCCCAGACGTGTGTGGTGATGAAGCATTTCATTCACCTGCTATTATCCTTTGTACTATAATTGCTAGAACGCAAATTGCATAAATAAGTTAGTGCTCTTCTGGGGTGAAGGTTTCTCATAAATGAAATAGATTTGTCAACTGCTAAAGTGTAGTATTTATGAATTAATTTTGTTACAATTGTGCCCCTATTATTTATTTTTCACCTAATATAATTTCTATCATCTCAGTTATTATTTGTTTTTATTGAAAAGTAAAGGTTTCGTTATTTATTTAAACATTCTTTCTAACTAAAGCTTGGTGCATGATACATGTACAACTTCAACAGGTACGTCACATTTTGAAGAAAATGGCTGCGCCCATATCATGCTGAAAGGCATCACGTCATGCTAGGAATATCTTCATTTATATATATCTTGTACATTTTCGTAAGGAATATTGTACATCAAAGTGCAGGAATACATCTCATTTTTCAGAATACCTACATTTATTCTTTGGGTTTAGGTTTCCTTTAACGAATCAAATCAGATAAAATTATATCAGAACATCATATTGGTTATTATGAATCAATATCATGAATTATGAATTCAAATATTTGCTATCAAATATAAGCCTAATTGGAAACATAATGTGTACTGCCTCAGACTTATTCCTACTTGTTTTTAAACATGTAAATGATACAATTACATTCATCAAAACTGTTTAATCTTAATTAAGTATCACTATTTGGTCTAGCGTCATAATAATGAGATTTAAAAGGCCCTTTAATGTACCGTTTAAAAATATTGAGCTGTACCAAATATAGTTATATCTATCCACAATGAATGGTTAAGTCTTTTATTTTCCTTTCTTTTCAAATTTCGTTTAGAACATGTAGATTATAAGAAAAATCATCGTTGACAGTTTTAAGAAAAATCATTAATATTTAGAAAAAGAATATTTAGAGTTCATTATCAATAAGAATAGGAATTTCTGCCGGGAATGCGGTACGAATCATCCTACAATTACAGATTTCATTATCATTACAACTGGAATAGGAAATTCATACTCCACTATCCATATTATTTTAGCCCCCTTAACCTTTTGAACTGAATTTTCAACCTACTTCTTTAAATTCGGCCCTTTAAACTGGACCTAAACTACCCTTCAGCATTTCTGCGGACATCAAATGAAATGAACCGCATTAACTTCAATTGGTTTTGTCATGTCACGTCAACTTAACTTCCAAACACCCTTGAGCTACACCTGTGCGCTTTCAACCAAGAATTCACTACAGTACCTCGATAGGTGTCCACAAATACAGTCTTTTAACTGGAAATAAGGCCAAGGTGCTATTTATTCTACCATTTTCGCCGGGTATTTTAAGGAAATTTTGAATTTTTCTTTACTCTACCTCCCGTCTCGTTTCGATATTTTAATCTTCTTCTCTTCTTGATTTTTCTCCCATTTTAAAAGAAAGAATACTTTCCCACCACTTTACAGATTCCTTTCTCTCCTGTATACATATTTTCTGAAGTGTTGCCCTTCTAAATTTAGACTTTGAGGTATTTTTAACTCCTAATTTCTTGGAAACTGAATAGTCTTCTATAACGAATTTACAAGTTATTGAAGAAAATATGGATTTGTAAAAAGTGCAATGGGTCGACTGAAAGTGATTTTCACATAGCCTATCTAATGTCTATAAATGTGTGTGAAATTCTCACGTGGCTTCTTGAAAGTTTAATAGTTAAGGAATTATGATAAAGAGAGTCGAAGTGAATTATTTCCGATATTAGATCGTCACTTTGGCATTCAACATTTGTTTTTCAGTTTGCCTCATCAGAAGATTTATTAGGTATACATGGTTTACATTCACAAATACAATGATACAAATCAAACTTACATAATCACAAAAGCATCATTATTGGCATAACAAAGAATTGAAATTAAGCTTTGTTTTGCAAAGCATTTTAATCCTCATTAACATAGAATTATACTGATAAATTTGTCCCCCCCCCCCTTTTTTTTTTAATAACACGTAACAACTATTGATAAAAACATGTGCTTTCTGGTCATATCATTTTTGACTGACTTTCTAATCTGTTTATAATTTCTCTTTGGAAAAATTTGTTTGGAAGCAACTTTTTTTTTTGTCTATTCCTGTCATATTCCGATCGCCGATCAATTTGTAAATGGTCCAAAAACTATAGTTAGGAATAAAGTACAATGATTAATTTTCACGATCTATGTTAAGCAAGTGTTGGATACTGAATGTCAATATCTTTACTTGGTATATATCTCGTAATAATTCTTTCAGGTGTTTAATAAAGGGCTCATTTAGTTTGCATTCCACAAATACGTGATTTGTATCCTGTTTTATATTACATTTTGGGCATACATCGTCATTAGATATTCCCCATTTGAAAAGATTACTTTTTACTGGCAATAGATTATACAGTAATTTCAAGTTAAACTCTCGCAATTTGTTTTCTCTAATGTGTGCAAGATTACGCTTGAATACCGTAGACCAATCAATATCTACATTAAGTTTTTTTTCCCCAATAAAGGCAACATGTGTTAGTTGCATTCAACATAAATACTGTTTTTTTCCTTATCAAAGACATATAGGTTTCTCAGTCGAATAAAAGCATTATAAGTTATACTCCTATAAAACATAATTTTTATTAATTAATGATATTTACACCTTGCGTCTTATGGTCTGCTAAAGAGGGGCGCTTTTAAGGGGGCTCGAGCGTCCTAACTTTTACTGACTAACCAGATTGACGTCCTTTATAGAACCCATGCTGTTATGTACTTGATAACTTAGTTGAAGCTTATGGTTGGCGTTAATGGGGGTGGCATAGGGAAATTGCAACTGTAGTTTGGCCTTTAAAAAAATTCCCCAAAATACAACTCTTATTTTCTCCGTTTTATTTTTTTTGCTTGTCATAGAGAGTTTTTGATATTGACTGGAGAAATATAACACTTCAGGTAATGATGACTAGACATGTGCCCCCCCCCCCCTCCAGCAAAACCTCTCGCGCTGCCCGTGAGCACATGCACTTATAAAACGTGATAATTGTCGCTGTCTCCGACCAATGTTTCTACGCACACACACACACACGCACATCGCTCACACACAATATAATTATGTAGGGTTACATATTATTCTGAAACCTTAATACAGTCATTCACATTCATGCAAACAAGTTGGCATTTCTTATTTCGTCAGACTTACCGCAACTTGAAGCAATTGCTGTTTTACACGAATTTCAATAACTGATGCCCTTCATCGCAATCGAGTTCTTCAAAAGAAATGTTCTTCGTTGCGCTCCTCTCGTCATCCAAATCGATCAGATTTCGACACCGCTGAAGCAAGCCATTTTATACGGGCGCAAAGAATGGTAATTATGCTATTCGGCCGGAAATTTGTTCGAAAAGAAACTCAAGGGATTTCCCCGAGAAGACGGTAAATTTACGAGTTAGTCTGAGGAGACAAAAAGAGAATTCGTGCTTTTTACAGTTCTATAACCTGTTAAACATAACGTTGAGTGCATGGAGCTGGAAATGGAAGGGCATGAGTCTTTATCCTTCCACTTCCCCAAAAAATATCTGCCACACCTACAGACAAAAAGTGCCCCTACTCTCATAGGGAAATGGGACACCATATCCCTACCCAAAGTTTAGAAAATCCTTATAGAATTTACTGTTAGTAGCATAATATTCCTCCTAAATTACAGTGCTTTTGTTTCCAAATAGATATTTTCTTCTCATTGTTATATATTATTTATATCTTTTATTTCAGGTTTTACATCCCCTATCAAAGTATTTGAATATTACAATGTTGCTGTATCCTCTTTATTTTTTGTAATCGTCATGGAAACCCGTCTGTATAATAATCTACTCACAAATCAAGCTTCGTTTTGAAATGAAGAATGAGCGTTAAAATTGCGATCGGATACAGCCCACGAGACGGAAAGCCCATGGGGCCGTCAACGACGGCCTTTGAAAAGTTATCTGATTTTTCACGAGAACGAAACCTCTAGAGACCGACATATTTGGTTTTGTGGGGCTTCTGACAACTTTTCTGAGGGTTTCCGACACCAACATTGTCGGTCCTGTGGGCTGTAAAGGTCATGGGCTGTCCGTCTACCGGGATGTCGGTCTAGGTGGGCTGACGGTCTACTGGGATGCCACCTAGCTCCCCGAGATCACAAGGAAATGTTTTGGTATGGTTACATGCGTTTGACCGTATCCGGACAGCTACCCCCTGGACATCCATACCCGGATAACCACCCCCAGTCAACAACCCCCTAGGACAATTACTACCCCCTAGGACAACTATTTCCTAGGGCAACCACCCTCTAGGACGACTACCCCCAAGGACAACTACCCCCAGGACAGCTACCCCCTAGGGCAACTTCCCACGGACAACTACTCCCGGACCACTACCCCCTAGGACAACTTCCCCCGGACAACTACCCCCATACAACTACCTCCTAGAATAGTTGACCGGGTGTAGTTGTCCTAGAGGATGGTTGTCGTAGGGGAAGTTGTCCGGGGGTAGTTGTCCCAGGGGATAGTTGTCTAGGGGGTAGTTGTCCGGGGGTAGTTGTCCCGGGGGTAGTTATCCCGGGGGGTAGTCGTCCTAGAGGATGGTTATCCGGGGGTGGATGTTCAGGGGTAGGTGTCCGAGAACAGCATTTGACATTAGATCCTATGGCAGAGACATTGTGAGAGGTCCTGTCATCTGCTTTTCACAATCCTTCCCCTTCCCTTTCTTTCTCTTTTTTTCTTCTCTCTTTTCGCAATTTGAGAGGGCATGTGCGGGCCTGTTGCTGTCGTTTAGCCACATATATATATCAGTCATTGTATGATAGACATTTGTGTGTGTGAGGAGGTGTGTGTTTGTGCTAAAATGAACAGGCTGTTTATTAGCGGTCGGTTTTTTCTTTTTTATTCAATATTTGCCCAGCCCAGATACTTTGATTGACAAAGCTCGATCTCGCTATCTCTGAGATAAGGCTATCTGCTTTTGTACATGACCTTGTATGTCACAAGAAGTTCATAGGTCAACCAAGGTCAGTGTATGGATATAGAGTTGAAACAATTTCTGAGAATGAAAAGCGAGAAGAGAAAAAAAAGAGAAGGTGCGAGAGCGGTGCTTGCGTAATGAAAACAACGTTTTTAGTTTTAATTTTGGATTAAACAACCTAAATATGTGTAATTTCAGAGGTTCGTAGAATGTAATAGCGTAGCTACAAAGGGGTCAGTATCCCCGTGCCCCCCCTTATCGAATGGCAGGAAATTGAGAACAAGAAAGAGAAAGAAAGAGAGGGAGGGGGGAAAGAACGGGCAAAGAAGATGATAGAATCTGACTCATACTTCCTCTAATTACACCATGTGAATTCAAATGTCAAGCTCTTTGTCTTCATTTGATGTTATTAGTTCTCTGGTAAGATATCTTCAGAGAAAAAAAATTACAGATATTATTACCCGGTCATCGGATTCATTTACGCACAATGTGCACCATTTCTACTCCCTGGGGAGAAGTTCTATCATATTGTCACCGTGATTATTGCCATTACTAACACATAGGCTTTCATCATCCTACCAGGTCCCCATTTCTCTCCTGGGTATGGAGTGACGAATTGATGCCTTGCCTAAGGACATTAGTGCTGTGTCGGAGATCGAACCCATGACCTTTGGAGTTCAAGTTAAGTGCTCAAACATCTCGACTACGACACCTTTAGAGGCAGCACGTATGAGACACACTTGGCAACAGTGTTCCGTTTCACGTTTGTGCACACTGTTCACGTTTGTGCACACTGACCCCGGCATCTTCGTGCTTCCAATCCTCTCTTTTTTTACCATTTATCTACTTATCTCTTGGTATTGTATTGCACCTGTGGTTCCTTGTGTCTGAATGGTCGAACAAAATAATAGGCTTAATGATTCAAATGTTTAATCAAGAAGGATGGAAACGTGTGAACATACGTACCGTTCTTTTTGTATGATTTGTGAGAATACTTTAGAAATCAAGAAAGTAAAGATGAACTTGAGAGTCGACTTTCTTTTCTTTTCATAATGAAAAGTGGTTTTTAACCGGGATATCCCTGGACACTAACTGCCCAGAAGCTCGCTCAGAAAATGGTCTGAAGACCAGGCCTAAGACTCCGATAGTACGTTCCGTGTCTCATGAACCCTCAGATAAATTTTCGGAAGACCTTTTTAGTAGGCTGTCATCAATAATTTAAAAAGTATATAATTTCATTGCTGGCAATTCTTCAAATAGACTTTTCCAAGAATTTCTCGATAGATTTATGCTCACACACTGATATTGACTGAAAAGTTTCATAAATCATAATCGGTAATCCGGCGGAGGAGTGTATTTGAACAGCGGATATGATGTTGTGATAGAGATTAGCACGTGATTGATTTTGTCCAACATGATCTTACGATTTTGGGGTATGTTTTTGTTTTTTATTAGAAATTGATACGGTTCAGTTCAACCATTTTCACTTTACACGTCTGGCACGTCTGAAGCTAAATCTCGAGAGAACAATTGCTGCATGTACGATATAAGTACACAGACAGGGAAGAATAGTTAGGTTTACACGACAGTCCGGAAACTAAAAGTTCAGGTCGTTGTTTGAAAATTCCAGGCTATCTCGTAATTACGGATCGTGCGGACGCACTCGTGATTATTAACCATAATGCTACGGTCACAAAGGTTAATTTCGTACAAATCTCCCTGTATTTCCATTGTCTTCCCGAATTACCGTTGTCTGAAAATCGTTTGTACGGCGTTCGTAGCAGTTCGTAATGGCATTTGTGACCGAGGCTATTACGAACTGTTAAGAATGCCGTACGAACGATTTTCAGACCATTTCGTAAGATCTTCTGGAGAAGGCCGTACGGAACAAGGGTTCGTAGACCGTTCGTAAGTTCGCAGACTGGTCGATGGTCTTGTCCAAGATTGTTTTCAACCTCGTACGAAAACCTCTCTTCGTAAGGCAAGGCGGCCGTAAAAACGTCATAATAATATCGTAAAAACCACACAAGATCTCAGTACATTTTGTAGGGTCGAGAGACAATTCTAGAAGCCTCAAATTTCTTACGATGATCTTAAGAACGCCTTAAGTTGTTCATAGAGGGCTCTTGCGCCTTATGAATGGAGATTCGCATGGCTCCCGGCGAACGACTCCCGGCGTTCGTAAGGTGCTCGTAAGGTGTACTTACATATTTTGGCAATTTATGCAGTGGTTTTTTTGCAACCCGACAAAATATACCAAAAAATAAGATCTTCTTACGAATGACTTGAGAATGCCGTCAGTTACACGTACGACCATCTTGCAAGAACGAAAACTCGTAAGATGGCCGTGAGTCTGACATAAGAAGAACTCGAGGCATTCTTACGAGGAAAAAAAAACAGAAATCAAACGGCGTGTGCACGAACTCCGTGAGAAGGACGTAAAAAGCTATGCCCAATCTACGAATCTCTACGAACTCTGGAATTCGTACGAACCTTTGTGACAGTAGCTTTATTAGAAGTTTTCAACCACGAGCGATCCTACGATTAGGACGATAACGAAGAGCCGCGGAGGGCCAGGGTCCCCACTCTAAGCTATGTGTCGTTTAATATGTGAAGTTATGTGCCGTGGGAGGGGGGGGGGATAGTTATAAAAATTCTCTCAAGTATACTATTCTTTGATCATATATTATATGAAAATGTTTTCTAAACAGTTTTACGAAAATGAACTTTTGTTTTTCTTTTATTATTGCAATTGCAATATCAATTTACAGTGCATCCATTGTCGTTATGAAGAATATGTACAATTGTGTTTAATATAAATGATTTGTACAATATTTGATTTGAGAGAAAATAATTAAAAAACATCTTTACAAAAAAAAAAGTGTGTACACAGTTAATTTCGAGGCTACCCGCGGCTTACCCGGCTTACCCGGCTTACCCGGCTTTAAAGTTGTCACCCGAAGAAAATTCACGACAACTGATAATTATGGACAAATTATATATGGATGGAAAGATTTTTTCTTGAAAAACACGAATTATTTGCTGAAAAATCAAATAGATATCATGAAAAGGCGTAACATGCAATGTTGTGGCTAGCGGTGTCTCGCTTGTGACGTCACGAATCCTGACACTCTACACTGTAAAAAATAATTCGTTCATTGGTAATTTTTACGTATTTTTTCCATGTAGAATTTACTTGTAAACATTAGTTTTGCCACTTACGCACTAAATTTAAGTCTTGCTAACTCAAACTTTCAATTTAGTAGAACATACGTGGAATATTTAAGTAAAATCAAATACATAAGAACTTTAAGTAATTTCAGCTTGTATTAATTTAGTAATTTTAACTCAAAATCAGAAATGATACGTATTACTCAAACAATTTATGTTGATTATTCTTATCTTTTTAAAGTAAGGACCGATGCAGTGCGTAATAGAAATATTTACATAATTTATGAATATTCATTAAGACCAAATTAAACTCTTTTTTAAATAAAACAATTCTTTTTTGTGGTTGAATGAAAATTTAAGGACTTTAAAACATTTACTAATTCATTTAACATGGCTAAGCAAAGACAAGACAATTTTTAATTGTTACCCAGTTCAAAACAAATCAAAACTTGATATTTCAGGAAATTGTCAACCATTTTTCCTTTTAAGATGCTACGATCAAGTATATATAAAATTTGGAGCCTGTCAATAGGTGTCGAATTGAAGCGTATGTAATAGTTTGTGATGGTGGTCGATATATATACGGTTAAATCTTAAATAGAAGTAGTGAATGATTAGTGGATGTTACTTGTTAGATTAGATGGGTACCAAATCGTGCAATATGTAATCCTATCATAGCTTTTTTTTTTAATTATCTAAAATGATTACAATACTTAAATTATTTACGTTAATGTAACTCGATTTAACTGAGTAAAAATTTATTCAGCAAAATAAGTAAATTCTACTTAAGATGCCGTAGGTAATATTTACTTAATAAAAATAAGGCAATTCTTTTCCTCAATTTTATTGAGTTATTTCGACTATTATTTTTTTACAGTGTACGGAAGACCGCTGAAGGCAGAGAATCTCGATCTTATAATTACAAATTTTGAGAGATGATTTTGAAGAGGGAAGTTGTTAAATTTGATCAGTAAGCCTTCCCCGTCGCAATGATATGGATTTTGCATCAATTAAATACACTTTTGATTCTTCGGGTGACTACACTACATGTACAAATACTCGCTGTCGGTCCCGTTTGAATGCTCGTCGTAGTTATAGTGGCTCGTTGTTTAAATCTTTGAGGTTCAACAAACTTAAAGTTAAAAATTACGACGATCGCATGTGAACCGAGCTCATGGTCGGATGTCACGTACTGTGTTAATTAGCAGACGATGCATTAGAGACGATGTAAAGCTATTGTCATCATTTTGACACGTTGGTCCACAAAACGTGACAGTCTGGCCGCCTTAAAGAGAAGGTTGGAGTTCTTGGAAAAGTGAGGAAAAAAAAATTTGCGACAGGGGTGGCACGTTTAAACCATTGTACATGATATACCGTCGCGACACGTCGTCGGCCCGAGAGGATAAAGCCCCCGATACCGATATATGTTTGTCTTAAGCGCCTTCTGCACAACTTTCCTTGGATTTTCACCCAACAAACATTGTCAATCGTGTGGAGTATTGGTCTGTTGGGATGTTGCTGTTTTTATAAAGTCTTCTTTATGACAAATTTGTAGTCTAGACAGCAAATATGGGTGTCTGCCTTACTTGTTAGTACATTGACAGGGTAACCTTTCACACAAATAATAATAATTATTATAATAGTCACCATTGTATAGCGCTTAATATTAAGTCTTTAAGCGCTTTACATTGTTATTGTTATTACCTCGGTCATTGCATGATTCAATTGCTATCCGCTCGTGATATTACACACGTGCGCTCCGCTCCTTGGGGAGCATTCCGGCCCGGCCACGTGTCATTGTACAAGCGCACACATGCCAATCCAACCTCAACCACAATAACGTTCGCATCCTACCGGGTACTCATTGAACACCTGGGTGGAGAGTGGCAAAATAATGTAGACTAATGTCTAGCCAAAGAACATTAGTGCCGCTGTGGTCTACAGTCCGCAGTCATATCCACTAGACGTGTTCAACCTTTTTAGAAATAAAAATGTTTCGCGTCACCCCACTCCCAAATTCATTTACAGGATATTAAGTTTGTATCACTCTGACGCTCGTCGAGTGCCATGTAAACATAAGCACATTTGTTTCTAAATTTGGCGAGCGAGCCAAAAAAAGTAATGACACTTTTGATATGATAACAATTTTACTTTTATGATACTATAAATCAACACACTAGATACTATTTAGAATTAAGTGTGTGGGCACCTCGGTGCCAAAAACAAGAATTAACAAAATAAATATGTGCGGTCAATTCAATTCTCGAATGTTGGGATATTCGGCCATCTCAATGCACAGAATATTATCCTGTTTCTAGATTTTGCGAGAAAACGAGGCGAACGAGCGTGGTAAAAATATAATTCCGATATAAAAGATATAAAGTATTTTCGGACACATCGCTGTTAAGTAGGAGGGTTTGCTAAAATATGAAGGTATGTAGGCACTTCGCTGCCAGAAATCATCATGTTTCTAAAGATTACGAACGAGCGAAGCGAGCGACGAAAAAATACACCTTATTATGTTTAAACATTTCCTCATGAAAATAATGACATACTCTTACGATTTCTAATAATTGGCTTTCACGAAATCGACGTTAGTCCAAAGTAATTATTTTCTTTATACATTATCAAAATACTCTCGCGGCACCCCGGTTGAAAAACGCTGCACTGGACCACGTTACATCCCGTTGTTTGCTTTAAAGATAAAGTTGAGTTCTGGTCATGCGATTGCATTGTTTTACGATGTTACATGACATATTTAGAATATGAAGGCATTTGAAGAGCCATGCTTTTCAGGGAACATGTCTTATCTAATGTTCTTCTACACTTACATAATAAGAATGATAACGCTCACAAATTATTTTTCACCTCTTCCCAGAACTCAACCTTCTCTTTAACCATTTCCTTAATGACCATTTCTGCGATGTGACACTTTTTTGATATGTCAATTCCATTATATTTCATCACTAGTTCAACATCTGATTTGAAAGAGATATGTATGACATACAATGCAGATTATGAGTGTCTTACTCAGTGGTGTATCTATGAAATTGGCAGGGGGCACGTACCCCGAGTGGACCTTAAAGGGACACCCACATACAAAGTAAATGGAGGAAAGGAAGAAACAAAATCATGATCCTAAATTAATGAATGAATTATGGTTTGAGAAAGAAGTCAGTAGAAAACTAAATGTACTTAACCTCCAAAATAATGTTCAAAATTCGAAAGTCTGATGTTTTTTAAATTTCTGATTCCATTAATTTAATTTTACTTTGAAGAGGTAGGACAGTGCAATATCGTAAACCCCGTGAAAAGAGTTGACAGTGTTTTACTTATGTCAAGAAATAAATTGAAATGTATTCAAACACCATTGATATTATAGATAAAAATAGAGATATATTGCAAGTTATACTTGGGGGTTCAGTTTTATAGATTTAACTTAAATGGTAGGAGTAGGGTACGATTTAATGAATACGAGCGCCTGAATCATTCAAATTTACTTAAGTGATCATGAAATGAATACTGAAAATAAAATGAAATCATTGTCTATGAGACAGTAATGGAAGTGTACCCTAAAGGTGACTCAACGGGCATGTAACAGATATGACGTCATCTTTGGGACTGTCATTTTGGGAAAGTCCCCATACAATTTCCAGACGTGTTATTCATTGTCTACTTGCTGATTGAACCCAAAGTTATGTGGAAAAAACGTCGAAAGATCGCTACTGTACAATCGAAAGATCGCTACTGTACGTCAAAGGGACGGTTGAGCTCTTGTTTAAGACTGTAATTGCCTTCAAACTCCATGGTTATTGCTCTTATTCTTATTTATGACATTTCTAGTGCCCTTTTATGACCTAAAATTGCTATGAAGGTAATTTTAGATCCCAAAATTGTGAAATTTAGATTAATTCCCATTTTACCGATTCAGCTCCACTTTCAAAAAAATACGGTGACCGTTAATATTTAATAATTCAATAATAACAACAATACACGGGCCGGCTGGTTGTGTGAATGATAACCAAAACGAAAAAGTCAACAAAAAGCCAACATTGGCATTGGCTGGAATAAAACGTATAAGGCTGGTTCATAATTATCAAATATTATTATTGGGGCCCCACAAATATTAGAAATGGTTAAATTTTTTGATATTTTAGCCGTCTCTAAACCGATTTTTATCAAACAAAGATGAATTTGTCATTCAAATCGTGTGCTTTTTCAAATATGACACTCAGCTTTTCACAAAAACAAAAACAAAATTGTGTAGCGCCCTCTATACCAAAACTCAACTTTCCCCTTAATAATTGCTGGGTTAAATGGTTGGCATCTCATCAGATGTTTAACAGGTGTCATTATTATAATGTAAGTATTGCCGTATCCTTCTCAATTCTGCTAAGCCATTTCATTAAAAATCTTCCAAATCAATTTGTGCCTTGAGTGATTTCACAGCTAGCGAAAATTATATACAGGTATAAGAATCATGTTACCTTCTCATGCATGACGCTATACACTCACTATTGCCCCTAATTTCCTCCCTTTCCCTTTTTTCTTACTACTTGAATATTTTTGATTTTTAATTGTGGTAAATTAAAAATCTATTTTAAGTTTGTGTACTCAACAACTGTCCTTACAAACATTGGTATACGGTTCGAAGATGAGTCAATTTCAAGAAATTTGCATTCTGTGATTTTTTTTTCTTTCCCACTTTAGTTTTAAGATCATGATCAGATTTATCATTATATCTAAGATTTAAATCTATTTAGCCATGGAGAAGTTAAAATAACAAATGGCTGACAAACAAAATGAAATATTAAACAAACACAAGTTTAGGTATGTTTACTGCCCAATCAACAACAACAAAAATAAAATCATAACATATAATAATTATGTTATGATTTTTGTTTGATTTTTTTAATTTTATTTCATTTCATGTTTTCGTGTCCACAATCCACACACTTGTCCTCCTTAATTGAAATTGTCCTGGATATAAGCGCTTGCTCACATCGTGCTTATTTTTTTTTTTGGGGGGGGGGGGGGTTGGGTTAAGACGGAGGAAGTCGATTTTATTGTATTTCTTCCTTCTGATTATGCAATTACAATATGTCAAGGTCTCTTATTTCATTATACGTTATTCTTGGCACACACACAAACGAGGCGGCCTTCTGAGTATTGTTGGAAGGATATCTCGGCTCTCTTGCAGTTAAATGGAAGATGAAAGGGTGCTCTGTTAGAGGAAAAGCTCAGTTACAATGCGTCAATTGTAGATTACCAAGCAATAGAAAGGATTCCGTGTCTTTTGCTTCTCATCCGAGCTCTGAACAAAATGGTGGAATAAAAGAATCTGGATTGAATAGTACATCTTTATTTCTATTCAAACTATAATACAGCTTAAAGTGATCCAATAGCATATTAAGCAAGATGGCCTAAATACGAGAACCGCGAAAACTGAAGATCAGTGTGTTGGGACACGAAGCCACTCAGCGTAGGGTTATGGTTGGGAGGGGGTATATGGTACACCACTTTAAGATGCATCCTTATTGCAAATTTGAGAGAGGGAGAGGGGTAGAGAGTGAGAAAAGAGGAGGGGGGTAATATAAAGAGGGAGGGAGAGAGGGGGAGAGAGAAATAAAGTGAGAAGAAGTCCGTTTGAATGCTTTGATTTTTTATACTGTGTTTGTTTGTTGTTTTTGTGTGTTTCTTTGATTTTTACTTGCTCGCTTGTTTGCTTATATTTTGTAATTGGGTCATGTGCAACCAGGAAAAAAAATTGCAGGGTCCGCCACAGCATTATAAACTCGTATATAAAAATATTGTTAAAGTTGAAATAAACAACACCCATTTGATTGTGTATTTCGTGGTCCCAGTATCATTCAAATGAATTTATTTGATTTTATATCGTACAATCATTCTCTCTTCCTCGATCTCCTCCTCACTCTCTCATTTCTCACTTTCTCATTCTCACCCCCTTCCCTTCTCTCTCTCTCTCTCTCTCTTTCTCTGTCCCATTCTCTTCACTTTCTAATTCTTTCTCTTTCTCTCTCTCACACATTCTCATTCTCTTTCTTGTTATCTATTCCCCATTCCCCTTTCCATCACCCGCTTCCTATTTTTCTCACACCTCCCCCTTCCCGGCCCACTTCTTTCAATTCACTTCCGAAATATTTCGTCAAAATTTCATAATGGAGGGAGTCAGGTTTGGCGGTAAACAATAGACCTTTTTTCAGGATTCGGCTCAACAGGAAAGTAGAGCGAAACCATTAAGCTCTGTCATAATATTTACTCACGACTTAGCATGCATATAGCAGTCATCTAGCTTGTTAAAACGTCTAAGTTACCTCTATATAGCCATAGCGTCATAGTCCAAGCCAGAGAGTGCATGCATTTTAGTACCCTAAATTAGGTATTGGATCTTTCGACATTTACTTTGGCGAGAAAGTGATAAACTAAAAACAACGTGTCAAATGTTCGAAAGGAAATGTGCAAAGCACGTGTTTCTCGTCATCTTTTGGCTTTTTCCTAACTCAAATGCATTTATTCCGGATGTAACGGGTAGTTGATATCACTAGGCCTAATATTAACAACGAATTACGTAGTAGGTCGGACTATAATTAGGATTGTATAATCTAGGGTTGCATTATTTTGATAGTTCAATAAATTTGTTTGTAATGATTCACATAGCCATTACATCGTTGTATCAATCGAATATTATGTACATGTTTTGTTACCTTGTATATACCTTACTTTGTAAATTCTTTTCATATGCAGTTAATGTGGAAATAAAACCTAAATAAAAAAAAAAAAAAAAAAAATAATCAGTATATCCATGCCGTCTTCTAGCACAGCAATGATGGTGATAGTTTAAGTTATATTGATATAGTTATACATGGTTTATTTGCTAATATACTTGATTAATTTAAAGAGGTGCCGTGGCCGAGTGGATACGTTACCGCACTTTGGATCACATCGTTCGCGGTTCAAGTCTCGCTACGGCACATACGTCCTTTGGCACGAAATTAATCGGCATTTGCCACTCTCCAACCAGGTGAAGTTAATGCGTACCCGGTCAAACCGCGCCGCCAGGAAGAAATTCCTTGAACGGCGGCGCCTTGTCAAGGCGGATGGGCTTCGTCCGGTGTGATAGTAATATAGTTTGGGACATGGGTCTTGATGTGTAGGTGAAATGTGAGGGAGCAAAGCAACCTAGCGGGGATCGGTGGGAATGGTCATATCATAATATTTTCGCATTCAGTTTCCCCTTTCCTTTCATTCTGTCTCTCTTTCCCTCTCTTTCATTTTTCTAAAATTGTTTTAGGCACATAAACTCATACCCCCACGTGGTGTGGTTCCACCACCGTCTATTAATGTATTCCATGAAGCGCAGCTCAAAAATGTTGAGGTCATAATATTGTTAAATCAAATATTATTCATAATTGTTACCAAATTAATTAGAGACCAATAATCTTTTATTGACAGAATTCATATGGCCTATACATGGATATGGTTGCATCGTAAAGCCCCTCTAAAGTGTTGGGAGTCTCAAATATTTGATAGCAAAGTTTCACTTAAATGGTAGGAGTGTCGTTGTCGAGTGGTTTAAGGCGCTTGACTGGAGATGCGAAGGTCGAGGGTTCGAATGCCGACACGGCACACGAGACACTTGTATTAAGCGCTATATAAAAGCGGAATATTATTATTAAAGATTTGAAAGAGGATGTCATTATTTTAACAAACACTTCTGCAAGGATATTGAAAATATATACATTTTAAGGCTAAATTTTAGTTTTCTGTTGTACACAGAAAACACAGATACTTATATTTTTCATCAATTCTCGTCTTCAAACACATTTTTTTTTAAATCCTTGCAGTGAAAGTTTGCCATCAATTTTTTTGAGGCTCTCAACAGTTTCAGAGGGGATTTTACCTCTTTTGTTACGTCAATGTGAAAATACCCCGAACTATCTTCCTGTAGTATTGCTGGTGAAAATATCAATAAACAGTGCCGATTTCAAGACAAAATAATGGTAACTCAACAAGGAAAACTGAAAGTGGTTTTTTTTTTTTTAGTCACGTGTTCCTCACTACACAATATATATTTAATATTATAGCGATCATCTTGGACCCCATGGAAGAACAGCTTATCTTTATGGCTTGACTGACCGACTTCATTATCGTCTACTTTTTTTATTTTTTTAATTGCATACTATGTTTGTTTTAAATGTCTATTTATATTATCTTGTAAATGTTCTGTATATAAATCATGTTTTTATTGTGAATTCAGAGAATAAATAAATCAAATCAAATCAAATCAAAAGAGAAATGAGATCAACAATGTAAAATCAGCGGCGTATCCAAACTGGAGCGGGCTCGCGGCGTTCACCCCCCCCCCCCTCCTCTGTTCCCAGGCCAGCATGAATACTGATAAAAACATCTTTTGAATTAAGAAGAGTGATCTTTACGGAGTAAATTTCACCCTTTTCTTTGTCAATTTCTTGATAAACCACATAAGGTCAGCGAAAGTTCGACAAATCTTTTGAAAATTCGAGATACTTTTCATGCGGCTTAACTTGGCGTCAATAATGATGAGCATTTATATGGTTGACTTCTCAGAAAAGCATATCATCCAAGGCTTAAGTTGTAAATACATATTTGTTTACAAATTGTCAAAGCTAATCTAGTAATGGAATTTCGAGAGAAAGTGTCTTAATTACATTTTGTAGAGTTAATTAAATAGTCATTGGGTAGTTTGGACCAACAACCTGTAAAAAATATTATGTATAAATGGCTGGAAATCACATTCACGCCGAAAAGCAAAAATAAAACAATTATGTTGTACATAGTGAATAGGAGACCGCGGGTAATGCGTTGTTCGGCCATGTTAAGCTCTTGAAAGTTATTTACATTTGGTATTGAGTAGTCAGCTAAAGTGTGATAGAGAAAAGCTATCGTTGAAATTTACAAACTTCCATTATTTATGTACATGCAACACTATAGTACCGCAGTTAAACTTTTCAAATGATAGATACCGAATGTCATGAGATGGAGAATAAAACCACAATAATATATAACATATTCCCCATAATTATACATTAACAAGACATATATACCAGATACGATTGGTAGGGGAAAAGGCTAAACAAAATTGATTCCATTTGCAAATAAACAATATATAAGTAAGACACTTCTCGTCAAAATTAAAAATGAGTGATTTGAAATGCCCAATCCAATCCAATCCAATCCAGGTATTTTTAAAGCGCCAATATCTAGTTGCCTAATCAAAGGCAAATACAAAATGAAATATATATTTTATGAACATTTGTCCATCGTTAACAGTTACTAGTACACATAATTGTGTGAAATCCCTACACATACTATATAGGAACTTCATCACGCTAATATGAAAACAGTAATAAAATAAAGTACTTTGCTTAATCGACTTACCTCACTTTCAGCTGACCAATCACAAACTCGCCCAAGATTTTTCTCAAAATTTGTCCTCAAATGAAACAAAGATGAGAACACCCACAAACTGACGTCGAATACAGTATATTTCATCTGAGATCTAACTCGACAGTTAGACCAATTTATCCAGATCAACTTGCTCTATTCCTCGCTGTCCCAGGCAATAAATGAGGTGATTATTAGGAGTTGAACATCTTCTTATAAGGAAAGAAGTCCGATATCATTCAGAGCACGATCTTAGAAGTCCAACTGAGTATCCAGATCTCCAGGTATTATTGATGAAGGGACCCGATGAATGCTTCCTCGTGCAAGATACAATGCATCTTAGCCACCCAAATAGTAGGCTAGAATGGGAAGGGGACAATACAGGCATGGCACTGAATTAGTCTTCCAAGGCCTCGCAAAGACATCTATCATTCTTTGGATGTCATTCTTTTTTTCACTCCAATTTCGTCACACTTTCGTCTACCACGATCCCACTTCATCAAGCCTTCTTTTGAACACCGATTCATTGTGATAGTAGCGCTCTTTTCACCCCTCCACCGTTTTGCTTCAGTAGATAGATCCCCTAGAAATGTCTTCCACTCTCTCTCTCTCCTGAACCCCTTATCAGCTTGCAACCTCTCTGCTTTTATCTACCCCCTTCTGAATCTCGAAAAGTCATGTGATGTTACGCTCCTTTTACTTATTTCGATCATAAAAACTTGTCGTGGTGCGAAAATCCCACAAAATAAACAACGCGAACAAACACTCGATGCGATTAAATTCGGTTTTCGGTATACTTATTTAAATGTGTGGTTTGGTCTTAGAGTCTTTATTCATGCAAATAGATTCCATGGACTGATGAAAGTGGTACAACCAGGGATATAGCCTCCATTGAAGTTAAGGTGGAGGGGTTTTATGGGGTGCAAAACTGCCCAAAGTAGAAACACTGTCGACAAATCCGACATAGCTGCCCACCATTTTTTTTAATGAAGAGATATACCAAAATGCCTTAAAGAACCATGAATTAAATCTAATCAAGGCAAACAAAACCAAAAAGATAACTTGTGTTTCCAAGGGGTTAGAAATTTGTCCCCCCAAATCGTTTTTTGAACCCTCGTTAAAGAAAATGATCTAGCGACGCGCCTTGAAAGTGACATTCATTAAACCGTATCCGTACACCTACCCCCTGTATATCCACCCCGCCCCGGGTAACCACCCCCAGTCAACTACCCCCTAGGACAACTACCCCCTAGGGCAACCACCCTCTAGGATAACTACCACCCAGGACAACTACTCCCCGGACAACTTCCCCTTAGGAGTCAGGACAACTACCCCTATGACAACTACTCCCCGGAAAACTACCCTGGACAACTAACCCAGACAACTACCACCTAGGATAGTTAGCCGGGAGGTAGTTGTCCTACAGGATGGTTGTCATAATTACTTTTACTTTTAAAAAGTTATTTTGCAAGTTCGACTTTATTGAAAAGCTTCGCCCTCGCCCGAAAGTTATTAAATTTGTAATTAATATTGGTCTTTTCTAGAATGCTTTCTACTCACAGCCGCTCGAAATTTCATTTCTTTATCGGGCAATTTTATTTTCATCACATAATATTGGCACCTAAGTAAAATATTTTAGAAAAATCTGGGAGGGGCATGCACCAAAAGCTGCCAAATAGATAAGGCCGTACAATACTCACGACACTTAACTGCACAAAAAAAGACTTGAATATTTCAAAGGGATAACAAAACGACAACAACTTAATGTTCAATGATATTCGAGATTCCTCTTTCTTTCTTTCTCTCTCTCTCTCTTTCTCTCTCTCTCTTTCTCTCTCTCTCTCTCTCTCTCTCTCTCTCTCTCTCTCTATCTCTCTCTCTCTCTTTACATTATATATATCTTTCTCTTGTACCGTTATATGAATCTTGAGATCTCTGAGACGGAAGCATCGTAGATCAGCGGTGTGTTATTTTTATATAAACAATGACCATGTATTACCAAGAAATGAACTTACTTGATCTAAAAATAAGGGCAGTGAGACGAAAATAGCAAAAGGAATTCAGATCCAACAGAATTCCTTCACAGTTCAGATAATTCATTTATACTCAATTGAATAAGTCTTCTCACTGTATATTTTGCTGTCTATACGATTCGTCTGATGTGCCCCCACCCCGGACCCCGGTCCCAGTGACAAGAAATGGTCGCCCCCACCAATGACTTATCCTCCTCATGCGACATCTCTGGAAATTCTTTCAGAAATGTTCAGATTATTCAGTACGTGTTTTTAGACAGAAACGGAAGCACCGAGAATAGCATTTTAAACGACTAAATTTACAAGGATATTGATAATAATTTTCTCCTGAAATTTCCGGTCAGCTAAAACATTCCCTACTCAAAATATTCCATAAGACGGCAACATTGCCTTAGCATTGTGACGTACAGAGTGAGGCTCTTGCTTATATCAGGCTTTTAATTTCCTGTTGGTGAAAACATGATTACATGACTTGTTAAGGAAGTAACTTTAACATTGTAAGCAGTTTGAAAAGATACGCCTTTATTCCTCTTTTCTTTCCTTCCCATTGTATCCATATAATGCATGTCTTGTATGCACAATCTTTCCAGAGGACATACTGTAAAGGATGAGAGAGAGAGAGAGAGAGAGAGAGAGAGAGAGAGAGAGAAAGAAGGGATGGGGGTAGTGGGGGAGGAGGGGGGGGGGGGGGGGTAACTGAATGTTGAATGTGATTTTTTTTTTGATTGGTGATTATCAGTAGCTTGGATATCGATCGGGTTTCTCGTTTACGTAGTTTAGTAGTTTCAAAAGTATCTTAATTGCTAAACAGTTTCCAATTAAATGCATTCCATAAACCGAACGCAACTTGACTTTGAACCAATTAGAATCAAGCACGTTATAACTCGCGTTTTGATTGGATGCAAGGGGAATTTCGCAAGGCCGCGGGTTTGACCTTGGAGGTGTCAGTGACGTATCTACGGGGTAACGGGGGTACATACCCCATCCAATATTATTAATTAATCGTGAACATAAAAGGAGAGGAGAGAGGGAGGGAGAGAAAGCGATATAGAGAGAAAGAGAGAGAAAGAGAGAGAGAGAGAGAGAGAGAGAGAGAGAGAGAGAGGGAGAGAGTATATACAGTATAACACAATCGGGCACAAAACTAATCAAGTTGGTCTGCCTTGTCCAGCTTTGTTTTCTTCGACCCAGCCTTAACTCAGTTATTGTGGTAAACGACCCGGGTTTTCAGACAGGAAATTAAAGGATATGAGAAAAGTAGCAAAGAGATTAAAAAGCCATATTATCCAGAAGTGTGAAAGTATTGTATGCACCTTGCTACCTGTTACAAATGCGGATCCATGATTCGGGAGGAGAAAAAAGCGGGGTAGGCATATTCCGCAAAATTCCTGGTATGCAAACAAAAAAATGCATTTGTGTGTAGGGCCTACTCAAGGAGTGTCATATTGGATTTGGAAGGGGCAAGGGGCCGGCTGTTGGGTACATCATGCATGGATAAGCGGATGCACCTCATGTGCGGATAACTGGTGGAACAGAGCACAATAGAGATGGTTTCTGTTTGTATCAGTTCCCTGCGGATTATCTCTGCCTCTCGCTTTGTGTTCGTCTGACAAGGATGCAACACTTGTATTGAATGGAAAGTAAAACATCAGCTCCCTGGAGGATAGAGTCGAGGGCTCCTCAGTCCCAAAGTGGAAACAAATAATTGACTCCTTGAAAAGGTGCACGTCAGTAAATAAAGGCCAACCGAAACGGTTTAAGAGAGAGAGAGAGAGAGGGAGAGAGAGAGGGGAGAGAGAGAGAGAGGGAGAGAGAGAGAGAGAGAGAGAGAGAGAGAGGGAGAGAGAGAGAGAGAGAGAGAGAGAGAGAGGGGGGGGAGAAGGTTGAGGAGAGGGGGAGCTAATGGAGACCTTTATTTTGTGTCCCTCTTATAATAAGTTATTTAGCATAATCTTGAATTTTTCTCAATCAAATCTGTTTCTGTTTTCATTTCTCTACACTTCGGTCCGACGCTATATTTATTATAGATTAAATTTATAGCTTAATATCAATAATTTTCAAAAAATACTTAGTTAAAAATAATCGTGTCATCTTTTCATCGTACTCCTTTCACTTTCGATTTCCTTAATTCTTCTGCATGGGTTAATTTTTAATTTTTTTTTAATTACCATCTTGGATGAGCGCACTGTCTTGTCCCCCTGTCAAGTTACCCCCCCCCCCCCCATCTTCCCCTCTATGTTTCTATACACTAATTGAAGATCATGTCGGAAACGAAGGCGAGAGACTTTTTGGGCATGAAATGCTCGGCATACTCCCATGAATGAATATCATTATACCTTTTCATTAAACATTTACAAGAGGTAGTCTCCCTAGAGATTAAGGACGGCACATGATTAAAACACGGATCGTTGACCCTCCTGATTCTTTCTCTAACAGAATTTGCTTGCAATGGGGGAGGGGGGGGGGGTAATCTAGTACTTGAGTTAGAATCATTGGTGATCATTCGTTGGTGGTCCGTATATCTTCTTCTTTATTTCGTTGGAGTTTATTGACTTCACGACACTCCAGTCTCGTCTATTTTGGTTTCACCTATAAGGTCCCAAATGTGTTCAACTATTCGAATGGTTAATGCTCTCCATAAATAGCAGGGGCGTATCCAAAAAATATGAATATGGGGAGATCCTTTCCTGCTCATGATGGGGAGGCTGAAATTTACTTCGGCAGACCCGCATGCCGTAGCCCTATCTCTACCAACTGCAAGTTTGATTGATTTTGTTTTCTCTTCCTCTGTCTTTTTTCTTCTCTATACAGTGCGTCACAGAGAAAACGAAACTGAGAATTATCGATGTTTTATCATACCTTAATCACAATTATAATTGATAAATGACATATATTTGTAAGGCTTAAATCCTCCTCTTTCATTTGATGCAAATCGTATAATGCATATTTCACGCATGAGGGATTAAAATGAATTTGAAGAGAGGAAACCAAAAAGTCATCTGGCGGACGGTGTCTGAATTTCAAAGAGAAAATCACATTTCTACAAAGTTGAGTTTCTGCCCTTTCATATGACACCTCAGTCAGGAAAAATTAGCTAGGAATAACAAAGTTCTGTTTGTTTAAAGTAGTGCTTGCATTTCCATAATTTGATCAAACGAATTTGTTTTCACTGGCTCCTTGCCGTAGCAACAAGCAGAATTGATATAAGACTTAACTCCGTTTCGTTGACAATCAGCCATGCATGAAGTCTTTCGTCTACGGCTGATTGTCAACGAAACGGAGATAAGTCTTTTGTTAATTCAGTTTGTTGCTACGGCAGGCAGCCAGTGAAAACGAATTCGTTTAATCAAATTTTCAAATTCATTTTAATCACTCATGCGTGAAATATGCATCATATGAGTTGCATCAAATGAAAGAGGAGGATCTAAGCCTTACAAAATTAATATGTGTCATTTATCAATTATAATTGTGATTAAGTTATGATAAAACATCGATAATTCTCGGTTTCGTTTGTTCTGGGACGCACTGTAAAGGCTATCGAACGCGGGAGGGGCGTACACCGGATTGACCCCATACTGGAAACGCCCGTGAGTATTAACTCATAAGTATAATCGATTTCTCGAGAATCCCTCTATGTTTCACATAATCCTCCATCCGCTGGAAGAGACACGCCCGTGAATTGTTGAGCCTAGTACAGATCAATTGCTTGATGTCACTCCTCTCTTTTATCTTTACATGCAGGAATCAATCAAACACAACCATGGAACATTGTTTCTGTATACATTTTCACCCCCATCATGTTGATGTAAAAGATTTATCCACATAAATAGATTTGGCTGATCATTGTGAAAATTGGAAATAGAGAGAATAAGGTCGCTTTACATAAAAAATTGTCCACCTGTCAACATAAAGTCACATGATAAATTATTGAAATGGATGGACGTCCAATAATGATATTGTCTGGTACCTTACCCCCGCGAAGGACATAAATGAAAAAGGAACAAAAGAGTTTTAAAACATCTCTAAAAATAAGTTGGCTCCGCGGCTTACAAAACCATCTTCTGCATCTGTTTAAGACTCGACTCTTGCCAAATTCACTAGACGGATACCCTTCTAGATAGGCTATGTCGGTCTCTTAGGCCTGCAAATCACTTTCAAGGGATTCACTAGACCCGTTGGTCTAGGGAATCCTTTGAGACCGACAGCCCAGAATATCGGACATTTCCAATCTCCCTATGTATTTCTGGTTTTGTCGGTCTCGTGGGCCGTCGGTGAGTATTCCAAAATATTCCCCCACCCCCTCTCCATTTTTTTCTTCGTCAAATAAATAAATAAATTAATGGAACGCGTCAAGAGAAGAATTAGAAGAAATAGTAACAGGGATAAAATTAGGTATGGAGGCAGTTTGTAGGGGCATATATAGACAGTCGAAAGATGCGGGAGGACGGTTTACTTCCTTGTTAATTTTGTAAAGCGAGTAAGATTCGACGCAATTTCTTTAATAACGACTGACAAGAAAAACTCTTTTCTTTTAACTGGAGCGGAATTACATGTATCTTTTTTTTTGTTAAATCATTTTGCCGTGTTCTTTATTTGTATGGTTATCGAACACCATTAATACTCATATTCATAAAACCATCTAGATACAGCTAGAACATAATGCTATAGTGGTTTGGCAATATCATTGGCTTATCCCAAACTCGATACAAAAAGGGGTGGAATCCTCCAAAGAGCTACGCCTCTGCTAATTTTAGTGGTAAAATGAAACCGAATGTGATTATATCGAAGTATCGTTAGATTTCACAGGTGTCAATGACAGAGTTGAGCCGGATTATGAAATAAAGGTGTTCAACTAAAGTCATCTTGATTATCCCAAAATACAGTTGTCCAACATCTATTTTGGGCACATGAATTGTATGTGTGAGCGATTATACTTATTCTGTAAACATAGCACATGACTGTCATCTCTACATACACACACACCGGGTCGATTTCATGCTATTTTTAAGACATGTTGAAGCATCACATGTTCCTGTGGTGTGTGGTTAGATGTCATCTTGACGTTACGCGGCTACTTCAAAAGGTTTCCATGTCTTTAGTCATACAAAATAAGCCTTCTTTAGAGTGGATAAGTCCTTCCGGCGGCTTGACAACATTATGATAGGATCGTCTCCATTTTTTGTTGAATTTCAAACTGTCGACTTATATCGGCATGTCTTTATTTCCCTGTCTAGTTTTCACTACCAATCTCCACCCCCCCCCCCCTCCCCTCTCTCTCTCTCTCTCCGAGCCACGCTCTCCCTCTCTTGATATTCCCTCTCTTTCTCGTTCTAAGCCTACTTATCCTCTTGATATACACTCCCCTCTCTTTATTTATCCTCTTTCTCACCCTCTCCCTCGGAACACCTTCCTACCCTTTTTCCTCTCTGCCTCTAGAATCACTTTTTCTCCCTCTCTCTCTGTCACTCTCATTCCCTCCTCATCTCTTTCTCTTTTACTCTCCCCCTCCCATTCACATCATCTCCTCACAACTCCCACCCCAATTTCTGTCCATCAATCTCTCTCCTGTCCCCCTTTTCTCTAGCCACCACTCACAAACTATCAAACGCTGTTACTTCAGTTGTGTTGTGCTTCACTATCAGAAGTACATTATCTGCCGATAAACTTTTTCTTTTGATTCCTGTCCTTGCATACATAATATATGAAAATTCTTTTGCAAGACTTAAATGTAATAGGCAATTACCTCATCAAATTGAAGTAAATCAAGGAAGAACTCTTCAACATATCTTCTCCAAAAAATTGAAAGAAATTGTACTCACGATTTCCCACTAAACAGACTATAAATTAATGAAAGGGCAAGCTTAATTATGTAAGAGAATAAAATTTAATTAAATAAACATATATCTATATTCAGTATATACCGCTTTATTCAAATTTGTTAGTAACATCATTCATTATGCAGTCAAAAGTTTTCAGATTTACAAATAATTAAAAGGTTATTACTCCAAAGTGTTTTTGACTACCGGTAATGACTAATGAACCTTGAAGTCAATGAATCAAGTCATTTTTTTCTGATCAAAGAATATCCTTCCAAAAGAAAATAAGCAACTTTATCCAAGTTCAAACCTCCTCAACATTATATGCCTGACATGATCATCCTGAAATCATCAATGTACCACCTCAGGGGGGTGTTTCATAAAGACTAAAATCGACTTTAAGTTGGACTTAACTATGGCAGGCCATTCATGCCATTGCTTGCTCTCACCATTGGTCTCTCAATTATGATCTTTAAATAATATTTTTTCCTTCAATAATGAACTATCAAAAAATGTAAATTCTGTAGATACAGTAGATTTGTAACTATGATTTGTAAGGCCTGCCATGGCCTGCCATATTTAAGTCCAACTTAAAGTCGATCTTAGTCTTTGTGAAACACCCCCCTGGAGTACCATGGTACATTGGTGAAGGCTCTAGCATCTCATATGAGAGGTCCTGGGATCGGTTCTAGCTCGGTGCTTACATACTATAGGACAAAGTGCTTCGCCCAAATTGTCCCTCTCGAACCAGGGCCCTTTAATATCAAACTTGACCGACTACCAATTGCACAGATCTATTTGTATCTCCAATGTGGCTGCCATCATAGTTATGATTGATGAAAGGAGGTACGATTGATTGTGCATTAAATGGGTATCTGGGGTTATAAGAATTGCAGAGGTTGCAAAACGCAGTATTTATACTGATTTGGAGACCCTGTGTAAAAGAACAGTTTAACACAATTATAGTTATTATAATTATATACACAGCATACTATATAGGCAGATATATGAGCTGTTTAACTAAAATTCATGTATTGCAAAAATTTTACATCTACAAGCTGAAGCTAGACTGTATCCTCAATAGTCTAATCACAAAGCTAGGATGTATGATTAAAATATTTATAGACAATATAGATAATTATTATTTTCTTCTGTTTTCCTGTACGAAAAACACATACCGGTTTATAAATGATATAGAAGGATTCCACCTTGATACTATACACACTTAGACTGAGTGAAGGCACAAATATAAATATATATAAAATATAAAATAAATGAATTTGGAAGTTTACAATGAAATGGAAGAAAAAAAACAATTCATAATTTTGTTGTTGTTGTTTAAAGATTGCATTTCAGTTTTTAGGTGAACATTGGAGTCCAAGTGACATCTGGGACTCGTTTCACAAAGCCTTTTTTCAATGAAAAATGACAAAATCAGTGACAAATCTGCTGATAACCAATCAGAAGCAAGGATTTCACTAGCTTATAACAAAAACTGTCATTTGTCACTGATGACAAGTTTTGTGAAACGCCCCCCTGATGTGCCACATTTCCTTCTATCCTTCATCCATCTGTTCCTCCCTGACATTGTTGTATTGCTTGAAGCAGTGCTGTTGGGTTGGGCTTCTCTGCTACACCGGCTACCGTATACCCATGCTCCTGCATTGCGGTGCATGTAGTCCCACCAATAGCCAAGAGCTAGAAGGAAAAATGATTAAAATTGAATTACTAGATGAAGCTACCATCATTTTGTTTTTTCCTCATTATGATATCATTATTTATATCATAATCAACATAGCCAAGGGTACAAATGGATTAAATACAAATATATATCACAAAGTATCAATGGATTTACAAAAGCAGGGCATAATAGAAGTTGTACATGAAATAAGATATCTTGTTCAAGTAAGATAATATACCTGAATAATTAACAATTCACAAATGTTAATTATATGGCAATAAATGAGATTTAGGTGATGTTCTGAACAAAAGAGAGTGATGTGGTACCTAACATGAAGCTTATTAACAACTTCGGGCGTCTAACTAAAAAGCTGAGAGAGGGAGAATATTGTCTGCAAGACATATGAGGCTATCATTTACTGTTGGCCTTTAAAAAAGAGATGTTAACAATATTTTGAAATATTAATGCTTTGACAATCACACTAAAATTGGAATGCTGGTTACATTATATGAAATATGAGATATACATGTACTATCTCCAGCTAGTCTAAAAATAACACCAAAATAACAAAAAGTGGGCATATTTGAAATACCAAATATATTATATATTCAGTTATTCGCAGTGGTCAAAAAAATAAATAAAGGGACTAAAGTTATATGACAACTACCAAATATCTGATTTTTACTTGAAGAAATTTTCTCCAGTGAGCCAGAAGGTTATTAACTCATTTATTTGAACCCAAAGGTAACGTCCTCCTGGCTCTCAACACTGAGACGATAAATACTATTTTTGATGTGGGGATTCTGAGGAATATGTTTGATTGATGAGGGAAGCTCCTCCCCTGGACAGTGCTTAATGACAGATTTACTCACAAAGCAAGAATCATAAGATATTTTAGGTGGGAAAACAATTCTTTAGTTGGGATGTAATGGCAGAGGGATGAAGAGGAAAGAGGAGAGAGCTAGAGAAATGAAAGAGAAGGAATGGAAAGAGAGAGCAAGAGAAAAAGAGGAAGAAAATACATCATAGACAGTGATGAATTATAGAGGTAGGAGGATGAAAGGGAGAGACATAGAGGAGGTAGGAGAGAGAGAGAGAGAGAGAGAGAGAGAGAGAGAAGAGAGAGAGAGAGAGAAGGAAAGAAAGAACGAAAGAAAGAGAAAGAGAGGAAAGTAGGAGAGATATTTTTTTTTTTTAAAAGAAGAATATATTCATTCTGGGGCCAAATTACAACGAGGACACTGGTTTAGAGGGTTAGTCTACATATAAACAATTCCAGTAAAACTAAAAATACATGAACTTGCATAAATTTGAGATGTGTCATATTCCTATTAGAAAAGTAGGTCACTCCAACACCTGACCTCCAAATGACCCAAGATTAACCAACTACTTGCAGAGCTAGTGTGTTTTGATACAAAAGTTGAGAATACAAGCTTTGCATCATTGTGAATAGGATGAGAGCCAGAAAGGGTGATATCTTATAGCATTTGATTCATAGTTAATGCCCTTTTGGCTTCCACAGTTATCAAACTCATGTAAAACGCTAAAAGTCTAATCCCCCCCCCCCCCCACCCATAAAGAGGTCCTGATTAATTTTTCCCCAGACATACCTTTGAATTGTGTAGGTCTGCCTTGAACTTGTGAAACACCTCTTTGGAATACTGGACCCCAGACGGACTGAAGAACACTATGCAGAAAGGCGCCCCCTAGGAGGAGAAAAAATGACATGCAATGAGTATTATTTATTTACAAGCTAAGCTTTTCTTAAATCCAGTTTTTACTAGTTTGGCCAGGAGGGATTAGACCTCCCTGCTAGGTCACTAACAGGTGTTTAAGTAGCTATAAGTAGTGCAGTGGGGCTTTAAGGTCTCCTTGTTTTTCTATTTCACTAAAATGCATTATATAAACTTGTTCCTTGTAATTGTTCCTTTTATGTACTCTGTTACATGTTATAAATTTGGTAAAATGTATTACATTCATGTTGGAAGAAAGACAAATATATTTGAAACTTTTTTTGACATGATAAACAACTTACTTTTATCTACTTTGCCTGCCCATACCATTTGCTCTCCTTTCCTTTACCAATAACAGTCAAACCTGTCTTAGTGGCCACCTCTCTACAAAGGCCATCTGTATATACTGGCCATGCATTTTGTCTCCCTGAAGAGAGCAATGTGTGTTGTAGAACCTGTCTAGAAAGGCCACCTGTCTATAGTGACCACTTTTTTCTGTTCCCTTTGGTTGGCCTCAATAGACAGGTTGACTGTATATGAATCTACCCGGTTACAATTCCATTAATCGACTAGCAATGCTTCAACCCCCATTCTTCTGTTAAAGATAATCTTGTGTACTTATAACAATTTTTTTTTTCTTTACAAAACCCCAATGATATCTAGAGAAAATATAAAAATATGAATACATATTTGGCTAACAAAATATGAGTATTCAAATTTACTAAATAACTAAATATTTAAAATTATTTGTAGACGGTATCCATGAAATAGAAATTCCACATTTTAACACATCTTTTTACCTTTTCTTGCAGGTATTTGGCTAGCTCTTGTTCCAGATCTGGGTTGGGAATTGTTTGATAGGCTACATCTTCTGTAAAAAGAATTCCTGAGAAAGAAAGAGAAAAATTGACTGCGGGTTAACTTATTAAGGCCAATAGACATACAATGTACCTGTAAAGTTAAGATTACATATTAGTATCTCCCCCTCCCCCCTCACATGTGCAATTTGGGGATACCATACTCAATGACAACTAAAAGTAAAGTGAAGAAGTAAAAAATATCTTCAGTCCAATAAAATTTAAGTCATGCAGAACAAGATACATAGCTTTGACAATTTTGTTGAACTTTAATTACATCAAGAGATCAAATATTATATACCTAAAATGGGGTGAATATTTATACATTTCATGTTCAATATTCAAATAAGAGATATAAGATAACTAAATCTTAGAGAACATAATTGTGAAAACAATCCAAGCATAAGAAATCTTACAATAAATGTAGCTTCTTTCAGGTGATCATCATCTCTATAACAATCATTTGCAATTACATTGATTTCAGGCAAAACATACAAAAAAGTAACAGATAAATTCCTTTAGAGGGCGACATTTCTATCAGGCAAAATATAGACTTGAGGCTGCAGGACTATGAAAATGAAGGTAACAAACTTTCCTCACATCCCTCTTCACTTTTGTTACTTGTACTGAAGAAAATAAGACATTTGGTGCATAAGTTTTACCAAACAATTAATTTTCAAAGGGAACGTAATGTAAACATGTTACATTATTTCTCTGTTCAAGCCAAACTGAAAAGAAAAAAAAAATTGTTCAATTTTGTTTGTTTTTTTGTTTTTGTTTTGTTAATTACCGTAAATTTGTGCTCTTCATGAATCTGTAATTTTTTCCACCACCTTTTAAAACGTTGTTTAAAAAAATTGATCTAACTACTTTAGGAGCGTGCTCTACAGGCCCCGTCTCATAAATAGTTGCAATTTATATGAATTGATTGCAGTTTCATAAATCTTTCACAAACATAAAAATCTGGGATATTCTGAAAATGATGATATCTTTTATGTTAGTAAAAAGATGTTAATTGTCATAACAAATCAAACATAGGACAAGTCATTGGGTAATGTCTGCCCAAAGCTGACTGTGTTCACGTAAATTTAAAAGAAACATCTGTGCAAGCACCAATATGGAAAGTGTTAGTTCCTCACAATTACAGTTTGTTATGGCAATTAACATTGTTTCCCTAACATTAAAGATAACATCGTATTCAGATTAGGACCTCTTCTATCTCTGTTGTACAAAGCAAAATTTACGTTCACATGTAATTCTAGATTTAACCAAATACTTTTTAAAACTTTCTTACAATAAATAGAACAGGGAAAAGGAGAGGGAGAGTGGGGTTGGGGTGAGGCGAGAGGGTGATGAATTTACGTTGAATCCTTTGGCTGAGGATGAATTATAAACTCTGTAAAAGGACCAATCTGAGTATCAATTTTTGATCAATTTGCAATTGTACATTAGAAAGGGCCTAGACCAGGCCTTCTCAACTGGCGGCGCGCGCGCCACTCGTGGCGCTTGCGGTCAGTCAGAGTGGCGCACGGCTGTTCCAAAAAAAAATACAAAAAATAAATACAAATTAAAAAATAAAATTTAAGAAAGAAAAAATTAAAAAATTATATTCTTAAATTAAAAAACTCGGCAAAATCAAAAACTTGCAGTCGAAGTTGAGCCTTAAATGTAAGCAAGCCATTTTGTTTGTTTGATTTTCACTTCATTTTGACATTTTCCGTGTTTATTGCACCAAAATAACTACATATAAATTAACTTCCAGTGTAGATTTTAGCCAGGAATTGTCCTAATTATTTCACATCAATATGAAATTATGATTGATGTTTTATGGAACAAAAAGGTGTTAAAAATGCCACATCTGGGCCTTAAAAAAGCCCTAAAATCCACTAGCTTCCGGGGGCTTCGCCCCCTAGACCTCACCCGGTATCGGTTCGGTCGCTACGCTCCCTCGCAACACAGTCACCAAACATACAGGTTGGCACTTCAACCTCAATAAATTTTTGTTTTGGCGCTTCTAATAAACTAGTTGAGAAGGCCTGGCCTAGACTAACAAGCAAAAGAGATTCGATCGCTGGGGGGAATTGTCCCATGGATAATAATAATCCACTTGAGGGTCTAGGTATCTTAACCCACTGACTCCTGAATTGTCACATTGCTCATAGGTTTAACACAGGAACTCCAGTTCCAGTAGGCAAGGGGTTGATACATTCTATGACACACAGTGCTCACCTTCTTTCTTTAAAGTCTTTGGAATTGTTTCTCTTCTCATCGTACCGCAAGGATAGAGTAGTGGCTTAGATCCAGGCTTGACAGCTGAAAAATTACAAAAAGACGAGTGTTATACAGTAGTAATGATGACACAATAATAACATCCAAATACGAACAAAAACTACTCAAAATATAAAATAAAAAAACAGTACTTAAAAACAATTAGCTCTGTTCCCATCCTGATACAAATTATGGACAGCCTCTAAGTTAAATTTACATGGAATTTTAGATCTACGGTAACCAACTACTTTTCAAAACTTTCTTATGATAAGTAGAACAGGGAAAAGGTAGATGCAGGGGGTGGGGGGGGGGGGGGGGGTGGGGGGGAGGGGGGGGGGGGTGAGAGGAAGATAAATTTATGTTGAATCCCATGACTGAGGATGGAGTTATGAATTATGAAAAAGTACCAATCTGTGGTTATCAATCTCTTCCAAGCAACTGTGTAATTAGTACTGCTATGCGGGTGTAAATCATGGACAATCACCAACAAAAAGGCGAGGCAATTAGATGGATGTTACACCCGACTGCTCAGAGCAGCCCTGAATGTCCGGCAAGGTATAGTAGCATTATAAGTAATGCAGAACTATAAGGCCATCTGCCACAACTATCTGAAAAGCTAAGACGGAGAAGATTGAAGCTTGCTGGCCAGTGCTAAAGGAGAAAAGATGAAGTTGTTTTTCCAACTTCTCTTATGGACTCCATCATAATGGGTGAAGATCGAGGCAGAGGAAGACCAGTTATAACATACATAGATGTGCTCAGAGAAAACACGAAAATAGAACCTAGGGAATGCCATGTTTAATAAACAGGAATTAGACCTGGGCCCCGTCTTACAAAGAGTTGATTTCAATTGCAACTTATTTGCAATTGATATCAATCGAAACTATGAACATAAGAGATAGGAGCCTGCACATTTGCGATTGATTTGGATTAATTATAAATCTTTGTAAGACGGGGCCCTGGTCCATCACGATTATGAGAAACCCGAATTAGATTGGAAGAACTTGGCCAAACTTGAAGTACCGGTAGTGGTTATGTTCATTTTGAGCTAGTTTTATTCTTTAACATCAAAGTGATACAGACCGGAACACACTATAGCCGTTGATATATAGTTTCTTCTTCTGTTTGCTTGGCCTCCTTCAATCCTCTTGAAATTTCTTTTATGGTGAATTAATCACATTTGTGATAATAAGAACATTGTATATTTGTAAAGCGCTTAGAGACATTTGTATTAAACGCTATATGAAAGTTAAATATTTTATTATTATTATTATTGTATAGCCCTCGTGTCTGGCACATTGCCACTCCTGGCGCTCCATTATTATTACCCCGGCTTTAGCACACCTGCCATTACAGTGCTTATGCATCTTAAAGCCCCACTACACTACTTATAGCTACTTGCGCCCTCTATACAGCAAACAATGCCTAATCGTTGCCTGTTTGTCCCCCATGATCCTCTTTTTCTTATGTTAATTCAACTGAATTGAGAGTTGATATGATGAGATCACCACCTGTCAGACACCTTGCAGAGAGGTCTAATCCCCCCTCGCCAAACTAGTGCAGACAGGCTTTAAAGGAACTTATGTTTTTGCCAGGTACCCATTTACCTCACCTGGGTGGAGTTTGGCAAATGTAGGTTAGTTTTTTGCAGAAGGACATAAATGCTGCGATAGGGTATCAAAAGTCAAAACCCAGACTTTGGTTGCTCATAATTAAGGCTTAGAGGTACATGTGGGGTTGATTTACCTTCTAAGATGATTTTACAGAGATTTTCAGCATTGCCTGAGTCTTCTCCCACAGGCTGTAGTCCTAGCTTCCTCACTACTCCTCCTGTTGATGTACCTACGCTGAAGGCATGTAGCGCACTCCATTCATCCCTCAATCTGCTATTCCATTCTATAGAGTAATAATAATAATAGCCACGTTTACATATCATTTAGTACTACGTATATAAGCACTTTATAATGAAATTATTATTATTACCACTGTGATCGGATTAAATTGCTTATTCGCACATTCGCACACACTCTGTTCCCTGAGGAGTAAGTTTCAAGTTTCAAGTTTCAAGTTTATTTATCTTTCTTTCATAACACACATTATAAATATGACATGAATATAAAGGAGTGAACAGAATATGGCGTTACAATAGAAAGATGAGGTGACCTTGGTTGAAAGAAAGGCTTGTGGATTTAAGGTCCCTCATGAGTAGTTTAAGAGTATGTCCTAAAAGAACAAACTCGTCAAAATAAAAAATAAAACAAATTGCGTACATTTAAATGCTTACAAAACTAAACTAACTAAACAACTGAAAAAATATTAAACATAAATAAGTACAATAAAATCTACTGACTACTAAATAATGGCTATAAACAACAGGAACAGGAATATACTACGAGCAACAGGACTGAAACACAGACAAAAACTAAACAAGACAGACAGATGAATAGATGTGAGAAACGGGAGTAGAATAATGCTGACCTATATAGCAGAGTACACTCTGCCAAGCCCCATTTCACAACCGCACACATGCCAATCCAACCACATTAACTTTTGCGTCCTATCGGGTACCCGTTTAACACCTGGGTGGAGAGTGGCAAATGTAGATATATGTATATGTCTTGTCAAAGGACACTAATGCAGTGCCAGGGCCTTCGCAATATCCAGTTGAGTCTTCAAACCACTCAACTATGACACTGGTAATATAAGTACTGATAGAGTACAATAAGATGGTCTGTGGATGTTGCCTCAAATTTCATCTCTCAATCTACAATTCCATTCTAAGTGGAAGATATATTCAAAATTCAGACAAGTTTTTTGTCTTACATTACATCAGCACAAACTAGAGAAGAAACTAAATATCTTACACATGAATAATCCCACAGTGGAAAAAATGGTGAAATTTGAATTTTAAAGCGGGACTGCACTACTTGTATAGCTACTTGCGCCCTCTATATAGCAAACAATGCCTAAGCGGTACCTGTTGGTCCCACATGATTACCTTTTCTTATGTTAACTGAGAGCTGATTTGATGAGGTAACCACCTGTCAGCAACCACATACACAGGGAGATCTAATCCCTCCTGGCCAAACTAGTGCAGACAGGCTTTAACTCTCATATTTTCCTAGTGTGTGAAAGGCCTTACTCCTGCTTACCATCATTCTCATCATGCCTCTCAAGGCAGAGAGCAACCGATTGGACAGTCCTGGGGCTTGAGAAGATGAGTCCAGAATGGTCTTCAGGATGGGTGATGTGAGCGTACAGGGTATCAAGGTCAATGAACTCAAAGCCAATGGGTGACAGAGAGACGCAGTCTACATCTGCTTCTTGAAATGCCTGTAGAGGATGAAATGATATGATGGAAAGGTTACTCAACTTATCTACGGAAGAAGACTACACTTAAGAATACAACTGTACAGTTCATATCCTTGCACTGTTTAACAGTCCCACAACTATAGAACCATTGAATGTGGTTTACATTTGTCTTAATTTATAACTTAAACTTTTTTCATTTATTTTACGACCATATGCCATGACATATATGACGCAGTATGAGAAAGTATCAAAGAAGGATATAGAAGAAAAAAGGGTGGTTCATTCCTTCCTTTCAAAACGAAATATCATTTTCATTTCCAAGATGATGCCTGAATTTTTTACATTTAGTCCCATAAAAATATATCCAACATTTCTTATCACGTCATCACAAGTGATTAAGTTAATGCTAGATGCAAAGATTGTTACCTCTTGGTACTTGTCCTTTGTATCATTTTCCTGTGCAGACCTCAGCAGCAAAGTGTTCATCGTGGCAAAGAACGCCCTTTGACATGAAACAGATAAAGAATTCATAAGAACCACAGATTAAGGATGATCTTGATAACCTTATATGATAGGGGACTTTATGCATCAAGTATCAATGACAATATAATGGGGCTTATATTTTTTTTTGCCTTGCCACTGTTTATCTCGATATAAGAGTTCTATATTTATATTTCCATATGAAGACCAGGGAGGTGTTTCACAAAGACTAAAAGACTAAGATCAAATTAAGTTGGACTTGAACAATGGCAGGCCATTTATGCCACTGCTGATTGCATTTGTCTCTCAAGGGACATCACAAATTTACAGAAATATAGTTCATTGTAGAAGAAAAAAGATTACTTAGGCCTAGATTGTACATTTTAAGACTTACACTTATACTACTGCAGGCGATTTAAGGAGTAAAGAGTAAAGAGGAACAAACCTTACAAATTATGATCTTTTTAATAATGAACAATACAAATAATGTTAAATTCTGTTGATTTGTGACCACGATTTGTATCCCTTGGGAGACTGATGCCAGGAATGGTGAGAACAACCAGCGGCGTGAACAATAGTTCAAGTCCAACTATGTAAGTCGATCTTAAAGGCACACTGTCCTATTTGTAGCTACTTGCTCCCTCTATATAGAAAACTTCCCAAATCGGTGCCTGTTGGTCCCCCATGATCCTCTTTTTCTTATGTTAAATGAGAGCTGAGTTAATGAGATAGCCACCTGTCACAGTGACCTCGATGGCTCACTAGGTGGTCTAATCCCTTCTAGCTGCAGTAGTAAAGCCTCCCTTTAAGATCTTTGTGAAACACTCCCCCAAAGGCTTCAAGAAGGGCTATAAAAGGGAAATGAAATACATATAACCCCACATCATGGGGACATAGATGCTAAATAATGATTAATGATGAATGATGATTACATTAATCTTCATGACATGAACCCATTTTGACAATTTGAGTTTTAACAATATAGTCTACACAAACTTTCTTTATCCCCCTCATCACCATTTCTGATGTTATCATCATCATTGTTTTTTTATCATCATAATAATCATGATCAAGACAATCATCACCACCAAACACATATCATTATCAGACAGGATCAAGCATCATCGATATCACCAAGGCACGGCATTATTATTTAGAGACCGCTTCATGGCAAACTTTGCCTTGCCTTTGCCCTTGGGTTTGGCCAGGCCAGGCCAGGGTCAATAACAATCCATCAACCAGCATTTTCATCAGTTCATTAGACATCTATCTAGGCTAGATTTCCATATTTATACCCCTCTAATCTCTATCAATATCACTCAGTCGCATACACAATTCACATAATTTTATTCCCAATTCCTAAACATGCTAATCCTAATACTTACTTGATTTATTTGCCTTTACCGCGGCTTTGGGAGCTTGAAAGTTGAATTGAATAATGACGTCCACTGCACTGAAGTTCCAGAAGATGAGAATAACAGGTAATAATATCTAGGCTAATTTAAGTCTTACTTTTAGTATAAGAAGTTAGAGTTAGACTAGATCTACAGCTTCAGCTACATCGCCGTACAATATATTGTACAATATACGTGTAATATTATTAGTAATGTAGCCTGCACTTTTCAGGAAGAAGAAGAAGATTGAGCTCTGCATTGTGCACTGTGTACAAGTAGATTTTAACAGCTAGCTGTTATGTTTTACGTATGATGTCGTCTGCTACAACATTACAGGCAGTGCGGGGTATGTTTGTTATTGTGCTTATTTGATTTATTTTTCTCCAAATTAGCTAATTCGTATTCCTTCAATAAATATGTTACAAATAAATATGATATATTTTCTTAAATTTATTCATGAAAATTTACAAAGATACAGTAAAGATAAGAACAATTATTTAAATTGATGAACGAGACAAACTATTGCACAAGATGGCGACTTACTCAAAGAAAAAACGTGTTGACTTGGAGGAAAAGGAGTCCGATTCCAGTGATGATAACGACGAAATGGAAAATGATGACATTGGAGATGATAAAGATGAAGATTGTGATTCTTCTGATGAAGAAATAAATGAGGTAAATTTGATTTGATGGCGATTTGTATGAAAGGCACTGAGCTGAGAGTGAGAGTCACAATTATTGTGATTGGTCCCACGAGCTTATATTAATGTATAGTTTTCTTGCCCATCCAGCTGGCACTGAAATTCATTCATAGACATATTCATACTCATACTTAAAAATAGAGGCACTTATACACAGGGTTATCTGATAGTGTTGTAGAGCTGTACTCATACAAAGAAGGATCATACCTCTTTTTTCACTAAACCAGTACCAGTTGTAGGGGCGCTGGTCCGAGAATGAGGATCGTCCACAAAAGTAATAAACGAGGACCGTCTACATGAACTGCACATAGAACCAACGAAAAAAATACACGGTGGCGACGGGCGATTCGCCCCCTAAACCTCTGAAATCGCCACGGTAAAAATCAAGACGAGGGCGAAAAAAAATCAATATATCTTGAAAAATCGCCCCCGCCATGAATTGATATTCCCTAGGAATTAATAAGTCAATTTATTGATGTGTCTGAGTGAAATCCCCGTTCCAACTACCAACTCCAAAACTAGAAACTTCCATCAACATTTTAAAAGTTTGGTGAGTTGCAGCGGATCGGGGGTAGTACCTACTGTAGCTAGATCTACACTGGTATCCGCCTGCGCCTAAGCTCCCGGCGGCCGGACAGGCAACCGGCCCCGATGGAAATACAGAGTAGTTTCGTGCACAGCATGAATGCATACGCAGTTCGCACATGTTCACAATACACAGAAACGTACTAGCTGAGCTCCAACGCGCGCCCGCACGCTCCTAGTATGAAGCAAATAAGTACTTGGGAGTGACGAGAGCTGAACTGCTAGCGACCAAATTGGTACGTAATATGTTTATTTAGTCTTTTTTCTGGCCCTAATTTTTATCATGGACAATGCAATCCCATTAAAAAAAATGTTATTCCGTCTAAAATTGTGTTATTTATAAGTTAAAACCATTAAATGCGAGTATATTTTTTACTGTTGTCCCACATACTGATATATTTGTTATAACGAAACACGCAAAATCAATGCCGGATTTTTTCCTGTAAAATCGGTATAAAGCAAGTTTCGTAGACAGAAATTGAATTTTGTTATAAAAAAAAAAGTAAATAAATATATAAAGGATGTTCCTACTCCTCAGAATTTTTCTTACAACTGTTTAATTAAATTAAATGATTTATATACGATCGATGCCAAGCCCAATTGTCATGAGTGATGGCATCAATTTCTGTCTACGAAATGAAACTAGCTTTGGCTTGGCCTTTAGAATTAGAGTCTATAAAAAAAAATAAGGCCATGGTTTTGCATGTTTCAGCATAACAAATACATCGGTTTGTAGGACAACAGTAAACATATTTACTCACATTTAATGGTTATAAATTACACAATTTTAAAGGGAGTTAGTCTACTTTTTTTTTTAATGGGATTGCATTGTCCATGATAACAATTAAATTTGGGACAGAAAAAAAGACTAAATAACATATTACCTACCAATTTGGTTGCTATAGTATTTATGATGGCTAAGGAAAAACACAACTTATTGTTACAGCTTACAATATGGCTTTAAGAAAGTAGCCCCTTAGTTTTTAAAAGTAGCCCCCATAAAAAAATTAATTCCTAGCCTGCGTGTCAGTGATAATATTTTCTTAGGATATGAAAAACGAACAGTTAAACAAAACACTCCTTTTGACAAGTTTTAGTTACATGTATATGTAAATCATAAAGCCACACGTTTTAACACAAAGTGAATAAATCATGGGTATCTGAACAGCAGGGAAAATAATATTTATTTTTCGGGGGCTACTTTTCAAGCTTGCCTGCATGAAAATAACACTCTAAAATTTGTTTTGCATTGAACTCTATGCAAATTTACTGGGGCTCTTTTCTGATTTTTGGGGGCTCTTTTGGGCATTTCAGGGGCAAATTCGCCCTGAGCCCCCGTGTATTTTTTTCACTGTATCTGAATGTCTGCAATACTCTAATTATGTACGCTACAATTGTATCTATATTTGCCTTTGCTTGGAATTTAATTGGGTAAAACAGTGTTTAAAAAAAATACCTTTAAAAAAAAAGCCCCCCTGAGCTCCAAAATAGCCACCGCAAAATAATTAAGGGGGGCTATTTTTTTAAGGGAAAATCTGAAAAGAGCCCTCGTAAAAAAAAAAGTAATTTTTTGGTTGCATAGAACTTTAGCTTACATCTAGCGCATGTGCATTACGTTGATCCGATCTCAGCCTCATCATGTAGAACTTTCTGCATTGAACGCTGTGCACTTAGTTTACAGGAATTACGCTTTCCCATTGTGCTGAAAGTGATATTAGAATTTAGATAGGGTCTACATAAATACTTCAGATAAAACTTAGTTAAAAGTACCGTTGAATAACAAACAATCTTGGGACAGAAATTCAATGCACTGTGCCTTATGGAATTTCCTTGATCATGTAGATGATAGACCTAGTTGCTTCTTTTTTCATCCAAACATTAAACATTAAAACAATTTTTAAACATTTGGTGAAATGTAGGGGACATTTTTTCTTCCAGTTAATTCTTTATCACAATTGTCCGTCTTATCCAATTGTCGTTCTTTTTCTTTTCATGAAAAACCCTAAAGCATCATTGGCATTGAGATAGAGGAGAGTATCATTTAGATACATTTATGACATGTATGAGTTTATGACACTGAATGGTCAAGATGGACAATCATGTATTTTTCATTTCATAAGTTCATTTAGCGTAAATCATACACTTGAGACTGTTCTTGTTTACCCTCCCCCCCCCCCCCACCCCACCCCCTCTCTCTCTCTCCCTCTCTCTCTCCCTCTTTCCCTTCTTCCCTTCCCACATCTTTCTCTGTATTTTGGAACATTATTTTCTCTCCCATTTTTCCCCTTTTCTGAACACAGGAAGTTCAGATAGAATTTGAAGCGTTTCCTCCTCAAGATAATGACTTTCATGGCATCAAGCGACTGTTGCAGCACGTAAGAATGGATCTTTCTTTATTCCATTTCAATTCCATTTCTTGTCTTAAGAACTGCTTTGAATTTTCATAATTACCTTTAATTTTGTTCAAAGTTAGAAGGGAATTATATGAATTAAGAATTTGATTTAATGCCCATCTTCCTCCAAACAGCCATTTCTTGAATACATCTGGAAAGTTAGTTAATTTCAATGGAAGGAAATTTTCATAAATGAGTAGCTTCTTAGTCTATCAACAAAACCAAAAAGAAATCCTAACAGGTGAAGGAAATTGAAACCAAACAAGCTTAAGCTTATAATTGATATTTTGGCTGTCTTTTATACTTGAGTGTTGATGTAGAGTAAGATCATTGAAGCGTATGCAGCAGAAATATCATTGAAAGAGGCTGTATTTAATTGTTATTTTTCATTTTTTCTGTTTTACAGCTTTTTTCAAAGACCAAAGTGAATACCAGTCAACTTACCGATCTGATACTATCCCAGAACCATGTTGGCTGTGTATTAAAGGTAGGCCTAATGTCGCTCTTCAAACATATCTTTAATACTAATACATGAATGTGGCATGCTTAGCTATAAAACAAGTGTGGAAAGTGTTAATCTGACTTTACGAATGACTTTTTTAAAGATATCAGTTGTACTTTGTGTTTGTAATCTGCTGTCATTCCTCTTCCTCATGATTTGTAGAGTTAAAAGTCCTTCCTTAGTTTCTCACTTTACCATATTTCTCTTAAACTTGCCTACATGAACAAATTAAGGCTAAATGGAAGCAATCATTTTTTGTGTTAGTATGATGATTATTATGATTAGACAAATATTTATAAAAAGTTCATCTTGTGTATGTGCATGACGGGGAATGCATATTGAGAAAGCCAATGCCATGACCATTATCTTCACTCTTTTTGTTTCTTTACAGCAAAGTGATGCTCAACTTGCAGAAGAGAGTGACTCTGATGATAATGATGATGATGATGTATTTGGATTTACCACAGTGCTGAACATTATTGAGAAGAAGGTAAATGAAGCTATTAATATCATGCCAAAGAATCATACAATATATTGTCTATTGAGAGACAGAAGGGCGTCAACTCTATATTGAAGTATACAGGTTAATGCCCTTCTGGCTCCAAACAGACGATATAATGTTTCAGTTTCTGTGCTGTTCTTTTAAAGTAAACTGGCATCAGTAGACCATTTATAATGGGGTGGGGTTTCAGACCAAATTTCCTACAACTGAGCAAGAAATTCGTAAATTTTTGCAATATGTTGACAAGGCTTGAAAAATTCAAAAGTTCACAACAGCATTTGAATAAGGGAAGTGATTTATCAAAACCACCCACCCCCCCCCCCCCCCAAAAAAAAAAAAAAAAAACACACACCCTAGCAATGCATACTTTAGTATATAAGTCTTTCACATCAATCTCCTCAGAACACTGAATGCATCCAAGAAATCCACAAGCTTATAGTGGATAAATGTGCAGCCTGCAACTCAGCCGCACAGGTCGACGAACTCTCAAGGATTCTTGGGGACGAGTCGCACAATGTTGGTCTTCTGCTGTGTGAGCGCTTTGTTAACATCCCTCATCAGCTTGCTCCTCCTCTCCACAGTAGTCTCCAGTAAGTATCATCTCAGGAATTTAATCAGATCATCGTTTCAAGACAGAGTACTTGTTTGATTTAAGGGATTTGTAAAGGATCGATCTCAAAAACCATAATTTGCTCTTTATTTTCCTTTTGGGGGGCGTGGGGTCACTATACAGCTTTTTTTTAGTTCTGTTTAAAGAAATTGCAATAAGAGTATTAGTAAAAGTATAAGTGGCTTGTTAGTAAACTACTTGTCATGCCTGTATTTTAACTCACATTCACAGGACTCAAAGGCAGAAAAATCATTTAAAAAACATACATATGAAAGAAATATCAATTGAAAAAAAATTGGAAGATGATGAATGCAGAAGATGAATAAGGAGAAGAAGATGAAGATGAAGGAACAGGAATAGATGGACTGATGAGAATATGTGAGAATGACAAAGAATAGCACGAGGAGAAAACTAGCTAAAAACTCGGTGAAATAATGGCTTTTCTATTCTTAAGGTGTTTCCCCATTCATTTTGGCTATTTTTCATTCATTGGGGGTAATGTTTTCTTGAATTACTTTAAAGATGTATGCCCACAATTATACCACTCTCACAACGGCACCAGGGGGATGTTTCACTCGACTTTAAGTTGGACATTACTATGGCAGGCCATTTATGCCACTGGCTGCTTGCTTTTACCATTATGATCTTTACATATTTTTTCCTTCAATAATGAATTATCAAAAAATGTAATTTCTGTAGATGTGTGACCATGATTTGTACGTCCCTTGAGAGACCAATGCCAGTAAACGGTGAGAGCAAACAGTGGCATGAATGACCCGCCATAGTTGAGTCCAACTTAAAGTCGATCTTACTCTTTGTGAAACACTCGCCAGGAGTGTCAATTTGGACAGACATTGCGCATTCCCAATGTTTACTATTATTATCATTATTATTTTATCTTTCAGGAGTGACATCAGAAGAGCAGGAGCTAAAAACCCTCATCTGAAGTTTGACTACTATCTCCTAATGAGCAGAGCATATCAGCAGCCCAAACCCCCATCCAAAAAGAAAAAGACTCAAGACGTAGACAGCATAGACTGGATTTTCGTCAATGCTGAAGACGAAATCTTTCTCAAGGTGAGTCGACTTAATAGCTGCCTTAGAAATTTTCTAATGAATCCCACAAAGAAAATACAGAACTAAATAATACAGAACTAAACATTTTGCATGCTAGGATGAAATGTCAAATCGAAGGGTTAAGAATATTAAGAAATACTAATACAATTAATAAACATTGAAATATTTGCTGATTTGTAACACAACTAAGATTTTATGAGACAAATTTAGAATACGGTTCCCTTTTCCCCTCATTCACTGTATATTCTGTTTAATTCTATCAAACTTCCAAATTCATGAGCCCTTTATGAATTTCATTAAGAAAATAAGCCTTATTTGGTCGATTGAGGTTCATTATTTCAATCTGTGTTTACAGACACAAGTCTTCACAATAAAAAATATACCGGTAACCATTTAACAAAAAGATGTGCATCAGTGGTTAATTATTCAGCTAAGGTTTTGCAGGGTCTATGTAGTACAGTAGTTGTACAAAAGAAGTAATGGCCCTATATTCTCTGTTTATAATATATCCTTCATTCTCTATCAATGATCTGTGTATTGACTACAGGAGTCTGTTCTTGACCTGCACTACCCCAGCCAAATGGACCAGGCCGGAGCAGTGGGTGGCAAGTGGGAAGAAGACGACGCAGAAATGAAAACCTTCCGCGTTGTCATGGTTGTACCTGCAAGCAAAATGAACAATATCCTCACAGAGATACAAGAGGTGTTTGCCGTGTGATGCGACTGATAACAAGACAATCAACAGATCATAGACAGATTGAGATTACTCCTTTTTTCTTAGAAAATGCTTTGAAGAAATTCCTTGGATTCCCCACTGTTCGTTTTGTTGTCGCTGTCATGGCAGGCTTGGAAGGTGGGCACCTCTTTCTCTTCACACTTTGATGCGCTACTTTTGCCAAGAAAAGGAGATAATATTACAGCATTCAGCCGACAAAAACATCTCTTTTTATCTTGCTTTGAAATTCCTGATGTCAAATTATGCTAATGTAGATTCGTTTACCAAGAGGAGAGTTAAAGAGAGATAACATGGATAGAACATTGATCTTAAAAGTGTAAGATATCACAGTTTTCAACAAGTCAGCAAGCTATTTTCCTTTGGTACTTCTCCATCCATCTGTTCCCTTTAAGAGGGCCAATTGCTGCATACCCAATGCTTGCTTATTTCCTTTCTATCATGATTTCCTAATTATAAAGATTGACAATTGATTGTATACTCAAGTCAATCATTGTATCTATCAAGTATGGAGACATTTCCTTCCTTTCTTTTATTTAGTTTAAAGCCTGTCTGCACTACTCGATCTACCGGTACTTGCACCCTCTATATAGCAAACTATGCCTAAGCGGAACCTGTTGATCCTCCATGATCCCCCTTTTCCTATGTTAATTGAGAGCTGATTTGATGAGATAACCACCTGTCAGTCACCACAGCAGTAAGGTCTCATCCCTTCTGGCCAAACTAGTGCAGACAGGCTTTAAGATATAGGGGTAGATTATGGTTGTAATTGGGTTTTAGCTTAAGTTTAGGTCTAGCAAGTATTTGGTTCAGGGTTGAAGTTGAGAATTAATTTACTGTATATGGACCATGGAGCAGTTGCCATGGGAGCAGGTCTTAGGTGTCATTATACGAACAGCCCCCAGTATGATACAAACTGATTTACTCAGCATCCATTAATTTTTAAAGATGTTACAGAAGTTGAAGATATACTACTTTTTATTTTACCAGTATGCAAATGGTTTTGTAGCTTCAATATTGCTAATTTATAGCCTACAATAAAGACTCAGTACATGTGTTAACAAAATTAATTATTTCCAGCTGTTGGGAAACGTCTCTTTTTATCAGCTTCAAAAATTGGTTTCATGGCTTTTGAGAGGTCATCAAGCAGTGCAAAGAAGAGAGAAAAATATGTACCCACATTTTAAATATGCATTGTTGACTTTTTATATCATGAAGTTTAATGATGTCTCATCTCTACGTGTTTACCATAGATAACAGCAATTAGCATGCCTGAATATAAAGCAGAGTTTTTCCATGTCAATTTCTGTTTCATTTTCATTATTTTTGTGCTTTGAGTTTGTTTCCTCCGATTCTATTGTAGCCATATTCTTTTAATAAATTTTACCATTTATAAGAAAATGAGAAATAGCTTCACCTTACTTAAAATACAAATTCTTATTCAATTTGCATATTATGTGCTTTGTTTCTCTCAAAATTTAATAATTTCTACATATTTGTACAATATCACTTAATTTCTGATGTAAATAAAGACACACAATCATGCAAGGACAAAAAATGTTGTTTCCAGGTGTTTATTTTGTTTTCTACTAATTTTCACACGAAGCATAATAATGCCACAAGATTCTTAGACAGCATGTACATTGTAAACGTAAAAAGGAAATAAACATAGAAAACATAAAAAGCAACAAATAAATGCTCCTAAAGCATGAACTATGTACAAATCCATTCAGACATAAGTTGTACAATACCTCCTCATGCTTACATAATTTTGTCAAAATGACAACGGACATCAACCTAAATGTAAATGAGGAAATTAATATGAACATCAAGTACATTTCTATTATATCTTGCAGTTAGCATGTTGATATGCACTGTATGTTGCAACATTTACTGTGTAATAATCATTTTTAATTGTGAATATAAAATCGAATAAACAATCATTCTGAAAATGAGGTGTTTTCATTTAATGATTCTTTCAGATCTATGTAAATAAGGAATATAAATCAAGAGCAAACATTTTGTGTACACATTACATGAATCACGTGTATTGTACATTTCCATTTAAAGACGGGAGAAAACCAGTACCCATTTCTACATACACTGCAACAGACACAGCTTTCAATTAACAGTATTATGACTACCCGGTAGTGACAACAGACAAAACCCAGGATGATTTCATCAAACTGAACTGTAATTTGGTACAAAAACCGTTCTATTGATACAGCCTACTGTAAATCAAATAGAGGCCCTGTCATCTGAACACAATAACAGAACAATCTGTAAGTTGCATTTAAGGGTTGTACAAGACATATAAAAATACTGGTGTGAGAATTCATTTGTACAAACATTACTCATATACACAGATCTGTATACATTCACTCATTTTCCACTTTGTAATAAAAATATGGAATAGAGATGTGGTTTTCCACCTCTTGGAACCCATGACCCCTATAATCTGGTATTTTCTTTGATTGTTATGACCCCCCCCCCCCCCCCCACAATAAAAAAATTGGGACTGAACAAAGAATTTCAATACGATTTGATTAATTAATGAGTCCCATTCTTTAACAATCTACAAGCCTGTAAAAAAACCTGAAACCCTACTACAGATAGCATCTGTATGACACATAAATATAACTGAATTGTTGCTACCATGTCAACTACAGAAGAAAAAAATGTAATGCCATAAACAAAATTTTGTATAGCTTCAGGCATGATTAACATTGTTCTTGACAGGGAATTTATTATCAACCATACACAGTATTAGCATTTGTTGAAATGTTGATTTTTCGTATTCAATACAAGATTTCCAGTTCAGATTTTACATACATAGACATGGCACACACGTTCTGTTGCTTGAAGTTGCATACCACATGTAATTAGTGGGAGGGAGGTATAATTAGAATACACATATGCGATGTCAATGCAAATGTCAGATGTATAATAACTCAACTTTGGTGGTGTACAGAAAGACAATCACATATATAATCTCTTAATAGCTGATGAAAAAATAATATGTTGATCAATAGAGAGGTGATTAACATGTTTTTATTATAAAATGAGGTTATGTAATAGCCTTATACAAGTTTAAAGAGAAAGTATATTCAATACCTATACTGTATAGGTATTGAATATATTGTCAGAAGGGCAGCAACTCTTGACAAATTAAAAACGTTTGAACATCCTTCTTTTATTTCATTCATAGCAATTTGTTTTCAGGGGATTGTCAGGATGATTAGATGTAAATATTCCATGATAATTCAATCTTGACATTACAAATACATAAACAATGGAGAGTGTGTTATAGACAAGCATGTATATTGTTCTAAATATCACTTCCTTTACATTGTTTTACTCATAATGGTGATTAAAAGGAGTGGCTGTATTGACCTATTAAAGATGTTCATGCGTGGGTATATAGTCGTTCGTGAAGTAGGCAACTTGGCGATCACTACATAACACTGAGCCAATGGGTATTACGCTCCTGTGCGTACACCTATGTGCTGCCCTCTATATACCCACGCATGAGCAACTTTAAAGCTCAGAGCAAGAGCCTCCAGCACAGGCCAACAACATTGAAATGCCCGCATGATATCAAGACACAATTTTACATAGACATCGACATCACACATACTTTGTGCTAAACTAGTGACTCGCGAATCATTCGCAGAAAATAAGTCTCTTGGATCTCCACGTAATTTACATCCAACTGCTTGGTATGGTGAGAAATCTAACAGGTCAGATGATCAGTCACGTGAATAATCACATGATCCAATCAGGTGACATTACTGTTTATCCCATCCTTGTATCTTCATGGCGATCCGCTCCAATATCCTCTTGGCTTCACACTGGGGGAAGTTGGGCATGTCATAGTATTGGGGAGCTAGGCGCATCAACCTATATGAGAGGAAGAAATACAGAAAACATATTCAGATTTCACATAATACAGTTAGACTTTTCATAACAAATAGGTCTTTACTTATTGGTCTTACTATGCAGATTCAACTGTGATTTAATCTGTCTATTGCGAAAATGGGTCAGTTTGAAAGTGATATTCATGACATACTCCATCTCTTTCAAAACTTCAGTTTCTCGAGGATGAAACTTTTTTTTACCGAAGACAATGCTTTTCCCTCTACAAATAATACAACACTTGTTGCTCATTTTGAATACAAGTTTCAAACTCTATAGATAAAATCTGAACAAAATACATTTTGATCAGGTTGTGTAAATGCATTTTGACTTTAATTCAATTTAATTTAAAAGTTGTCCCATTCATAGTATACAAAATGTTGGTCATTCACACTCACTTCATAAAAAGGGAAGCCCTCAAAATCACATGTTGACTAAATATTCATTTAAAGCCCCACTGTACTACTTGTAGCTATACTTGTAGCTATACTTGCTCCCTCTATATAGAAAACAACGCCTAAACGGTAACCAATGGTCCCCCATGATCCTCTTTTTCTTATGTTAATTGAGACCCGAGTTGATGAGATAACCACCTGTCAGTGATCACCCTGGGTGGTCTAATCCCTCCTAGCCAAACTAGTACAGACGGCCTTTAAACCCTTCATACATTTAAGAAAGTCTTACATATTGTAATACAGCACTTTACATTTGAATGATTTAGTCCTAAATGGGAATAGAAATTGATTTTTTAATGTAAGCTAACGAAGAATAACTTACCAGTCTGCCTTGATATCTGTGACTGTTCGGACATAATTCTTAGTGGTCAGTACAAACTCATTGTAGAGAACCCATTCAGGCTTATGGTCAAGACAGGTGGATGGATGAAGCTGGACAACCTGGTTGTCCTTGACCGTCAGATAGTGACCAGTCCGTTCCAAGTGAGCAACCTGCAATGAAGCATGGCAAGGAACAAGAGACGAACATTACTTTTTTATTCACATAAACTCTTATGCATATATGTGACCTGCAGAGTCAAACCATTAATGAGCTGTACATGGTGAAAATGGTGAAAAGGGTGAAAATGGATGCTAATATTTGCTCTCATCATAACATGTTATCTAAGCGAATTGATATTTTGAGCCAACTTGTCACGTGGTGTCCAAATGATAGATTATGATTTTCTTGAAGGAATATAATTCAAAGGAAACCCTAATCAGGCCATAATATCAATTATTTTTGTAGTTTTCTACACAAGGAAAGATTTTTTATTGACATGACTTGTTGACTGATCAAGAGCAATTAGAGAAATGCTCACAAACCCCAAATCTGTACAAAAATAGAAGACAGTAACAACACAAGATTACAGGATCATGATCCAAAGCCCCTTACCTGCATGAAGAATCCATTGACTAGAGCCTTGCGGATGTTCAGGTAGTAGTCCTTGCTGTTGAAGTCCGTGCTGGTCCTTCGTAGAGCGAACCGGTCCATGATCCTAGCCAGCTGCTGCCGTACACTGTCCGCTGACTTGAGGGATCGGTACTGGATGAAGTTATCATAGCACCACTGGGGATCCTCGTTGTCTAGATGATGGCAATGGGAGATGTATGAGAAGATAGAAAGACAAATGTAAGTACAGTCAAATCTGTCTACAGCGACCGCCCAAGGGAAACAAAAAATGTGCTTGTTGTACACAGGTGGTCTCTGTAGAAAGGTTCCTTTAGTACATGTTTCAATGAGAAACCATTTTCAAGGGAAACAAAAAATGTGCTTGTTGTAGACAGGTGGTCACTAACGCAGGATTGACTGTAAAATGAATATGAAACAACAAAAAACGATGGGAAAAGTGATTTTTGGAAGGATCATCTACAGATATTACAAGAAAATAAAAATTGACATCTCGGTCATCCTCCATTTACACAAACATTTATATTTTTAACTGAGGTTGCACATAATTAGGACAGATGATATGAAATAAGTCTCTTCAGCAAGCTATGATGTGTAAAAATAAATTTAATGCTTCATACTCTCTTAAACTTGGCTTTTCTGCCATGATGAATGTGTAATATGCATTAGTAGACAAATGCTTACTGGAAAATAGACCCCTTTTTAAAGGCTCATACAGACATGACTTAATGCTAAAACAAAAACCATGTGTTCCAAGTTGATTAACTACCGGTAAACATAATGTACTTCACCTTTTGATCTTATATTGCATAGAAGAGTGATAACACATGGGGGACTTGTTGCTTGCAGTTGTGTTTTTTAGTCAACCCCAGAAATATATATTCATCCATATTCAAAATTTACAGTCCCACTGCACTACTTATAGCTACTTGCGCTCTCTATATAGCAAACAATGCCTAATTGGTGCCTGTTGGTTCCCCATGATCCCCTTTTTCTTATGTTAATTGAGAGCTGATATGATGAGATAACCTCCTGTCAGTGACCTTGCAGGGAGGTCTAATCCCCCCTGGCCAAACTAGTGCAGACAGGCTTTAAGATATGATACTGATTTGAATGACTTACTCTGCTTGAAGGCGTGGTAGACATTGAGTAGCGTCAGGTGATCACCGTCAATATGAGCGAACCTCATCTTAGCCTCATCAGCCAGCTTCTTGGCCTCGTTCGGTCGCAGGAAGCACTGTGGGACTAAACAAAATTAGAAATCGGGGGCCGCCGGCCGATTCCCCACACTGTTTAGACTACTGCAGCAATGCATCTCAACAGCTTGGGGGAGGGAGGGTGGGGATGGATTATAGAACACTTTATACAATCAACATATTCCCTTTTGTTTCATGATAATAGTGATAAATGAAGGGAAGAAGGAATTCCATTACTATTGTCACTGAATGCAGCTACAATCCTACACAATTTACACTCTTGTTTAGAATCAATTGAGAACTGACATGACTGCTCTTCATGAATACGTTGGATACAAATTTAGTTGGTATCACACGTATCTCCCAGAGGCCCCAGCTAGGGTTATCTCATGCTTTCTATTCAACGGGTCAAAAGTGTAAACTTGATCCATAAACTATTTTCTATCAATATTACAAATTCAAACGGCTAATATTAAAACTATCATAATCTGCTTGCATTTGTATCATCGTTATCAAAAAATTCAGCTCCTGCCATGCCACCTCTGTGCATTACTGAACATGTACCCTGTATTGCAAGCTTTGACCATTGATAGTCAGTCAGTCAGTCAAAGCATGATCTATATCATATGGCATTTTGAGAAAATGAGTACCTGGAATGATAACAATGATCTTTAAACCTGTCTCACAAATAGAGAACAATACTGAACATACATACATGGCACCAGATAGACACACTCAGACCTAGACACACTAAGACCAGGCACTCAGACGGGACACTCGATGCATTACCTGATAGCATAGCCGTGACAGAGAGGATCTCATTGGAGCAGCTGTAGTCAGTGCTGGCGATGACCATCTTGGCCAGCTGAGGATCGAGAGGAAACTCGGCCATCATTGACCCCAGGCGGGTAAGGTCACCACTGTCATCCAGGGCACCCAGGTAGTTGAGCAGCTCCAGGGCTCTCATCAAAGTCTCAGGGGCTGTCGAAAAGAGAAAGATGATCAAAATTAAAATATTTTTCATTGTTAATCAAACAATAATATATCTGTAAAGCGCTTAGACACATCGTTGTATCAATGCATCAGCGCTATATAAAAGCGGAATATTATTATTATTATTAAACAAAAGAAGACAAAAAGATTTTAAGATAAATCACTAATCTTACTGATCTGATAGTGTTTCATGATTGTCTTCCAGTTTGTAACTCATTGTACCTTTGCCCCAACCTAAAAACTATTAAAAGTGGCTCCAATTTGAATGAAGAATCGAGACAAACACAGAATCACATTGACAGTAAAATTAGAGATGGAGCTAGATGGGGAGATACAGGGAGACACAAAAAACAGCAAGAGAGAGACAGACAGACAGACAGACAAACAGACAAAGAGAAGATGAGATACAGACAAATAGAAAGATAGACAGACAGACAGACAGAGGTGCACTCACCTGGAGGGTCCATAAAGTCAAAATGAACCAGATCATCGATACCCAGCTTCTTGAGCTGGAGCACCACGGTACCCAGATTGGATCTCAAGATCTCTGGATACGTGTTGTCCTGCATCTCGCTATCATAGGCCTTCTCAGTGTAAAGGCGGAAACACTTGCCTGGACGCGTACGGCCAGCACGTCCAGCCCTCTGCTGGGCGCTGGCTTTACTGATGGGCGACACAAGCAGAGACTCCACCCTGATACGAGGGTTGTACACCTACCAAAATATCAAATAACTATTATATCAATCTTTCCTTTGCCATGCCATGCTCCACAGATATCAAATCAAATTGAAATGGTGTCCTTCACGATTGGACCCAAAACGTGCAAGTTTTGCATATTCATCAATTGTTATTAATTCTTTGATGTCATATTGTTATTAGTAAGACATTTTTTTCATGCAAATTGGATGTTTGCATCATTTGTGCTACCACTCTCTTCGATTTTACATTTTCAAACAGTTGGTGTAAGGTGGGGCCAACGATATGAATGTCATGGAGTTGGTTTCATGAAACGACAAGGTCTATTTATAGAAACAGGAAGTCCAAAGTCATAAGTGTTGTGGTCTAGTGGATAAGTCACCCGACTGCATATCACGAGGTACGGGGTTCAAGTCCCGCAGCGGCACTAATGTCCTTTGGCAAGACGTTAATCTACATTTTCCACTTTCCACCCAGGTGTAAATGGGTACCTGATATGCTAGGCCCTAGGAACTTTGGCAGCTCAGCCATAACCAGGGTAATACTTTACCAAGCGCCATGAGCATCATGGCCTGGCGGATACCGGCGCTATATAAATATCCATATTGTTATTATTATCACAATTCCTACCTTTTGCTTTGCAAATCCAGGATCAATCACAAACACGACGCCATCGATGGTCAGCGATGTCTCAGCAATGTTTGTGGAGACCACCACCTTGCGACCGATGGCTCCGTTGGCCTTGTTGGGTGGGGCGTGCTCAAAGATCCTCTGCTGCATGGCCGGGGGGAGGGTGGAGTAGAGAGGGATGGTCTTCAGGTCCCCTACCTCAGGACCAAGGTTGTCTATCTCTCGTTTGATACGTTTACATGCCTCTTCTATTTCCTGTGGATATGACAAATGGGATGGTTGAATATAAATTCCATTTCACACAAAAAAAAAAAAAAAAAAAAAAAAATCCATTTTCATTAATTTTCAGATACACATCAACTGCAGTATCAACCAAAAGAAGCCTGCCCCAAGTCCCCCCCTCCATTTTTTTTTCATGAGTACGGACTTGATAAATGATATGCTGAACTAAAAACGTTGTTATATCCTATCTTGGTATCAATATCGAGTCCAGCCTCTACCAAAATACAACAGAAAGAATACTGCTAATTTCATGATAGGTTTTGGCAGTGAACTACATAATGAGCCCCATGACCTTTGACCTCATGACAATAAAATCTAATCAGCTCATTGGTTCTGCAAGATACATATACATGTCAAGTTTTCAGTAATCTGTCTATCAGTTCTCATGATAATGCGATCACGAGATATTTTTGAATCCACGTCTGTTGACCTTTGACCTCATGACCCTAAAATCTAATCAGACTCTCAACCCTACTGAGCCATGGATATCAAAGTGCTACACTATTCCTTACCTCCTGACCAGTCAAGAAGAGAAGGACATCTCCCTCCACCTCCTCACACATGTGAATCTGAACGACGGTACGTATAGCCGCCTCCAGGTAGTCTCTCTCTGGCTCTGGGGTGTAGAAGATCTCTACAGGATGGGTACGTCCAGGGACGGTCATCAGAGGGGCATTGTCAAAATAATGCTGCAAAAGTAACAGAACATTTCAAAATCATTAAAGGGACTTGGTAACATTGTTCAGATGAGAGAAAATGGTGCTAAGGTAGTGAGCTAGATGTACAATTAAAGATAATCTGAAAGTTTGAGTGAAAACGGACAATTATTAATGATACAAATTTGGAAAACTAATCTGATCGATTCCTTTATTCTCCCAACTATATCATTACAATTTAATTACATTATAGGTAAATGTAAATCGTCACAGAGCAATGAATTGGCTCTATATACCATTCCAGACATTTAAGCGTTGAAAGATTTTTAAAAGCCTGTCTTATGTCTTTTTTTTCATGGAAAATGGTTGGGAGAATATACTTTTAGAGGGTGTCGCACAGTGACTCCTTCAAAGAAAACCATAAATATCTTTGTGGTTAGAGAACTTTGTTTAGGTTTTTTTGCATGTTAGAGGGTTAGTACAGTAGAAGGAATATAATAAGTAACATTTCATACAAAAATTATGCAGTTTTTTCCTTCAACAATGTTACCGAGTCACTTTAATAGAATATAACCAGAAGGGCATTAACTCTGTTTCAATTTAATTCCCTTCTGGCTCCAAACAGACGATATGTCGAGATGGGCAAAACAACACAGTTGCTTGCATGATTGATGTTGCATATGCTGAATTCAGATTGTATGTACAAACCAGTCTCAACAAAGCAGTGGCCTCTCATTTCTGCATAGCTGTTTCATCAAGCACAATATATTTTCCTTTCCTTAACTTCAAATAACCTCAATGTAGACAGGCTTCTCTTCATATTTCAAAAATGAAAAGACAACTCGACAAGCCGATATTTGGGCTCATATGTTCCATACTCGTTTGAACAACCAAATGGAGTGAGGAGCATGTGGGCCAACGTATCGGGTTGAAGTGGTTTTCCTTCCTTCCTTCCTTCACACTGATACTCTATCCTTTCCATCATTTTCAATGTGTAATACTAGAATATAAGAATATTTCTACTTTGTCTACGTTATATTTTGATGGTTCTTCTATAATTATTAACACAACGATATAGTTTCTCATGTATAATTATTACATATTTTTACAAGGGGGGGGGGGGGGGGGCTGGACAGCCATTTTTCATCATAGGGAGTACACCAAACAGAAAGGTTGCATAACATATTTGACTGGGTACCTGGAATTTTCCGGCATCCAGGGTAGCACTCATGACGACAAGTTTGAGATCCGATCTCTGTTTCTCCACCTCTTTAAGCAGACCCATCAGGATGTCTGTAGCTACGGTACGTTCATGGGCCTCATCGAGCAGGATCACCCCATACCTCTCAAGCAAGGGATCGGTCATACCCTCCCTCAGCAACATACCATCAGTCATGTATCTGTAATGTAAAATCATTTACAGGCGTTGTTATTTCTGGCGATAAAACTGTACCCTTTGTAATTTTCTCAGCAATCAGAATTTTACATTTGTGAGGCAAATGTACAAATATGTACATGTACATCTGATATTCCCAAAGCATAATCATGCAATCAACTACATAACAAACTAAAATCATTTTTAAGAAGCCATGTTAATTTTGTTTGGATTAAAAATAAAAAGTTTTAAGTTGTTTTCTAAAATATTTCACACTATCACAGTAGCCTTTTAGTTAAGTATGAGAGGAATCATGGTTCAAAGTGTTTTCCTCACTAAATGTGCATGCCTGAAAGGAAGGCATACATGCCATGAAATATTTTTAAACAAAAATTGTCAACAATAAATTTGCTCAATAGACAATTACCTTTTATTCTTTATCTCCTACTTAAAAAAGAATGGCGGAATTTAATAACTGGTAAGTTTAACACTTTTTGTTTGAAAACAATTTTATCAACAACTTAAAAAAAAAAACTTACTTGACCAGCGTTTTGTTTGATGTGCAGTCTTCAAACCTGATGCTGTATCCGACCTCCTGACCCAAGACAACATCTACCTCATCGGCTACACGTTGGGCTACACTCATAGCAGCCACTCTCCTGGGCTGGGTGCAAGCAACAATCTTCATAGCATTCACCGGGAACTTCTTCCTTACATACTCCATGCACCATTGAGGGATCTGTCAACCAAATCACGATAACAAAAAGTTGAAGGGGGTTAGATTTTGTGGAATGCTCTCCCTGGAATTTGTTTTTCTTCCCAATTCCCTTCCTTCCTATTACACAACACACAGAGAACACAGAAAGAAGTTTGAGCTTACCTCAAGTTACCTGAAATATCTACCAATGCCAATTAAATGTTCCCTGGCAAGCTGATATACACATTATTACCTTGGTTTAAATGAACTGAAATATTACCAATCTACTCTGAGCTGTGTAGCTTGGATAAATATACAGTCTTATTAAAACATATGACTCCTGGGCCCATTTCACAAAACTTGTCATCAGTGACAAATGACAATTTTCGTTATAAGCTAGTGAAACCACTGCTCCTGATTAATTATCAGCAGATTTGTCACTGATTTTTGACATTTGTCATTAAAAAAAGGCTTTGTAAAAGGTCCCTGGTTTATATAAGGTGTTTAAACATGCAACAGGTTTGATATTTTAATGTACAGGTTTTTAAACCAGCAACAGAGTAATATTCATTCTCATTTTTAAGTATTAGTCATAAAATCTGTTTGAAGAAGCTTCAAAATATGGATCGCATTGCACCAGAATTATATAAGATCCTTAGAGCCCAAGTCCTGGCGCCCGGCCATAAGAGACTTAGTGCTTTCCAGACATCAGGTCATACTCCTTCCATGTTCCAATTTTACATATTTGAATATTCTATCTGTGGACCAACACTTTACAATACTGAACCATACATAAACATAAAACTTATTTTGATAATGCACAGAAATTCTTGCCCATAAACTAATGCTTTTCTAGACTATATCTTACTTGTGTTGTTTTACCAGACCCAGTCTCTCCTACAAGCACAATAATCTTCTGTTCTTCCAGCATTTGCATAAACTTGTCTTTGTATTCCCATACTGGCAGTGTTTTCCTCTTGGCTAGAATGGTGAAGTATCTTTGTGAGTAAGGTGTGAGGCTCAAGGGGTTGATGGCCACGGTAGAAGTAGGGATGGACATGGGGGCACTCGTGACCCCCGCTGACTCCCATCGCGTTTTATCTCTGTCACGATCTCTTCTGTCACGATCCCGGTCACCTCTATCGTCATCTCTCTCCCTCTTTTCCCTGTCTCGATCCCTGTCTCGGGTAAAGGAACAAGCAAGACATTTACTGGTCTGTTTCATTTGGATTTCAACTGAACAAAGGCAGGACATCATATCAATGGCATGTATTAAGTGACCTACAGGTGTATTCCCACAAAATCAATATTGAGTTAGTAATATGATTTTCCTTTTTTATCTTATTCCAAGATATTTATTGACTCCTGTCATCTTTTACAATTTTCTCCTGTGCAAGCTATTTTCTGTTTCTCTTTCCATCTATAATTCTATATTTTTTGTCCATCTTACCCATTTTCCCAGTATGTTTCTTTTTCTCCAAATTTCATCTTTTCTCAATGTCTCCTATTCTATGAATATTCTTCATTTCATCTTTTGTTTTAATTTCAGTTTTTATTCATATGTTATTTGTCTGTACGTACTCTGTGGCTGTGCCCAATTTCCTTTTTCTAACAATACAGCTGCCCCCTTCTCTTTATTCCTTTCCCATTCATAAGCTCTTTTCATATATATCGATCTATGACGATCTTGACAATCGTCAGTTTGGCAACATTAAAGGCAGTTCAACAACCCACTACTTGGTGAGCTTAGTGGATACAATCCTCAAGGGCTTAGATAGGCCTGGCTACTGTGCGTCCCTTTGCACGATAGATTTTTCTAAAGCCTTCGATCGTGTCAACCACAATATAGTGATTCGCAAACTCTTCACGTATGGTGTCAATGAAGCAGTTCTTCAGACCGCGACCAGCTTCTTAACTGATCGCACCCAGGCTGTTAGAGTTGGCTCTTGTATCTCCGAGGAAAGGCATTTGACGTGCGGAGTTCCGCAGGGAACAAAACTAGGCCCGTTGATGTTCCTAGCTCTGGTGAATGATGCCGCACATGATATCGAGCATCATTGGAAATATGTTGACGACCTAAGCCTTCTCGAGATTCGCACGACATCGGCACCACCGAAACTACAGGACCATCTTGACGAATTAGAAAATTGGAGTAAAGACAATGACATGAAATTCAATACCACCAAGAGCAATGCCATGTCTGTCAACTTCACGAAACGTACCATCAACACTCCTTGTTTGCGTCTCAATGATGAGCCTCTGAAAACAACGGAATCCCAGAAAATACTGGGCGTGCACTTACAATCCAATCTCAAGTGGGACAAACAAGTTGGTGATATGGTATCAAGAGCGGGAAAGCGAGTATTTATGATAAGTCGTCTTCGAAAGGCATCCGTCCCAAGTTGTGACCTAGTTAACATCTACTCATCCTACATACGTCCTCTTTTGGAGTATTCATCTCCCCTTTGGTCCCCAAGCATCACTGCAAATCAGTACAATGATATTGAGAAAATCCAGAAACGTGTCTGCCGCATCATTATGAAGGACCAGTATGTCTCTTACGACCATGCTCTAGAGCACCTCTCCATCTGTCGTATGTCGGAGCGTCATGAACAACTACTGGATTCCTTTGCCCGTAGTCTGTTAAAGTCTCCCCGGCTCCATGATCTTCTCCCTCCCTTACGTAGTGATATGTCCTCTCGTCGCCTACGCTCTTCACATCTTCTCAACACCCCCCTCTGTCGGACTACCCGGTATTATTCCTCAACGATACCCACTATTGTTAGACTGCTTAATTCACCTTGAATCTTTGAACTAAAACTAAAACTAACAAAGATCGAGTCATCAAAACAATGTATTTGATTATATTCCCACATGAATTTCATCTACTGATTGCTACTTTCGTATCTCTTCTTCTATGTGCAATATCAATTAATAACAGAACTTGAGAATTTTTCAATCAATGTGAAGTAGCCTATTTACTTGTTAATATTTATCTTTATCGATGTCAACATTACATCTTTATCATTACTATATTTAATTCGTTCAAGGTTTCTTCACTTTATACTCTCTGATGTAATATTAATTTGCCAATTTCGCTGAATTCAGGACCATCACCTTGTTAATATTTATCTTTGTCGATGTCAACATTACATCTTTATCATCACTATATTTAATTCATTCAAGGTTTCTTCACTTTATACTCTCTGATGTAATATTAATTTGCCAATTTCGCTTAATTCAGGAACATCACTTTGTTTAACCAATATTGAAACTTAGCTTTAATATCTTATCTTTTATCGTATTTTATCTGTATAAACATCTAAATGTTATCCCACCTACGTATCACTGTTGCAATAAACCTGCAAATGGTTAATTATCAATTTTCTATCTCATGTAAAACGAATGACAATTTTATATCATCAATGAAACTGTAAATCGTATTTAAATATACACAATATTTGTTAAGTGTTCTATATATTTTAATGTGTTATCAATGCAATGTTATGCCATGTATTTTTTACTCTGTAAATTGAACAATTTCAGCTTTTAGCTGCATGTCCAATGATTTTTATCTCAATAAACCAATACAATACAATACAATATGCCTTGCTCTTATCTTTATCACATGACAATGCCATTATGCTACTGCTTACACTTTTTCTTGTCCTCTCCTCTTTCAAACTTTCCAACCACAAGTTCTTTTTCCAGTTCTGCTCTTTTCTCTCGTTCGTTTTTCTCCTCAACTCACACTCTCTCTCTCTCTCTCTCTCTCTCTTTCTAAAATAGATATTTGCTTTTTAATTTTGGCCTTCTTTAATCTTTCTGAGTCTTTAGTTTAATTTCTCTGTCCATCTTTAATATAATTTTGCAATTTACAAATCACAAACTGGGCGATGAAAAGCTGGAGTTACATGTAGTTCAACAGTATAACACAGCCATGGCAGCATAGTTCAGGTTTAACCATGTTTAATGTTAACAAGGGTCAAATATCAAATTCTCAATCTCAATCATTCCACTCACTTGCCAGATTCTATAGTCCAGAGTGCCAGCTACATCACATGTATATCATTTGCATCATGCATGCCAGCGCCACTGCACCGGCACTGCACACTAGCCATTCACATCTCGAATGAATAACATGCGTGAAGCTGAAGCTGGGGTTACAATACATAGGCCTACGGTAAATATAAATGCAGCAATGAATTATCACAGCAAGTCAGCACGATCATCAGCAACACATGAAATCAAGATAAAATAAATATTTATACATGACAAAATGCAATCAATCAAATATTTCATCATTATTATTACCTATAGTCTGACTCTCCCTTCCTTTTACTGTATGAATCATCGATATCTAAACGTCTTTTTGACATTTTGCTCAGATTTCTCAGCAGCAGACCGGCCAAACGTGCAAGCGCTCCTGCCAAACAGTATACTAGTTGTGAGTGGTTACTGCAGAAACTAAGCACGCGAGCATATTGTAGTACATGTGCAAGCAGTGAAGCGGAGCATACGTTCGTATTTTGTTAAACTGTAAAATACTATTCGTTAAACGAATGAAATTTAAACTGGTAAAGAACAAACATTTTCATATGTTAGCATCTGGCCTCTTTTTTCTGGGATTTTTGCAGGGTCTATTGGACTTTTTGAGCCTCAATAATACCTTTTAAGGTCTTGGAATTAAGTATGGGAATAATAATCTACTACTATAATGGCGGCGGCAATGTAAAAAACATATAGTCTCTCATAATATGAGGGGCTGTTTAATATTTTGATTTCGGATTTTTCCCAAAGTCTAAAATTTCCATATCATCAAATTTTGTGTAAATGACGTGTAATTTGTAAACATATAACTGATGTGGCAGGTGATCAAGTCGATTATATATATAGAAAGCTTTCAAAAGCCTGCATGCATATAGTCCCTGTCAGGCGCGCCGGAAGCAGTTTGGGATTGGGGGGGCAAACATTCCAGGGGGCTCACCTTCCGAGGGCAGTGACGTAATGAGAAAAAATGTTCGGAAGGGGGGGGGGGGCAGACCTAAAATCTGCATCACCACCAGTCTTACACGTTACATGCAGGTCCCGCGGAACGTTTTTCAAAGTGAAGTATTAACGATCAGGTAGAGCGTAAATTGGCGTGGGGTCCAGCCTCGGCAGGGTGTCAAGGGGCTGAGCCCCCGGAAGCTCAGGGATTTTAGGTATTTAATTACGGTTAGATGAGCATCCAGGGGCCTCTTTAAGGCCATTGACGTGTTCCAGAGGGGGGGGGGGGAGCCCCCAGAAGCTCAGAGGTTTTAATATTTAACTACGGTCAGATGAGCAACCAGGGGCCGCCCTAGGGCCCTTGGTGGGGTCCAGGGGGCAGGGCCCCCGGAAGCTCAGGGGTTTTAGGTATTGAATAATGGTCAGATGAGCATCCAGGGGCCCGCCTTATAGGGCCCTTGGTGGGGTCCAGGGGGCAGAGCCCCCGGAAGCTCAGGGGTTTTAGGTATTTAATTACGGTCAGATGAGCATCCAGGGGCCCGCCTTAGCTCAGGGGTTTTAGGTATTTAATAATGGTCCGATGAGCATCCAGGGGCCCGCCTTATAGGGCCCTTGGTGGGGTCCAGGGGGCAGAGCCCCCGGAAGCTCAGTGGTTTTAGGTTTTTAATTACGGTCAGATGAGCATCCAGGGGCCCGCCTTAGAGCCCTTGGTGGGGTCCAGGGGGCAGAGCCCCCGGAAGCTCAGGGGTTTTAGGTATTTAATTACGGTCAGATGAGCATCCACGGGCCCGCCTTAGGGCCCTTGGTGGGGTCCGGGGGCGGAGCACCCGTAAGCTCTGGGGTTTTAGGCATTTAATTACGGTCAGATGAGCATTTTTTATACCTTATTTGTGACATTGGCAGGTCACTTATTTTTTCTCTCCGTCTTTCTTTCTTTTTCTCTTTAACATACTTTTTCAAAAAGTGAGGGGGGAGGGGCTCGAGCCCAGCCACTTTGCAGACCATGACATTAAGGCCTCTAAATAAGCGTATTTATCGCCCGACTGTAATTTGGGAATTTCTTATTTCCCAACAAACGCATAAAAAGCTATGACTTTTAAAAAAAATGGAGAAAAAATACCGGAAAATCAGGTCATAAGAGCAACATTTGTAAATCACTGGTATCGTATAGATATACCCCCCCCCCCCCCATCAGTACGCCAGCGTTCAGGGGCTCATGTCTTCTCACCCCTATAACAAAACCAAAAAAACAGACACGTTTTCCCATTCTCGCACAATATGTCCACGATATGCGCGTATCGCTATTATAAACCGTATAGGTAGCATGCGCAATGTTTATAAAATTTAATTCCTGTGAACTTTCCTTTTCTTTGAATGGAATGGTATATGTGCTTTAATTCAGGTTTTTATTATTGTTATGTTCTTTTGGGTTAAAAATACAAACCATGTTTATTCCTTTACTGCTTTTTTTTTTTTTTTGGAGGGGGGGGGGGCGTTTTGGGGGGGCAAAAATGCGTTTTGCCCCCCCACTTTTTTGACTGGGGGGCAACTGCCCCCCCTGCCCCCCCACTTCCGGCGCCTATGGTCCCTGTGATTTATTGGAATTTTTTGAAATACTATATGAGGTTTAATATAAATATTAAAATTCTCCATCCTTGCCCTCATGTCTTGTTTCATTTCATTTCTTTATAATGTCCATGACAGAGGATAATTGTTCATATTTACATTTACAATCTTGTTTTGCAGTAATTTTACAGGACAACTTATATAATTGACAATTCATAAGTAACTTAATTAGTATGTAAATTGTAAATAAACACATACTCTTGTCTGAATTTCGTTCAACCTCGTTTCTTGTTCTTCTTCTCTCTCTCTCTCTCTCTTCTAAATTATATAGGCCTATAGTATACCTTTCTTTTATTCTATATTCTCTAATCTGAAGTAGGTATTTTAACTTTTTCTAATTATTCCTTGATATGGTATAACAGTAGGGGTTACAACAGCGAATTTCAGACATAATTAAGATATAAAATATCAAGAAAAAGGAGAGTAATATGCTTTCACATAGAGGCAAACGTAAATTTTCGCCTGCCGAGCGTACTACGAAAATAAGTCAGAGTACATTGTCCTTACACAAATCGTCTTTAGCTTATCATGGCTGACGCGAATGTTTATATCGTAGGATAGCAAATGAAGATTCAACTGCATGCAATACAAATTCGCGACCCGCGTGCGAATTTTTTTAAATCGTAGGATATGCAAGGTCGATGGATAATGTAAAGCCAACGAATCTACGACAACCTCGTAATTAATCATGTTGTTTATAATACATTAATGTTGATCAACCTAATGTTAGTAGTGCAAATGTAATTCGATATTTGGGGTAGGTTTCGGGTTACATGTGGGGCTTATGATTTACGGGTAATATTAGTAGTAGGATAGGATTGAGATTGGGCTTCAAAAGGACAGTGGCGATATGAAAACGATTGCTCTTTTCTAATTTTCAGACTGACTTTATAGTACTAGCAGGGGCGTCGCCAAAGGGGGGGGGGGGGGGGTGTGGGGGGGGGGGGGGTGCGACACCCCCCCCCCCCACCTGTCAGGATATTGTCGGTAAAATTGCGCTGCCGTCGGGAAAAAGAGAAAAGGGGGAGGGAAAAAAGAGAGGGGGAAAAAAGAGGGGAAAAAAGAGAGGGAAAAAAGAGAGGAAAAAGGAAAGAAAAGAAAAAAAGAAAAGGAAAAGAAAAGAAAAGAGAGAAAGGAAAAGAAAGGAAAGAAAAGAAAAGAGAAAAAAGAAAGAAAAGAAAGAAAAAAAAAAAAAAAAAGAGTGAAAGGGAAACAAAAGAAACGGGGGATGAAAGAGAGGAGAGAGAGGGGAAGTAAGAGTCTGAGAGAGGAGGAGTGGGAGTAAAAGAGAGAAGGGGGTTGTTGGGTGGAGTCGTCTCGTCGAGGGAGCAAGAAAGACACGGGTAAATATGTTGCTGTGTCGGGTCAGCTGTGTCGGTATTCTTGCTCGATCCTCGTGTACAGTGGCGTAGACAGGTTCGTACACCTGGGGGGGATGACTCAGGGGCGGATCTAGCTTTTTGCTAAGGGGGGGGGGGTTGACCAAAATAATGACGATGCGGAGCATCGTCCACGAGCCGCAAAGCGGCGAGCCGATTTTTTTTTGGGTGTTTATTTGAACCCCGTAAGTGATGTTTTCCTGGCATCTATTAACACAATTTAGACCATAAAAAGCAGTGCATGAAAACGTCTTTTTAAATCAAGTAACAGTTAAATACACAGTTATATCCAGAGTTATCATGTGCTTGGTTAAGTTACCAGATGAGTTGAATATCTTCTCACAATATTTGCACTTGAAAGGGTATCTCTCCAGCGTGCGTTCTTTTTTCTTTTCTTTTTTTCTTTTTTTCCCCCTTTTTTTTGTTGTTTGTTTTTTGGGCCGCCCAAGGGGGGGGGGGGGGTTTAAACCCCCTAACCCCCCCCCCCGTAGATCCGCGCCTGTTTAATCTTGTGGTTATCTTGTGGTTTCCAAACCACAAGATAACCACAAAATACTTGTAAGATTTTCTTTTTTTTACCGTCTGAATTGGCTTTCACCGTGTGAATGCGGCTAATAACAATAAACACAATTACAATAATGATGAGGATTATTATTATCATCATCATAATTATTATTATTATTAATATTATAATTGTTATCATTATTATTATTACTATTATTATCATCATTATGACTTATTAAGTAAGCAAATATCATTCCCCAAAACCTGGGGGGGGGGGATGATTGTACATGCCATCCCCCCCCCCACCTTGTGAGGTGGGGGGGATGCATCCCCCTCATCCCCCCGTTGTCTACGCCCCTGCTCGTGTACTATATCAATGCAGAAGTTTGAAGTCGGTGAGATGTATATTGTCGGTCGATCGGCCGACAAGTTTTTTTCCCTACGAACTGTGACTTCTTATCCGCTGTGACGACTTCGAGAGTGACTACAACTACATCTGTATTTTCTCGAAGTTTCACTTTCCTATAATATCAGCTAAAGAAATCAGAGGTTTAACATTTTCGGTGAAACTATATTCAAACATGGTTTAAGAGTCAACAACGGTACGACGAATCGTCTTCCTTTCTTTATATTGTGATGAAACGCCAAAAATTCCGCGCTTCGCGCGGAAGGGGAAACTTCATTTAGACGAGTCGAGAACGGTACAACGAATCATCTTCCTTCTCTAATAATTTAAGGAAACGTCAAAGCTTCCGCGCTTCGCGCGAGAGGAGAAAACTGAATACAGACAAATAGGGTTTATTAAAAGTCGAAAACGGTACAACGAATCGTGTTCTTTGTCTAATAATTTGAGTAAACGTCAAAGCTTTCGCGCTTCCCGCGAGAGGGGGAAACTGAATTCAGATGAATAGGGCTTATAATAAGATTCGAAAAACGGTACGAGGAATCGTCTTCCTTTCTGTATATTATAATGAAACGCTAAAATTCCGCGCTTCGCGCGGAAGGGGAAACTTCATTTAGACGAGTCGAGAACGGTACAACGAATCGTCTTCTTTCTCTAATAATTTAAGGAAACGTCAAAGCTTCCGCGCTTCGCGCGAGAGGGGTGAAACTAAATTCAGATGAATAGGGCTAAATAAGAGTCGAAAACGGTACGATTAATCGTCTTCCTTTCTCTATATTGTAATGAAACGCCAAAACGTCAAAGCTTCCGCGCTTCGCGCGAGGAAACTGAATTCAGGCAAAATTAATAGGGCTTATTAAGAGTCGAAAACGGTAAAACGAATCGTGTTCTTTCTCTTATAGTTTGGGGAAACTTCAAAGCTTTCGCGCTTCGCGCGAGAGGGGGAACTGAATTCAGATGAATAGGGCTTAATAAGAGTCGAAAACGGTACGATTAATCGTCTTCCTTTCTTTATATTGTGATGAAACGCCAAAAAATTCGCGCTTCGCGCGGAAGGGGAAAACTTATTTTAGACGAATCGAGAACGGTACAACGAATGGTCTTCTTTCTCTAATAATTAAGGAAACGTCAAAGCTTCCGCGCTTCGCGCGAGAGGGGGAAACTGAATTCAGACAAAATTAATAGGGCTTATTTAGAGTCGAAAACAGTCCAACGAATCGTGTTCTTTCTCTAATAATATGAGGAAACGTCAAAGCTTTCGCGCTTCCCGCGAGAGGGGGAAACTGAATTCAGATGAATAGGGCTTAATAAGATTCGAAAACGGTACGAGGAATCGTCTTCCTTTCTGTATATTATGATGAAACGCTAAAATTCCGCGCTTCGCGCGGAAGGGGAAACTTCATTTAGACGAGTCGAGAACGGTACAACGAATCGTCTTCTTTCTCTAATAATATGAGGAAACGTCAAAGCTTTCGCGCTTCGCGCGAGAGGGGAAAACTGAATTCAGATGAATAGGGCTTATTAAGAGTCGAAAACGGTGCGACGAATCGTCTTCTTTCTCTAATAATTTAATATAACGTCAAAACTTCCGCGCTTCGCGCGGGAGGGGGAAGCTTCATTTAGATAAGGATTAAGAGTCGAGAACAGTACACCGAATCGTCTGCTTTTTCTCATAATTTAATGAAACGTCAAAACTTTCGCGCTTCGCGCGGGAGGGGGAGAAACTGAATTCAGACAAGGATTAAGAGTCGAGAACAGTACACCTAATCGTCTGCTTTTTCTCATAATTTAATGAAACGTCAAAGCTTCCGCGCTTTGCGCGGGAGGGGGAAAAACTGAATTCAGACAAGGATAAACAGTCGAGAACGGTACAGCAAATCGTCTTCTTTTTTATAATAGTTTAATGAAACGTCATAGCTTTCGCGCGGGAGGGGGGGGGGAAAACTACATTCAGCCAAGGATTAACAGTCGAAAACGGTACAATTATTAATCCTCTTCTTTTCCTCATAATTTAAGGAAACGTCTAAGCTTCCGCGCTTCGCGCGGGAGGCCCATCACCCACACCCCCCTAATGAGCCCGCTTTTAAGTGATTCTCTTGCTCACTACCGCCCCTCCCTAAAAAAAGATCCTAGCTCCGCGCCTGCATTAAAATATATAGCTATGATGCTGACTAAATTGAAGAAATAATTCGTATATTTATGTCGTCGAGGAAAATGACAATTTTGCGCGTATGCAAGTACTATAGATATTCCATAGGAAAAATAATTTAGCCTTCGGCCCCAGGTTTATAGGGTTGAATTTGTAGATATTGGACATTTAATTTTGTCGGTAATTGGTGGCTAGTTTTGTCGGTAATCGTTGGCCTCTACACCCCCCCCCCCCCCCCCCCCACTGAAAAAGGTCTAGCGACGCCCCTGAGTACTAGTAGGCCTATAGTTCTTAATAAATAATACCTTTAACAACTCGAATTATTCGTACTCAGTGGGAATCTGATGGTTTTTTGTGATTTTCGTAACTAAGATTAGAAATTAAACACGGACTGGTTGAATTAGGGCCTATAATAAAAGATGTAAGCTAGCTTTCAATTGATCCGGGCTAATATATATATCACCACGGCACAGTCTCAAGAAACACGGTAGTTTTGGGAAAAATCAAATGTTCACATACTTCATGAATTACAAAACTGTAAGGGCATGAATAATTTAGTTGATAACTGTAAATACCGTGATCCCTTCGGATTTGTTCTTTATGATTAGTGTGATTCTCAACTCGATACTGAGAAGCTATAGGGATTTTGTTTTAAAAAGTTAATAGCCCGACTCCATTATTGCACTGTACATACAGCATACCAGACCCGTCAAACCAGTGCGAAAATTCACCAGATATGCTGGAATATATACTAATCAAGAATAAAGATTTGTTTTTGCAGCCTTTTTCCCCCCTGTATTTATACACAGAACTTCAAGGTAACGACGACGAAGAAGAAGAGAAGATTATTCATCATAATTTTCTTCTTGACTTGATCTATGAGAGATACCATATAATCCGTTCCCATTTGAATTGTGCAGGAAATTTGAAAGCTGAAGGCGAATGCCGAAATATCTAGGTATGTTTCTCTTTTTTGGCGAAATAGATTGATTTTTAAAATGAAGTAGTATTTTAGAGTTTCCCTATTATATTATGAATACATTTTAGAGGGTTGATTTTTCAAGGAATAATTAGAAATACGAGTATTTTGTTGTATCATTGTTGATAATTAAGTCGGTGATTATTAACCTGACTTGTCTGTTGTCACGAGTAGCAGATCGGGAGGCGGAGGGCGCGGGGGCGCTGCCGCATGCAGGCTAGCTAGCTCGCCACTGGCATCGCAGGGCCGGGCGCGCGCGGCGGCGTCTTTTTTTAAAACCTACATGTAGACGGTCCACGGCCACGGTATTAAACTACCGCTGCATTTGGTTGGCTCAAAAGAAACCTATATGTCATGCGCTAGTTTATTCATTATAGACACGCACACAGAATATAGACTAATGCAATAATATATTTATCATATCTAATCAGTAGGGGCGCTGGTCAGAGAATAAGGATCGTCCGCAGAAACGAGGGTCGGAGAAACACGTTTGCAAAAATAAGGATGGTCCGCAATTTCACAGACAATTCTTATTTCCGCTCCGTGAGTTTGCGATGCGAAAAAACAGATTCCGCAATGATTTTCTTGATGCATTTCACATTGACTTTGTACAGAGACTTTCACGTTAAGAGCGATAAATCCTCAGAAAGACGGACATTGATCGAGTCAATTTAATTCAATATTAAATTGGCTTTAATTTTTATTAAGAGTCAGTCACACTAACAATTTAAAGATACACAGCGTACAGCCCAATCAGCCGAAGGAAACACTCTCCCATTTGATTTGAAAGGCAGCCTCCCAAATATAAAAAAGGACAAAAACTGATTATTTTTTTAAAGCCAAATGCCTCTCTGAGACTCTGATGTCAGAAGTCCATATTTGTTTGGTGTTTGAAATGGATCATACTAATAAAAAAGTTTAACAAAATTAGATGGTGAATTTTAAAGTGCATAGATCTAGTCAAAAGGAATTTTTTCTTTTAAAAGAGAAAATGGAATCTGCTTATCACATTTTCAAGTTGAGGCGAGTTAATTTCTTTTCTGCAAATGTAGTTACAAGTTTCTTTGAATGATAGTGTTTGTGTGAAGCACTTTGATTCATTCAGTAATATAATTGTTTTCATAATTAATGATTTTCAAAAGGTGAGAATATGCTTTTCCTGTACTACTGAATTAAGTAGTCTACTGTATACTGTAATAAGTTCAGTTGTATGAAAGCAGAAAAATAAGATAAACAGAATGGTGAATGTTGAAATAAATCGGACCAATAGTAAGAAAATTGTCAATGCTGATCAGTGATCACTAGTCAGTGGATTGTGACTAGTCACAGATATTTCCCATTTATCTTGTACAAAAACATTGGTAATTTTGATTTTTCTCCTATGTACATGTACCTTCTCCCTAGGGGCACTACTTAAGACATATTGTGGATAGCATATACTATAGGACCTGTAATAAAGAGAATATACCCTTATAAGTCATAAACTTTGAAAAAAATGACATGTTGGGAAAGTTTTCCGCCACAACATCACAGAGACATTATCGATTCAGCCAATTTCTCATAACTTTCTCATAACTTTCTCATCTTTTGTCAGATATCATTCAAACTGTCATCAGTCTACTTCTCTGATTTCTGCTTTCCTCTAGTGTGGCTTGCTATCAAGGCTGGATTTCCTTTAATGGTTGCTTTAATGTTTGCTATTAACATTACATAATAAGTTGAAAAATGTGTGTTGTGTGTACAGTATGTAAATTGTTATCTTCTTTTTTCTTTTTCCTTATCGACAGCTAGATTATCTCATTTACTTGTGACATCATGGGTGATTCTGTGAATGAATTCAAGCTGGACCAACCTCCAGAAGATGGCATCTCAGCCGTCAAGTTTGGACCCAATTCCTCTCAGTTCTTGTTGGTGTCTTCATGGGATGAGACAGTGAGACTCTATGATGTTCAGGCCAATCAGCTCCGGGCCAAGTACAAGCATGACAGACCTGTGCTAGATTGCTGCTTTTGTGTAAGAAATCATAATAATTTGTTTTTATTCAAGGATTTTTGTTTTGACAGGGATATTACAAAATAGAAATGGAAAACGTTAGCAATGTGCAGTTGTATGTTGTAATGCACATTCTAGTACTGTAATAATACAGCTCTTAGAAACTAGAAACATTAGTATTAATATAACCTCCTCCCTCCACAAAATAGCAGTAATCACGGAAGAATCCTGGATCGATGAACAGGCTTAGACCTACAACATCGTGTATTAAAGTAAAGTAAGTATATAAATGTTACTATTATTATGATGATGATGATAGGCGTGGGATAAACATGTACATGTATTGTCATTGAAATACAACATTGTCTCAGAATTAACTCTGTTTTTTTAATAACTTTTTGATAGTTTTCCATTTACTATTTGTAATTATGAAATATTTGACATTTGACATTAGAAAATGGAAGTGCAGTCATTACTAGGACTGTAAACTTTGGGTATCTTTTTTATTCAGGTAACGCCCAAATATATACGTGACCCGAGGCTCTCGGGCCGGACCCGGTACCCATTACTGAGTCCTAGCCCTAGTAATTAATCTAATCATTTCTATGTGTTATGTCGACTATTAAAGACAAATAATTTAGTCCTGAAATCAATCTCTTTTTTTGTGTTTTTCTTTCAGGATCAAACACATACTTACAGCGGAGGATTAGACAATATGCTGAAGCTGTATGATATCAACACAAGTACAGGTAGCTAGCTTTTCCTGATCAATCCTCTTTTTTAGTAATCCTCTTTTTTTTCATGATATTGTTTGCCATAAACTGATTTTTTAAACTGTTATGTACCATTGACTCATTTAAACGAGCCCAAAAAATATTCTAGCCAAGTATTTTAGTTCAGTTCAATTATTTTCATTAAATTGGAATACATGAATAAAGTGTAATTGGAAACCATGAGGAGGCTATCAAATATGTTGAGTCCTGCCCAGTTGTGAATTCTTTGTTTGTTTGAATGAATAGCATTGATTCTTAGAGGCAGCAAGTTTGCAGAGTATACACTGTATCAATTTTCTGACTTCTTTTAAACAAGTTGACAGAGAATGTACTTGGAAATCATGAGGATGCTATCAAGTGTGTTGAGTTCTGCTCAGTTGTGAATTCTTTGTTTGTTTGAATGAATATCATTGATCTCTTTTGAACAAATTTACAGAGAATGTACTTGGAACCCATGAGGATGCTATCAAGTGTGTTGAGTTCTGCCCAGAGGTCAATGTGGTGGTAACAGGTAGCTGGGATCAGACGGTCAAGCTATGGGATCCTAGGATAGGAAGGTCAACAGGGTCATTCTCACAACCGGACAAGGTCAGTCTTAGTTTAAATATGCAAAAGAATCTACTTTGCTAGGTTCTGTCTCCTGCGGTGTTCGTTTTCTATCCTCTTCAATATTAAGCTTGAGTTTTAACTCTGGCTGAATCTGATACTATGGGAAATGCATGTTATACCAAACTCAAATAATTGTTAATAAGATTCCAGTCATGTCTGGAGGTTATTTCACTAAACAATATGATGAATTGTCTTGCATCATTTTATACTAATTTCTAGTGTGAAATGAGTTTGTTTATTATTATGCATGTAGTACTAGGCTCTAAGAGCCAAAGGAAAGTGACATCCAGGAATGTAAAAGGACCCTCAACGTTTTATCAATTATTCCATAAAGAGACACAATGATGAAATAGATCCCATGCTGAAACATTAAATTTGAAATGGAGCTCAACTAAAGACAATAAGTGATATTGATAGTGGTGGTGCTTATTTTACCTGACAGCTAAAAAAGCAATAAATGCTTGTTGGTAGTCAACCAGAGGACCGACGGCTTTAGGTCCTCTCCAATGGACCTGGTAATGAGGATTAATGCCTTACCAAAGGGCTTAAGCGCATCGACTTGGTTTCGAACCCGGGTCAACGGATTACGAGACCACTGCTCTACCGACTGAGCTGAACCGACTGAGCTGTACCGACTGAGAAATGTATTTCTAACCTCCGTGCTACCAGTTTCAACCCCAGAGGAGGTATTGTAACCACTCTATTATTTGTTTTCTTATTTCTATGGAATGCCAGGTCTACACAATGGCAGTCACGGGTGACCGCCTGGTGGTGGGTACCGCTGGACGCAAGGTCCTTGTCTGGGACCTCCGCAACATGGGCTATGTCCAGCAGAGGCGAGAGTCCAGTCTCAAGTACCAGACCAGATGCATCAGATCCTTCCCCAACGGTCAGGGCTATGTGCTGAGTAGCATAGAGGGTCGAGTGGCTGTGGAATACCTTGACCCAAGCCCCGAGGTCCAGAAGAAGAAATACGCCTTCAAATGTCACAGGTTAAAGGTGAGTCCTCGTTTGTGACAAATTTCACCAGTACAAAATTTGACCCAATTGCCCCATTTAGGACAGTTGTGGACATACCGTATGTGGTTTGGGTTAATAACAACAAAAAAGAAAAATGGTTAGTCCTTACACCCTTGTTATAATGGTAGTGCCCTTTATGAAAACATTTAGTGAAACTTGACTTCCTACCCACCAGGGCCCTGTTGCATAAAACTTACCATTGATGCTAACTTTGCCATCAATGGCAACTACCATGGTAACAGGGCTAAACAGTCAATCAAAATCAGGGTTTCCATGGTAGTTACTACTGATGGTAAAGTTAACATCAATGGTAAGTTACCGTAATTAACGGTGTATAAACTGCACCTTTTTGCCGCCAAAAAGAATTCAAAGTCTTGGGTGCCGTTTATACATGGTACATTAAAAAAAATTAAAAATGCCTGGCAATGTCTCCCAGCTCAGTAATCGATGTGTTGACTCACCACTCGAACTAGAACAACAATGAAATTTGTCTGTCATCTTGGTTTGAAAGTAATCTTTCTGATAGGTCTCAATATGTAGTTTATAATAATAATTCCTCCAATTTTCTTCTATTACACGGCGTACCACAAGGTTCTATCCTAGGTCCTCTACTGTTTTTTAATTTAATGATCTTACACATTCAGCTGCACCTCTCAGTTAAATGACAGGCCTTCCCGCGTGGGTTTTTTTAACACAGACCTGGCTGGCTGCCGACAAAGTCGGCCTTAGGGTGAAAAAGATGGGTGCGGTTAATACACGAGGGCGGTTTATACACCGTTAATTACGGTATGTGCAACAGGCCCAGGATTGGGTATTAAGAATGTGTTTGATCTTGGAGTTGTGTGCCAGAGTATCCAGTACTTACAGTGATATTGCTACAATTAGATTTTGCCTTGTTTGTACCTCATCTTGATCATCAGACTTTCAAACAATCACAACTATTGTTCACACTTAAACCTAAAAAAATATAGTTGCCATTTTTAACTTTCATGTTTTCATCTCCTCCCCCCTCCTTCCATCGCATACTTACCTAGAATGACGGAGTGGAGCAGATTTATCCAGTCAATGCCATCGCCTTCCACAATCGACACAACACATTCGCTTCAGGAGGCTGTGATGGGTTCGTCAACATCTGGGATGGTTTCAATAAGAAGCGCTTGTGTCAGTTCCACTGCTATCCTACGAGTATCAGCTCTCTGGCATTCAGGTTTGTAAAATTTTTCCTTTTTGCTCTTTGAATGAAACTACTGAGTCCTTTGTTATTATAGTTTATTTGTTGAACTTGAATTATTTTCAGAAACCCAGCTCACTCACTCAATTCTTGAGGAATTTTTTTTTCCTTTATGGTATAGACCAGTTTTGGAAATGCCCCCCTCTCAAAAAGTGAAATGGAAGCTCTTATTACCAATCATGTGAAAGAATATGTTTTTACTAATACGTGATAATACAAATTTTGCCAAGAAACCGCCTACTAATTGATATATTTGGTAAATTATTATATCTATCCGGACCGGATAGATATCGTGCACGTGTCGCGTAGACCCATATACATCTTTATGTGTACAGGACCTGTAACTTTACCAAGATTGGGCCAAATTTTGTATCATTTTGATGATTCCAGAACCTTGCCGTATACATCAATACTTATATGCTAGATGAACAACCTTTTCTGATTGATTCCACAACGTTTCTTTCACAATGCAATCGCATGACCAAAACTCAACTTTATCTTTAAACTTCAATCCTTGTTTGTACAGTAATGATGGCTCTATACTTGCCATTGCATCGTCTTACACATACGAGGAGGGAGATATAGAACACCCAGAGGATGCAGTCTTTATCAGGAAAGTATCAGACCAAGAGACCAAACCAAAGAGCTGAGATGTCATTTTCTAAACGCTTGTAACAACCTTAGAATAACAGATAAACTTCAAATCTAAACCATGTTATCTGTAGGGCTCAGCATTCTTAATAAGGATGTGGTGCACGTGGGCCCAAAATTTCAACTCTGAACCCCCGAAAGTTTCTTATTAACAGGTGCCTCCATGCACACAGATCCAGAGATCCTACAATTTTCAATTTCAATCCAGGCCCACCTGCAAATAGTCAGAATGGTGCCAAGTGCTTTTGCAGACTAAGTTTTTTTAATAATTTTTTATTTTGCCAAGTGTCAGACATGACGGGATAAACCACCTGAAACGTAAGTTACAGCTATGATGTCTCAAATCTTCTTCTTCACAATATAAATATCGAATAATTTTTAAAGAAATTGTTATCATACATGGGTGGAAAATGCAGAACAATACGTAAGGCCTGTTGGTCATAGAACTGGAGGCTAATCCTGGTGATTGACAACACCTGTTATTGGGTAAACACCTGAATGGTGTCAAATTCCCCATGAAAGCCTACTACCAAGTGTCTTTGAGTCAATTACCATTGGCTTTATCCAGAGATAATTGCTTGATTTCATATTTTATCTGCATCTTTAGTAAATTCAAAATGGTATAATGATTTCTGTATCTAAACTTAATTATGTGTAAATGAAAAGGTTTATTTGCCTGTGTACAGTTCCATAATCTGTTGATGCATGTAAGGACCAACTTAAAAATGAAGTGACGAAGGAAGTTTTCAAAGTCATATATTTGTGATGAGACATATATTCAGTTTGTCAACATCAGCTTAATTCAGATGGCAGATGCCCATAATATAATTTTGAAAGGTACTCCTCTTAAATTGGGTGAATTAGGCATCCATGCTTTTAAACGCCAATTATGAAGTTAATTTGATAGGAATGTGTGAAATAGTGAGTAAATAATCACTTTATGAACATTAAAGATGTGAAATTTCACACAACTTAAACTTTATGGCCATTTATAGGTATAGTATGGAGGCAGCACATAAACTCCTGAAGCAATTTCTCAGTGCAGTGTCCTAAAAGTGCCCTAAATAACAGATGCAACTAAATGTGACTAAATTTCTGATCTTGTGGGATATTAATAATAATAATTAGATCAATTTAAAAAGCGCAGCTACTGCACTGTGATGATAAAAAAAATACTCACAGTGCTACTTTATAGAAAAACAACCAAAAACTATTCAAACGCTGCTGAAAACAAGTGTATCTTCAACAAAAACTTTTTTTTTCTTCAATTTTTTGTTTATATATATCTCATACATGTATGCTGTAGACTACTCCAATTATGGGAAATAATGTTTTAATGCACTAGACTGTGATCTGTATAAAGTTTGTACAAATGTAAATAAAGTTTTGAGTACAATGTAAGTCATTGCCTAGCTTAAGTCTGTGATTTGTGGTTTACTTATTAATTTGTATCCCCCACCTATAATGTTAAAGCCCCTCTAAGGGTGTGTTGGGCGCCCAAACTTTGCCAAACAATTTATGGCAAAATTTCACTTAAATTGTCCAATGGTGTGAAAGAGGATGTCATATAACACACACTTCTGCAAGGATTTTTTTCAAATGAATGTGTTTGAAGAGGAATATTGTTGAAAGAATCCGAAATTTAGGTTTAGCGTTGTATGCAGAAAACACAATTTATGTATTCTTTCATCAATATTCATCTTCAAACACATTTATTTTGAAAATCCTTGCAGAATTGTGTATCAAATGACATCCTCTTTCACATCTTTATAAAAATGTAAGTAAAATTTTGCCATGTAACTGTTGGGGCTCCCAAATCTTTGGAGGGGCTTTAAAGGGATCCGGTAACTTTGTCTTTAGCTCATGATGCAATGATAATTAAAAACCTTTAGGTCAGTCAGGAACCCCATGACTTTTACAAGCCGATCGCCTGTCTGATTATCAAGATATTTATGATTGGAATTACAAATTTTGAAAACCGTTCGCCTGACGGTTTTCATAACACTACAGTCTATTGGGAAAAACGAGTATGGTAAAACCGGTCACTCAAAGATTTTTACTTTTTTGAGGCACTTCTTGATCATTTTGAAGCGCAATTTTTTTAGGGCTTCAATGTTACACCATATCACAGACACTGATAACACATAGGACCGTGTATCTCAGATTTAACATTGTTAAACGATCCCTTTAAGAATTGTTTTGTTATGGAGTACTTCATGCATCTCAGTATGCACTTCATCTACACATCAAATACTGGAATGATTCAGCAGCCATTGGCCAACTGAAATTTATTATTAGATCTTTAGAAAATCCTAAAGGGATGTATAATTCATTAAAAATATTGTAATATCCCGGAACTGAGTGCTTGAATGAATTCATCAACAACAAAAATTGAAAATAAAAGGGCACACTGGGACTCGTTTTCATATTGACATATATATTTATTCAGACTTCCCAGATTGGTTCATTTGACAATTGGTTTCACCACAAAATCATTGACTCATTATTCCTTGCTCATGTTTAATTGATACATGTAGATAATAAAAGAGCACAAAATATTCCATAAAACAATACAAGTGTGGTTTAATGCTCCAGCAGCAACTGCTCTTCAGTACCTTGCTACACTAAATGAGGTCCTAACTTCAACCCTAAACCTGACATAAAACCCAATTGCAACCCTAACTTTATATTTTTTTATGAAATCCATGAAGCCCAGAGCTATTGTCGACGAGTAAATGTCTGATCACCATAACTGCACTGCCCACATACATGCCAGTTGAAGCAAGCATACAAAAAACAAAGGACAATACAGGAAGTGTGCTTCTCCTTCAAGAGATTGACAGAATCCTGAAAAATAGGATACTAATGTTCTGTTGAGCTACCAATAAGGAGATAATTTCGGTCTACCTGTAATTCATGCTATTTGGGGGAAGACATGAAAGCACCAGAAAAGAATTCCATACTGTTAAAATCAGCAAGGATCAATCTATGATGTTGAAAAAAGTAATACCGGGTAGATACATTTTCCTATCTCTTCTTTAAATTATTTTGAATTATTTCGAAGTCTAGAATGTGCTCCATAATACAAAATTCATGAGATAAATACTTTTGTGTGCAATTTGCTGTGCTATACAATGAAACCTGAACATGGTGTGCCATATATGGAAAACAATCAGTTCCTTTTTTATCAGCAATGTACAAAATACTAATATAAATTAACATAATCCTCAAATGGTTTAAATAAATGGACCAGTTAACTATTATATTCAAAATTGTACTTACTAGAACCCCAGTTTATGTGACAGCACCTGTGTGGATGGAATTGAGGTTGCATGCACATTTTGATGCAATGTCAGGCAAGCATTTCACAAGCAAGAATATCAACGGCAAGTTCTAATGCAGAAGATTTTGTGAAAGTTTTAGTAGACTGGACCATTTTTTCACCATTGAAATCAAAACATAAATTCATCACATGTCATATTTACATGGAATGAAAAAGGAGTATGAGCAACATCAAAGGCTGGTGAATGAAAAATACCATTTCTCTTTCAAAATTGAAGGGTTTTTCAAGTAAATGATTAGTTCCCAATTAAAAAAAAACAACATAAAATGGGGAGTAAATATACAAAAATACATTAAATATCAAATGAAAATAGACGGTTGATGAAGCATAAGGAATATATATTTGTACAACTTTCTTTTATACTGTACATATATTTATTTTCTTACAAGTACATTATAAACAAAATGATGAAGGGGAATCAAATTTGTGATTTAAAGTACATCCACAAAAGATTGGAGGTACTGGGTACAGTTAGATGTTCTTATTCATTTTTAAGTGTAGCTATCTCCAAAATGTAACATGGTCTTGATGTTAGGTGTTCCATGTTGCTACACTGTATTAAAAATATAATCTTCAAATATTATTCAGATATTGCAGTTTAAATACACTCTAAATGTCATGTTGATTAAACTAGTTAATGTACATGCTCGCATAGAAAAGGGGGCCAAGTCTGACTTGGGTTCTGTGCAAGACCTATATGCAGGGTTTTATGTTATCCTTTAGTTTCTTCTCATTCCTGATCTGTCTAATGCCAGGCAATTTTTGGGAGGGTTGAGGGGGTGATTTTATACATTCTACTTATATTAAAATCATATTTTTACCCATAAAAAGTGGAGCACAACATAATTTACCATTTTCATATAACAGAAAAAATGATATAACACTGAACTGCTTTGAAACTGTAACCATGTACCCAAACAGCCCTGATAGCTGCAACACATCATACAAACCAAGTGAACCAACAGTGTAAATTCAAGATTATAACAGCTGTTATGGTGATGAAACCTACAGGCCACATACATGTACCTGATTTAGCATCAACCTGCTGTATTTTATTATCTTGTACAGTTGCAACAAATCTAAATACTATTAGATAACCTACACAAGGAATGAGGCATTTCAGGTCACACAAAGTGATATCAGCTTGATAATAATAACCCAGGGCAGCGTTTTTAACGAACCCGTCGTAAGTACAAGTTTATCAACATCCCATTGAAATGTGTGTATCGTAATTAACCACGTTTCAGTGGGAAGTCGGTGAACTTGTACTTACGATGGTTTCGTGAAATGATGCCTAGATCTTCAGCAAATTGGACATTCAACATCATAGTGTATTGCTTTGGACATGGTCAATAATCTAAATACATCGCTATTCAACTTTAGTTTGATATTAATCAGGCAATTCAATTGCAACTTTCCGGTTGATCTCACATAATTTTATGGGGCCCTAGTGCAATCACGAAAACATCATATTTGCCTATTTCAGTTCTTATTTCCCTTTCATGATTGACATTCTGATATTATATCAAAACAAAGCTGTAGACTGCTGCCCTTCACTAGCCCCATACTGTTATCAATGTGTCTGTTTGGAGCCAGAAGGGTGTTAACTCCTCATTTTAAAGGTGAGTTCTGGTAACGCGATTGCATTGTGAAAGAAAAGGTGTGGAATGCATCAGAAAAAGTTGATCATGTAGCATGTAAGTATTGGTGTGTACTGCAAGGTTCTGGAGTCATCAAATTCATAACAAATTTGGCTCAGTCTTGGTAAAGTAACAAGCACACTACACAGAAAGATGTATATGGGGCAACACAAATGGTGTTGGGGCTAGTACTACTTGATTTCCTTATCTTTCTATGCTCATTACTCAGCCAGTATACATTTTCTTCCAAAATTGTTTGGCACATGACATTTATTTGTAATCTTGAACATTCAGTGAAAGTTTATCTTTAATGCCATTCTGACTCCACACAGACAAATAAACAATGAGACCGCTGGCCATCGCTTCCTAACATATCGCTTGCCGAGAGCAAGAAGGGTATCAAGTCAACTTAATAACTGTACAATAAAAAGAAGAATGCCTTCTGGCTCTGATGGTTTAATGTTCCCTGACACAATACAAAGTGAACCACTGTGATAAAACCCTTTTCTCAAGGTCCAACACATTTTCATTGAATTTACACATTAGATTTACTTCACATAGTTTATTCCAGGAGTAATTATCATTAATTGCCTTACAAACACTGATATCCACTGCAATGATACATGTCCTCCACATTCATGCATTGAATTTGCAACAATAATAATTTGACTCCATTTTGGATAGCCAAGCTTTATCACACAGATATCCCACCTCGGATGGATGTAGTAAATGGGATTATAATTATAATGACTATTCACGTGTGAGAACAGTCTCATATTCCTTAGTGTATATCCTGGGCAGAAGAAAATAATGTTCCTCCCGTTGCTTACAAGGTATTCTTCATTTTACAAGACTTTTGAAAGAGGTATTAATATAAACCTCAGTGCTTGAGCAGTGGTGTTGATACTGGGAGGTCAAGGGTCGATGTGCTACTGCTGCCATTTGGTAGGACATTAATCCTAGTCTTACATGTCCCTCAGATGGGATGGAAAGCTGTAGGTCCACTGGCTGCTTATCTACACTGTACAAGCATTGCTTTCTCAAAAGTCAGGTAGAACGCATTTTCATTACTATCATCCGATTCTCTCATCAAGCGCTCCGCCTCGAGATCATCATCATTAACAGTTTCACTTTTCTCGATCAACGTCCATTCATAATTTCTGCCGTTACATTTATAACCCAATGATAGGGATACAAGTCATGCTTTTTACAACATGGCTGGATAAGTCCAAAATCCATTACGATGAGTGCTTACAAGGTGCAGATAACAGAGATGTATTCTTTACTGTAAAACACAGCAGGAGTTTGTTTTCCGTGCCTGTGTAAAAGAAAAGGAGAAAAACGATGTTGACTATTGCCTTTCTCATGTAGTATGGATGATAGAACTGAACATTTTAAATGGTGTGTTAAATTAACTGATTACCTAAAAGGTTATAGTAAACCACCCATGCAGATGTTTTTATCAGAGATATATGCATGCCATATATTCTACAAGTGTTTACTAAATGGACAAGGGAAAAGAAGGGGAAAAAAAGTAATATATATAAATAAACACCTCACAAAAAAGCAAAGAATTCTGCTTTAACTTTCCCATATGCATTTTCACAGATCTTCAAATAGAGCTATGCATTTCTTGCATACTTCCAGTATTAAAATATCACATGTCCTTTTTCAAAAACAACTTAGACAAGAAAGTTTTAAATTCCAGTATACGTGTTATATCTCAGTCGAGTCCTGATTGAAATGAAGAAAACATTAAACTCACACAACTATATGAACAATGCCATATACAACAAGTCTTGAATCCTTGAGAAAATTTCCTTTTTGTTTTAATACACCAGTACACATTTTTTATTTTTTTTCTTCTAGGAAGGACAGGAGTATTTTCACAGAATACCCTAAATCCCTTTTTATCATTTTATCATTTTACTAGCCGACAATAGTGGCCCTGAAATGTAAAAATGTGACTCTTTTCCTTATTTAACTTCAAAACCCACAAAGCATATACAGCTTTTGATACAAGCAATACATTCACATTGTGCTAAATATTACAAATGAAAGATGACTAGTGATTTTTAAGTAGGCCTACTCTATGGGTACTTACTGTCTTGTAGAATGTTTTTGATTGGGCGCTCAGGTCATCTGACTTTGCTACAAGATCATCTAGCTTCTCTCCTCGGTTTAACATCGATTCTATCGTATCGTGCTGGCAAGACAACAAACAACAGAGTACAATAATTGCTCAATAACAAACAGTTAAGTTGTCAGGGCAGCAGTTAAGACCACATAAATAACAAATGTGAATTAAAAAACAAAATTGGTGTATAAACTGAGATGGTTACTTTACAAGATAATAATATATTTACAAAGTCATTTATCACTTTACCAGTATCCTAAATTTGGTCTCCAGAATTGTATTGTATTATTTATTACAATGCATGATTGCTGTTAAAAAAATTGTATATTGGGAGATGTGGGCAAAAGTGAACACTTCTGTAATTGTTGTTATCGTTTCAGCTTGTCCCCTACTCCTCTACCCACCCCCCCCCCCCCTTCTCTCTCTTTTTTTCCTCTGTCCCTTTTTTTTCACTTTACTTTACTATTTACATTTATCTCTCCCTCCTTATTTCTTTGAAAAAATGGATGTAAAGTACAATACTTTGTATTTTCCATTATGTTTATCCTTTATTTGTGTATTACTTTCTGTTTGTATTTTAAATGTAAACTTCTTTGCGTACATTGTACTATATTCAGACTGTCCTGTTGATCAGTATTTATACACCTATTGCCACTCTCCACCCAGGTGTAGTAATGTGTAGCTGGTAGGAATTTATTCCTTGAAAGCTTGAAACCTTGGGCATCCCCTGTTAATGCTAGGGTAATAATAATAATAGTACTCATGCTTCAAAGAGCTTTGGGAAATTATTACCCTCGCTTTAGCTCCGGCAGCCGTTACCAGCCCACAGTGCATTTCAAGGAATAATCCTACCAGGTATCCATTTACCTCACCCGGGTGTCGTGTGGCAAATGTAGATTAATGTCTTGCCAAAACACATCAGTGCTGCGGCGGGACTCGAACGGCAAACCTTGTGATCCACAGTAAGGCGACATATCCACTCATGGCTTTTATTATTGTTATTCTTTTTTTTTTTAATGAAAGATAATACTTACCATTATAAATTTGGTTTCATCAAGGTCCTTTTGAATCCTCATCATTGGATCTGATTCTGATGGATTCTGTTTGAAAGATAAAAACAAAAGAGTTTGGTAACTTCAATCGCAAGTAAAAAGGTATTTAATTGTACTAAATCACTTTCGCAGCTGAATGACATTAGAACTTACAATTTAGAGTCATGAAATAAATATATTAATAGCAAATCATAAAAATCATTTATAATTCAATGAAATCTATTAGAGTACAAACACATATTTAAAAGAAAAGAACTTGACCATTGTTTTTGCCATCAAATATTTGGCATATTTGGGGCTCCAACAGGTTAGACGGGCTTTAACCTGTTATTAATGAATGAACCACAATATCTGGAATCCAGTCTGCATACATTATTTGTTGCTATGTTGGGCAAGCACCAGGCAAAATTTCAGGTTGTCAAGAATGACCTTTCCTTCAACAGTATGCACACAATTTAAATAGGTTAGTAAACCGGTCTACTGTCCCCCGAGCATATGTCAGAGCACCATTGTGCCTACAGTTTGAATGTATATGTATATTTCCATACCTGATATTTTACAAGATATGGTTCAAGTCCTTGATAACTTGCAGTATTTTCTGAGAGTGTTGGCCAAGTTGATGGTGACACAGCATTTGAGAACTCCTCTAGTACCTGCAAAATAGAAATAATGAAATAGATTGTTTTTGTTATTCTTTATCGTAATATATGCTTGTGAGTTTGTGAGGCTGCTCACAAAATGTTTACACAGGGTTATAGTAAACAAATATTGACTACATTGTGGGGCATGGCTAAAACTATAGAGTGCCGAAGCTGTGACATCATAAAATTCAATTTTTACAATTTCTCAATTTTTTCTTCATTTTCCAAAGGAGCATCAAAAATAATTTCCAATGTCAAATGTCGAAAACCAATTGCATATGTTAAGTATTGGCTGAGATATGACCATCTGAATGAATAGATGTCCTTTAAGAACTCAGTGTTATATTGCTCTGGCTCGTAATGTTATGAACCAGAGCAATATAACACTGAGTTCCAATATTGGACAAAATGATCTTGAAACTGTCTTGAGGAACTTGAAAAGATTTAAAGGGCAGGATGCAGTCTGGAGATCACAGAGGACTGAGAGGAGCTCAAGTTGTAATGATTTACTGCCCAGCAGTCCTTGGGAAATTTTATGCCAAGACTTTTGATTACCGGTAATCATTAAACTAAAACCATGATAGATGGTCTATAAAATGGAATGTATCCTGTTTTCAACCTATTTTCCACCTTACTTAACAGTTTGAATACAACCTATGGTTGGCCCCTAAACCTCCTTACAAATAAAGTGCCATATATTGATACTGTTGTATAAAGCTCTGATACAGTCACATATTACATACCGGTATGTCATCGAGGTTTGGAGTAATACTTATAAATCACACTTGAATTGTATATTTTATACTCAAAAGATGGCTGTACGTGTTATAACTTTCAAGTCGCATCGTACTCAGACTAATGCCCTGTTTCATGACCTCCAATTGCTGATGTTTTCAAATTGCTTAATGATCTATTTGTACTTTTGTGTTTATTTTGACAAATGAACGATTACCTCATTCCTTAAAATATTATTGCAGTATGATACAACATGAAATTCCACAAGACAAAAAACAGGTCTACAATTACGTCTTCCTTTATTCAAAACAGACCAAGGAGAGTTTTATATTTCCTTTGTTGGAAATTATTTTTGGAATATATGCTTCCTACTAATCTAAGAATGGAGAGATCAAGAACCTCCTTTCGTAAAAAGCTCACAGAATTACTTGTAGGTGAATTGTAATATTGACATTGTCCATTTATATATCTTTTGTTTCAATGTCTTCAATGGTGGTGAATAAATGAATTCAAATCAATTCAATTCACATATCCAATGTGTCAGTCACCCTCACCTTATTCAGCAGTGTGAATGACACGCGTGGTGGGTAATCTGAATCTGAGATGATCACTCCTGCCAGGTTGGTCTCTCTACACATCACATGGAAAATGTAATCTGTCACAGAAACAACAAAAACAAACTTGGTTCAATAGAATTTATTGATTAATTTCCATGTATCGCAGTTTATACAAGTAACTGAAATGCACATGAATAAATTGATGGAAAGTACAAGTATACGTTTTAAGAGATATCACACTACAATCTACATAATTATGAAGAGTGTTTTTTTTTAGTTAAAAAAGAAAGAGAGATGAAAAAGATTCAGAGAGATGGGAAAACAGGAGAGAGAAAGAGAGAGAGAGAGAGAGAGAGAGAGAGGGAGTGAGCTTAACGAACCCTGATCAGTGTAAGCCCTTACTCACACAGATGAGACCTAACCAGACAAACAGTATTGATAATAGGCTATTATAATCTTTGTAAAAACATGATGTAAAAGTAATATGTACTTTCCCGACTTCATCTTGTTGTTAATATCACAAGTAAGTTGTATATATATATATGGCTTCTTTCTGTTGTGAAACAGCAGCTTCTTTGCATGTTCAAACTACCGAATGCGATACGTTTAGGATCTTAGTGATACTACTACCGGTATACACGCTACAAATTACAGCTGTATCAGTCATACATACCTTTTTCTTTAACAGATGACCGCAACTTCTGTTGTGTTCTTTCTACAACAATTTTGCTTGTGAAGTTCATAAATTCTTGAACACTGAAACACAAGAATGGGGAGGGGTGGGGTTAAGTAGGGAAGAGACATGAATTACTGGTTGTGAATACCAAATGTTTTTGATCACTCATATTGGCCTGAATTCACAAAGGGGGTTTAGATTTAACCCATGGTTTAAAAATTAGCGCAAAATGAGCGTACCTTGCCTTGACTTGCGTCTAACATTGGACCTCCGACTTGTGTCCCGCTTATTTTGCGCTTATTCTAAACCATGGGTTATGTAAATGAGGGTTTAAACCATGGGTTAAATCTAAACCTCCTTTGTGAATTCGGGCCATCGTGTTTCAAGGCTGACAATATTCCAGGGATTTGTTTTTCTTCTGAAATACAAAGCAACTTGCCATCTAGATTTCAGTTACCATTCATTATCAAATTCATCTACAGGGATATCACATATACAAACTGTATACAAAATTAATTTATAATACAATATATCTATTACTTGTATATTAAACATTTTCCATATGTGCAATTAAACGACAAGAGAAAAGGAAATCATCCATGGATTACTAGAGGTATACTTAGATCGATAAAAAGAAGAAACGTCCTATATAAAAGAAGTATGAAAAAACGATCACCAGATAATGTTGAAAAATACAAGAAATATAGAAATAAATTAACATCAATTATACGATGTTCACGTCGTTTATTTTACTCTAAGAGGTTTGAAAGTGCAAATGGCAATATTTCATCTACCTGGAAAATTGTAAAGGATATTTTATGCAAGCAAGGAAAACATGAAGTTCCAGGAAAAATTGTTCATGGTAATAAAGAAATAACAAATGCAGAAGATATTGCAAATGCATATAACACTTATTTTGTCAATGTTGGCCTAAATCAAGCCAAGATGATAAATAAAGATGGAACCAACTTCACACAGTACCTCAATGAACCATCTAATACTTCTATTTTTCTAAAACCAACGGATTACATTGAAATTCTCAATGTAGTGAGATTGCTAAAAAACAGTCACTCTTCTGGGCATGATGAAATCAGTACATTTTTATTGAAAAAGATCATTGGTTCAATTCTAACGCCTCTTGTACACATTTGCAATCTCTCTTTGATGACCGGAGTGTTTCCTTCTTCTTTCAAACTGGCAAGGGTGATTCCTGTTCATAAAAAAGATGACGTGATGGTCGTTTCTAACTATAGACCAATCTCAATACTGCCTAGCTTTTCTAAAGTTTTGGAACGAATTGTTTATAACAGGCTCTACAGTTTTTTAGATAAATGTGAATCATTGAATCCTGATCAATTTGGATTTCGGCGGGCTCATTCTACAGATCTTGCGCTACTGAAATTTTATGATCGCGTTTCAAGTGCACTCGCTGCTCACGAGCATGTCATTGGTGTATTTATGGATCTGAGCAAAGCATTTGACACACTTGACCATTCAATTCTTCTTTCTAAGTTAGAGCATTATGGAATAAGGGGCATAGCTTTACAATGGCTTGCGAGTTACTTATCTATGAGAAGACAGTACACTTATTATAACTCTGTTAACTCTGACATTCTGTATCTTAAATGTGGTGTTCCGCAGGGATCCATCCTGGGCCCATTATTATTTCTTATTTATATAAATGATATTTGTAATGTATCTAAAACGTTAAATTATACCTTATTTGCAGATGATACGAGTGTTTTCTTGTCTCATCGTGAAATCAACACTCTTGAACAGAAACTAAACTCGGAACTACCAAAGTTGACTTTATGGTTTAGAAGTAATGTGCTCTCTCTCAAAGTTCTTAAAACAAATTATATTCATTTTAGAGGTAGAAAATCTAGTGACAACCTTGCTCTTAATATTAAACTAGATGATATTTCTTTAGAGAGAAAGACATGTACGAAATTCCTTGGTGTCTATATCAATGAAAAACTTGACTGGAGCGACCATGTAAAACACATTGTTACACCAATCTCCAGAAATATTGGCGTACTGTATAGAATAAAATGTTTTGTTTCTGATAGAATATTACTAATGCTATATAATAGTCTAATTTTACCACACATATCTTATTGTAATATTTTGTGGGCAACATCCAAGTGTGTGACTAATAATATTCTTCTGCTGCAAAAGAAAGCTGTACCCATATGTACCCGAGCTGGTTATCGTGACCATGCTACCCCACTATTTGTTAAACTGAAATGCTTGAAGATTGATGATATTAACTTCCTCCAAATTGCCATATTTATGTTCCGTTTTAATATCAAATTATTACCTACGTCATTATCTTCAATGTTCCAACCTAATAACATGGTTCATTCGTATTCAACAAGGCAGTCATCAAATTTACATGTGGTCAATCCTCACACTACATTAGCCCAGAAATCAATCAGACACAGAGGTCCAGATGTATGGAATTCTTTACCTAATGATATTCGAAATATAAAATCAACAAACTCCTTTAAAAGAGCACTCAAATGTATTATCATATCACAGATGTAAGATATTACTTACATTATAATCTATTTATCAGTTCTAATTAAATCTAACATAATTTTGGCTTAACGAAATTCTTTTTTTTTTTTTTTTTTTTCTTCTTTTTTTAAACTTTGTAAATAGTGTAAATAGTTCACTACAAAACTTTGGGAATTCTATTTGTCATATATTATATATTTGAAAGGTGTTGTAACGATTCAAGCTCTATTTGCTTATGTTTCATCACCTTTGTGTGTTCATTCTTCAAACTGTATATAAGTTGCAACTTGTCTTTGATAAAACAATGTTATATTCTTTTTCTATTCCTATTCATCCATGATCCATGTAAAATTGAAAATGATTTGTTATATTATATTAATTTTTCATGTGATGTTAACTTCAATGAATTGTGAAATTGTGAACATGCATAAATAAATAAATAAATAAATAAATTAACTTTATAATCTTTATTGTGTATATAATAATGAATAATACAACAAAGATTTAAATATTACATTAAAATCCATTAATGTGCTGCACCCTTTGTTCCCATAGTAACAAGCTAAACATCATCAACAATAAACACACACAATGTACAAAGAATAAATACCTTGATCTCTGGAAGTAACCGAAAGAAGACAAATCGCTTGCTGACTTCAGTATGGTCACTTTCGTGGCACCTTTATATAGGACCATGATACTGAATAACTTCATGGTGATGCTGGGAGTTGGGAACCTTTGACTACGAGTGAAACAGGACTGGAACCTCCGAGTCTGATTGTTAGAAGAAGAAAGTTCCTTCTTGTTTAAATCATCTATCCAGCGGCCGAAAGAGTAAGGATCACGCACTGCTTGTGAGAGGAAAAGAAGGCCTCTGATGCTTGCTGCCGTTCCTTCTAGACGTCGCCTCTTGTTTACGTAAACCTGTAAAGAGGAGAATGTGGACTCATGATATGAAACTAATGTGTTTGTAATCCAGGGGTTGTTCCACAAAACTAACTCCATGAGAGTATATTTGCCCGCGATCAATGGAGATGTCACGAAGCCAACAAACACAAAACCATGACAAATTGACAACTTCACAAAATCTATAATCATCACTCTATCAGCTAAGAAACAGTCATCATGATCCATCAGATTTATCTTAAATTTAATACTCAATTACTCAATAGATAGAAAAGAATAGTGAATGAGCAGGAGCTTATTTCACAAGAATTCTAATTAAATTAGTTTATGTGAGCCGAGATTTTGATTTCTCACAAACCCACTTCACTCTTCAGTCCTACTCATTTTACTCCACCACTCTCACCAGGAATGTTGGGCGCTTGTTCAGAAACCTATCCAAAATTTGACCCGTAACTCCGGCATGGAGATATACATGTACCCTACTAAAATATACCCAAAATGAAGTAAATATTCATTAAATGTCCCAATAAAGATCATAAGTTAAAAGTCATTATGTTTATTACCTGTTTTGTGTCAATTCTCTTGATATTTTTGGAATATTTTTCAGAAAAATGTTGATATTATGTGGGTTGCATTTGGGCGCGCGCCTGTGTGAAGTTATCTCCCGCAATGTCTCAGATCCTCATTACAGGAGATAACTTCACACAGGCGCGCGCCCGCCCGCAACCCACCATCGGTATGCACTTGTAATGCGCAGCGGTTTGCCGTGAAACCTGTTAAAAAGTGTATACTAATATCAATGTTTTTCCCGAAAAATACTCCGAAAATAACAAGTAAATTAACACGAAACAGGTAATAAACATAACAACTTTTAACTCATGATCTTTATTTGGACATTTAATGAATATTTACTTCATTTTATCTCCACGCCGGAGTTACGGGTCAAATTTTGGATAGGTTTCTGAACAAGCGCCGAAATGTTATTAGTATTTTCAGATTCAAAATCAGAACAGTTGACCGAGTCAACATGGTCAACGCAGACAATTTACACTGACTGTCTTAGTCTCGGACTCAGCTCAGACATGTCATGATGTGCATCAGACCCCAGGCCCAGTCAGACCAGACTCAAGTCAGAGTAGACTTCTGTCATTTTCAGTCAGTCACAGCTGCACAGTATACACACACAGAGTCAGACTCACTGCATCGACACTACTCTGCCAGACTGTCGACCCTCCAGCTCTCTCTCTACTCTGACTCTGAGTCTGAGAAGTTAGATCGAGTCGGACTCCAGTTCTGGAAACAACGCTGAAAAGTCACCTCAGCCTTCTTCTTGCAAATCTAGAGCACCAGCACCCGTAACTTGGTTATATGTAATCTTAGTCTTTCAAGTCAGATGGACGTACTGATTTACATGAAGCAGCAACGGTAGAGAAATGAATTGTATTTGTTTTTGTACTGGCGACACGTCATTTCACTGCGCCTACTGCATTGATATGAGTCACGTCATAGCTTGAGTATAGCAGCTAGCTTCTTCTTCTTATTTTTTAGGGTAGTTGCCAATCATAAAATGTAACCTATTTGTGAATTAGATCTATAACAAACACTTTTAAAAATTAATGTTTGTATATTTTAAAATAAATGTAAAACTTCAAATATTATTTTTAATAATAAAATTGTATTTACTAGCCATAAATAAGTGTTTGAAATTGAATTTATTACAAAACCTAACACTTCCGGGTTCTTGTTATTTTCAGTATACGTAAATGTGGCTAGGTTGCTCTCGCATCTAGCTCCGAGTCTTCGTGCACGGGTCGGAGCAGGCAGGGTGAGTAGCGGGGACGGTGTGCACTGGTTGGGATGGGGGCGCGGCGGCGGTACCGCGGCAACGTAACACGAACAGACCGGCCAGGATCCATATGCTACGGGTGAGATGGTAGACACTGGTGGTAGACCTTGGCATTGAGTGTTCCTAGTTGCCGCTTTTCATGGCACCGGTTGAGAATCTAATCTTGTTAATGTCTTTCAATTTAATAGTTCATTGATTTTGTGGGACAATGAGATGGGGATTGTGAATTGTGTGGTCCAGAATCCAGATTCAAATTCAAGTCAATTTATTTTAGAATTAATGAATCTGAGCTGTCACATCATCACATTTGTTGAGCCTTGGAGTCGGACTGTCAGTGTGCTGAGCTGAGCTGAGCTGAGCTGGGAAGGCCAAGACAGAAATTGTTGGTCTAGAGTTGTACTGTACATGTAGCTATCTGCACACATAGGAGCATCACTATCCTGGCTGTGTAGTAAAAGCTGTGCTTTTGATTCTCAACATTTCAAACACCACTGTACAAAACTCAACTGATTTCACTCAAAATCAGTACTTTAGTGACAATTGATGACACCTAAATAGCAGTAAAATAAAAAAAAATAACTTACTGATGTTAAAAAGAATAATTTAAAAAGAATAATTGTAAGTCTAGTGTCAAACTTTGCTTACAGCTGCATCAACATGATTGTGTACAGTCTATGCGATATTGTGTGGTGTGTGTATTTGTGTATGGGTCTAATAATACCTGTCTCACAGCAAGCATGCAGTGCTAGAGGTCAATACGCATTAGCATTGACTCTCTATGCTTTGCTGGAGTGGCTATCTGGACCTCTCTGGATTAATAACTATCTAAAACAACCTGCTGCTCAAAGGTGTCGTAATGTAATTAGTACATGTATGTAAAGTTAACAACCAAATTATTTGTACCTTTACCAAGTTTTTAAGTGTGCGAAAAATTGATATGTCCCTATTCATGATCACATTTCTTTAGAATGTGACACTGATTAAAGCTTAAATCTAAAAGTATTTGATAAAATTTCATCCGTGAGTAAAAAAAAAAAAAAAAACATCAAATTTTTGAGGGGTATGAATAATTTAGTTGTTGAACTTAATTATGAATGACTTGTCTAAAGTAATATTCTCTTTTTTTTCAATGCAGTTTGATGATGGGATGACAAGAAGTTTCAATCCTATCTTCAGGATCACAGGACCAATTTGGACACCTTGAAAGTTGGAACTGTGTTACAAACTGAGTTTTGTACAATTTCAGAAAAGGTTGTGCTACGTAGGAGCCGTTCGTAACTGAATGCTAATTTTTGCAAAGGATGCTCTAGCGACATATTGAAAGACAACCATGGAGGAAGGAGACCTTGGGTTTGGTCGCGGATTGAAACCTGGAGCAATATCTACATCTAATGAAGATGTAGACCTATCGCCTAGGCAACGCATCCTGCGAAGCTCATCAGAGTCAAGAGAACATGGAGTAGAGGGTGTAAGAAGGAGCCAGCATGGTGGCTCAACCAGGAGACTTAAAAGGAGCAATAGTCTTGGGTCAGCTGTGAAAACAGACCTTAGGAAAGGTGGGAACGAGCAGGAGGAGATACCCATGTACGCAGGTGTGCCAATGGGAACATCCCTCAGACAACAGAAAGTGCTCTACTCTCAGAACATGAAAGACTTTCTAAAGAGAAAGGACCAGTTGAGCTTTGCCGCTGATATTAAAGGTATGTTGCTTTTCTTTTTTCTTAAATTGATATGCATCATTTTTAATTTCATCTTATAAGAATATTACATTTCCAACTGTAAATATGAGAATAATTTTATTTTATTTTATTTTATTTTATTTCATTTCATTCCCAGGAACATAAAAGGAGTGTAACAATAAAAAATGTCAATAACAAAGAATACAAGAAAACAAAGTACATTACAATAACAAAAGAAAAGAAGCCATCCACTAATGCCTTGATTACCAAAATAAATCAAGTTTCTGTACAGTGGAACCTCCTTATAAAGAGCTCTGATATAATGAGATATTTGTTATAACAAGGTGATTTTGCTGGTCCCAACTCTTTATATTCCTTTTCTTTTGTTTATCCTGATATAACGTGGTAATTTCCTTGGTCCCAACTCCCAAGGACCTTGTTATAACGAGTTTCCACTGTATAAGGATCTTCTCATTACCTGATAATAAATGAACAATATCCAACGCCATGAAAATATGTGTTGTCTACATCCATGATTTTAATTCTTAATTAGACGATTATTTGGTCAGAGTGTTATTGTTCCTTTTTATAATCTATTGTTCTTTGAACAGTCTATGTAGACCAAATTTAAAATAAATTGTGTTAAAAAAACTATTAATACCTTTCATAGTATGATTATCTATAATAAGCTATTCAAAATGTTTTTTTCTTTCTCTTTGTAGAACAGTACAAGAAATTGTTTTACCAATGATAAGGTAGAATTAATTTTTGTGTATATTGTAAATTGATAAAAGATTGATAATTGCTAAAACCTTTCTTTTAACAGTATATGACTGCTACGAGTACATTTTATACAATTATCTTATGCAGCATTTTTCTCTACCGATACTCTCCCTACTGATAACAGGTTCATTTCCCTGTTGACATACCGGTAGATGTTAGACAATTTTATATTGGATGATAAAGAGGTATAGTTTGTGATTTTGCTAGATATACTTAAAGCCCAAGTCCACTCCAAAAATAACTTACTTTCAATAGAACCAGAGAAATCAGACAAACCAATAAAAAAAAGTTTGAGCAAAATCGGATAACTAATAAGAAAGTTATGAATTTTTAATGACATGAACAACTTTGAAAATCACTACACAAATTGGCAACTCACTCATGAGTCTATGACGTATGGTCCTCACTATCCACTTATTATTTTCTTTATATTGATAATATAAATTTCCTATTTTCACCCTAAAAATCTTATTTCTTCACACCAGTATCCAAGTTAGATTTTTAGTAATATGTTTTTGTGTGGATGCACAAATAAAGAGTAATTTTTGTCTAGTTAAATCATGAAAAATTGAATTTTGATAAACTATTTATATACAAATCAATAATTATGAATATACAATATTCAGAAAATAGTATCAATTTTTCAAAATTCATAAAAGTTTTTGGGAAATGTCATGCACGCAATATGATACAAATCATATAACCTGGGCAAAGGCATGGGGAAATCTAGTTTTGGGGGATAAAAAGGGAAATTAATGGGATTAAACTATGTAAAGCAATTGATAAGTTGTGAGGACATGACGTCACAAACTGATAACCATCTTGGCAATTTGTGTTGTGAATCTCATTGTTTCATAGTTTTACATACTTTTTCAAAAATTCATAACTTTCTTATTAGTTATTCGATTTTGCTCAAACTTTTTTTGATTGGTTTGTCTGATTTTTCTGCTTTTATTGAAAGTAAATTATTTTTCGAGTGGACTTGTCCTTTAATAGAGTGAGAGAAATACAATATTTGTCATGTTGTTAACCTACTTGTTCTTGGATGTTTTTGTTGACAGGATCAGCTATTCCTGCCTCATTCTTTGCTGTTCAGCAAGCCATTGTTGACCGACTCCAGGGAGCCTCGAATGTAAGTCAATTTTCTATAGTATGATTTATTTTTCCCAAGCTACAATTTACTAAATGAGCAGTGAAAATATGTAGGACTCTGGATTTCTGGGGTGGAAAGCTCAAGAAAAGCACAAGGAAAACTTCCAAGAGAATAAATTTGCTTTTACTGGAAATCTCAAATTTGTATAGAAATCACTCTAATACATGTAAGGCCAATTAACAAAAAAATGAAGTGTTTCTCGTCCCCGCCCGCCTCCTTTTTTTGTTACTGTTTACTATTCAGAAGAAAAAAAGCCTGTGATATACATTTTGTTTAAATAGCTTCTAAAGAGAAACAAATGTGTCATGCATCACATCAGTATACTCACATACATGTAGCACAATAAATGTGAATAATAAATAGGCTTGACCAGCTATAATTAGCATGGCAGCCATCTTGGAAAAAATTGCATAATAGTAAATAGTAATCCCCTGCCTCCTCCTTTTTTTTTAAAGTCTGGACGAGAAAAACACGTTATTTTTGTTATTTGGCCTAAATGCTCCAATGATCAAACACTAAGATTTTACACTTAGCCTTTAATATGCATGGTACTGTTGGTGTTATCAATATTCCTTCAACATAATTCTGTCACGGCTAGACCATTTTGAATTTGTGAAGGTGGGGATGTCGGATCAAACTTGCTGACAACTTAAAACCTAAAGTTTTTTCAACAAGCATAAAAAACAAACAAAAAGAATCAAGGACTTCAAGTTTGCAGTAATTTGCCAACAGAAAATTTCCCCCATGTTTGAATCGACCATTAATGCAAGTACAGTGCACATTATGAATTCAATAAAGTAGGTTTATAATGATTTTGGGGGTATTGTAAATCATGAATTTTCACCACTTTAATGACCATGTAAGATCAAAACTACACAAAGAACCACTGTTTAAATGATTGTTTTGTATCATATATACTGGTACTTTCATTGTACATACACTTGGTGAAATAGAACCCTATCTGTATAGCCAACATGTATGTACAGTATAATGATATGGTATCCAGTATACACATAATAAATACACGTACATGTAGTTCCCTCTTGGAAATAATATGGACACACAAGTATGCAAATGAAAAACCATTACGGGTATAGTATTTAAAAACAAAGCATACATTTTGAGACGAATATAGGCCTACTGTCCAAGGGAATTGGGATGCATGATGTTTATTTAGGTTTCAAGTGTTTGAAATCAATCAAATGAATCAATATGGGACAAGTTTGGGGCTTTTGTTTTTAAAATAGTGGAGGGACATCTGTCATCTGGCATTGGATCAGTATGGTCTCGTTAAAGGTCTTATAGAGTTTGACCTTCACAAACTCAAAGTTTCACACGTTATACACAAGTCTACTGCACCACATTAAACTATTAAACTCCCCCTTCCCTCTCTCTTCTTTCTATTGCCCTCTCTCTCTCTCTCTCTCTCTCTCTTTCTTTCTCTCTCTCTTTCTTTCTCTCCCTCCCCCTTCCTTCTCTCAGAGTCTCCCTTTCTTTTTGTCTTTCCAAAAGAGTTCCCTTTCTCTAACTCTCCTTCCCAATTCCTCCCCCCCCCCCACCCCCATCCTCTCCTTCATATTACACTATTATGTTAGACATTGGGATTTATGTGGTAAGTTGAAATGTTCAATATTTCAAATTGATCAGTCACATTCAGTGTCCATTATACATTCTATTAAGATTTGATTTTTCAGTATTAGTATTCAACGAAATTTAAATCATGGATGCCCGATATCAACAATAGAGAAGTATTGCATCTTCAGTCAAACTCAATAGCTAACTGAATAGTTATATTGCTCGTTGCTCATCTATGACAATAATTACACCTCTACAAGTATTTTAAGTTTTCAAAAGACTTGCTAACAAACTCAACTCTTATCTAGTGCACTTTCTTCCATGGGGGAGCTACTTTGAATCAGTATTTGTTATCATTTCATGACATGCCTTCTTTGTTTGTTTGAACTTGTAGGAAGTGATCGTACTACAAAGTGAATTAGAAGCTTCCCAATCGCAACTGGATAGCAAGTACAGGGCAATACGCATTCTACAGAGTCAGGTAATACTCAGAGCTAGAGCTACTATAAAACCAGACATGTTTGTGAATTTTCCAAATGTGTTTCAGACTCAAAAAGTTTAAAGCCTTGAAATAACAAATCACAACTGATGCAACACCCAATTTTGGCAATTTCTGGAGAAAAAAATTCTCATAAAAATTGCTCTTATTTACAATTTGCCAGGTTTTGTGTTATGAAAGTTTCCAGTTTTACGATCTATTAACTGATGATTTTACAGAACCGATTGTGCTTGAATATAAGACTATTGTTGTTATGATTTCTCAAAATTTTAAAATTTCTCCAGGGCTCCACAGTCCACACTCCCTAATTTTTGTATTTATATTTTTTTATTTTTTTATTTATATTTTTTTGGGGGGGGGCCCTCCCAAACTTAGATTTTAGGCAACAAGTGTCCCAAGCAACTGGTCTCTATAAGAACCAATAAAATACAAACTGTTCTGTCTCTGATAGGGGCTCTTTTGCAGATATTTTAAAAGTTGATAACACTTTAAGCTTTAAGTATTTTTTTTGGAGTAATTTGTTTGTGTTTCCCTTCTTTATAATGCTGGCAAATTTCCTTTTTATGACTTTTCAACAGTTTTCACATGTAAGTATTATCTCATCCTTTATTTTGTGTGATTTTTTTTCAATTCTACATTTAGGTGAAATAAAGAAAGAAAACACAGAAATCATAGGGTCATACATTTAGTATTCTTAATCAAAATATATATATTTCAATGTCCCAAAAACTAGTAGTGTTCAATATCATCTACATATTTCTCATACCTTATAGATTCAGCTCTTAGAAATAATCATTACAATAAATGTAATTGAAACTAGTATGAATCAGCCTGCTTTAATTCAAGAATCTAATCTAATCTAATACATTTGTAGCTGGAAAAATGATTATCAGAATACTGAGAGGTATTCAGAGATAAGCAGATGTTTGATGGCAAGTGTTTAGTATACATTAAATATTGCACTACATTTCAAATAAGTTAGGCATGCAATACTATTTACACTAGGGTCCCACTGTTTACCTTTTTCTGCTGCATGTTTGTGCATAGTAAACATTCAGTTCTTCAAGTCGTGTGGGGCATCAGGAATCCCTCTATATCTTTTTTCTTGTACTAATTAGATCCTGATTTAGTGAATGTAAATTACATGTTTTAATTCCTTGTAATGATAATGTATAGCCTCATTAGCCTGCCTTTACTGTGTTTTGAAATGATGTTTCTTGGTTGTTCGTTAGAAATGCTATCTTAAAAAAATGTGTAAATGGCCCACTCATTTTCTTTTTAAGTTATCCTTTAAATAGTCTATATTTGCTACTTCTCTGTTGTTGCTCATTTCATGTTTTCTTGTTTTTATCACACTATTATCCATTTCTGGTATTTAACTAGGGGAGGGGGATAAAGAAGTCATGTGTTTTGTATCTTGAATTTAATCAGCACAATTGTTTTAAATGTGCATTTCATGTAACCATATCTTATCATTCAGGGGTCATATTCTTCAAATGATGTTTGCGAAAACTAACATTTACCGTTGGTGCTTACACAAACATGTCTGTCTTCTCTTAACTTAATGTGAAAGCAGCCAGCTGTGTCAAAACATTATTAATTAACTAATGACTTGTCCTAATTTCATTTTTTGTTTGACTATTAACATAAAATACATCATTTTAAGAATACCCACCCCAGGATGATATTGAATGAGTGTCTACTTGGGGAGTAACAATTGTCCCCAATTGGCTCAGCATGCATGTACATGAACCCCCTCCAGTTTAAATGTATTCTTTTTAAATGGTGCATGTTTCTTTAAATATAGGAACAACTGAATTATCCAAACCCCTTACAAATTTGATGTTTTTGGGGTTTTTCTTGACTCAAGAATGAAAGGTGGACTGGTTGAATTAGGGCCTTTGTTAAATACTTTTATATGTAAGCTTTAATATGTCATATTTACAAGAAACAAAGTTCAGGAGAAATCAATTTTTACATACAGTGTACTCTCAAACTTACAAAACTTGGTATGGGTATGAATAATGAAGTTGTTAGCTGTATGACCTAAGAAATTATAACTCATCATAATTATCATTGGTGAAAAAGTATATTATTGTGCATAGCAAAGTATTAGGTATAATTTGTATTTTGTAAGAGACCCCCCCCCCCCCCTATGTATTCGCATTAAGCATTTTTCTTAATTTTTTGTTTTTCCTGTGCTCAATACATATCTGCATTATGTACATGTATACGTGAGTGTACTTCTTCTAAAACCATATTGCTGCACTTCTATTCTCTCTAGTTATAAACAAAATAAAGTATTGAATTCATCAACATACAGTGTTGCAACCCAAATAGATATTTATTGAATTGAAAGGCTACAAATCAACTTAATTTTCCACATATATATTGCAGTCCATTTTATATCCAAAAAGTAATGAAAATGGATAAATAAACAAAAATTGTTGCTATTAAAGTGAAAGTGTCATGCAAGTGAATATTATATGAAGAGAACAGTTTTGCAGCCAGTTGAAATAGGAAAAAATATTTGTTTAAAGATGGGTATACCAACAGTTATAATATCATTGATTTTGATCTTGTTCTCTGCTTTTAGGTGGCTGCATTGAATGCGGAAAAACAAAGAAATATCAATACAGTACAAGACCAAGCCAAAGTTCTTCAAAAGGTAATGATATATGTACACATATTTGTTTTACACCAGCTCCTATTGTCTGTCTATCTATCTCCCTCTCTGTCTCCCCCTCCATCTCCCCCCCCCCATCTCTCTCTCTCTCTCTCCCTCCCCTCTCTCTCCCTCTTATCTCCATCTTGCTCTCTTTCATTCATTCTCTCTCTCATTTTCTCTCTGATCTTCATATTTTATCAATATTAAATCAATGACTACATGTACACATCATCATTTCTTCATCTCAAGTGTCCAGTATGTGTCATTTCCTCTACCATGCAGCCACTCTTTTCAATAAAGATTGAATTACTAGTAACACAGTAAAATAATGTTGTTTTCCTGTATAAGAGCATGCATGTCTCTTTTACTGTATGTTTTCCTAAACTTACAAGCCAGAATTAACCTCCTTTTGTTCCGACAAACCTCCTTTTGTTATTTACAAACCAGGTTTGTAAAAAACGCATCAAAACGCGTCATATGACGTACATAAACCTCGGTTTGTCGACAAATCTCCTTTGTGAATTCGGGCCACAGAGATTACTCCTGTATAAGATTTAGAAAGCACAATCATCTAATTAATCACATGCTTTGTTTTGTTCCAGAAGTAAGATATTTTATTAAAATGAAAGTGACTTTAACATTGCCCTTTGTTTGGAATACAAATTCTATTTCTGTGATTGAAATGAATAACTTGTTCCCTCTATTTTTTAAAAGACTATTATAAAATGAACTCCCCTACAGGCCCTGTAATGCCTCAGTCACACCTTTGCGTATGATGTTGCGTATTGCTGCGCTGTGCGGGGTATATTAATACGCAGCCGTTCCCAGCAATACGCGGCAAATTTGAAGGTAGCAGTCACACTATTGCGTATCTAGCTCGTAGGTAGCTCGTATGCCACTCGTACTAAGACTGCCTACGGTTGCCTATGACCACGCTATAGCTCGCTGTTGCTCATAGCAGTACGATTCAATACGCAGTTTGCTCGCCACATTGCGTATGTAACTGGTTCTTTGCTCGTGTGCTGCTCGCTAGCCGCTCGCACCAGCACGTCTCGTTGCGTCTCACTGCGTGTTCGCTCACTTTAGCTCGTCTGTTGTTCGTACTGCTGCGGGCCAGCTCGCTCAACAGCGTACCAGCTCGCTTGGGCTGCGACGGTGTATATAAAAGTCATTTTGCGGGCTTCTGACGAGTCTATATCTACAAAAAAAAATCAATCTAATGAAAAAAATGGCCCTGCTTTTGGTCCAGCTGGAAGAAGCAGAGGCGAATGATGTTTATTTATAAACGTTATGCAGCGCAGCGACGATGGTCGGTGCTAGGCAACTATTCGCAGTGAGAGATCGAGAGCTAAAGCGAACGGCGTACGAGCTAGACTCGCAGCGTAGCGAGCGGCAATTGCAACAGTTCTTGCTGCTGCGAGTGGTAGGCGAGCAACAGCGCAACAATACGCGAACGACAACGAGCTCTGGCGAGGTAAATCGTGCAGGGAACGCAGCTATAGGCAGTGACACGCGCTCCAAAAAAAAGAGGTGCGTATGGTTGCGTATACTTGCGCTAAGCCACTCGCTGTTGCTCGCATTCACTGGTTGCCACTCGTATCCACTCGTAGGTGATTTGACCTTGCGTTTGCTTGCGGTAGTTTAGAAAATTTTAAAACTAGCGAGCGGCAAACGCAGGCCTTTGCGCTAGTCTGCGTATTGAGTACGCAGGGAGCACGTTTTATTGCGCTTTATTGGGTATGACTGCCTATGTCTGCGTTCGGGCAATGCGCAGCAATACGCAAGCCCAATACGCAAAGGTGTGACTGAGGCATTACTCACAGGCGTAACCTTCACCATATTTCACTCTTCATTTTTAGTTCAGTCTTTTAATGTAATGTATTCCAACAATTTATATGAGGTACTCACCTTCTGTTTTTGTTTCTTTTAATAGAATCCACGTTTATTTGTTATTGCAGATGTGAAATGATAAATAATAATAAATAACGATAAACTGAAATTAAAAATGTCCTGACTTTCACCCCCTTCTCATATCTCTGATCATCTCTTTCCATCCCTGTATCTATCTCAATGTCTTGTAGGAGGTGAATGCATTACAGTTTGAGCTGGATGCCAAGTCTAGTTCTTTCATGTTCAGTGAACAAACATGGGCACAGAGATTTGACAGGTGAGACGATGATCATGATATTACAATAGTCTGTTCTTTTATAGCGCATTTCAGGACCACAGGCACTCGGGCACTCTCAAAGCGCTTTACAGATATGGGGCCTGCCACGAAATGAGTCCAGTTGGTCAATTTTTTTATTCCTGTTTTTAAGTATTATATGAATCTACATTAAGTAAGCTTTAAATTAAGGGGTCACACATTAACATTGATAAATTACATCCAGAAATATGAACAAAAACCTAATTGGACTTTATAAACAATGGGATTACCCAGTTTTTTGATAATTAGGTGTAAAGTTAATGATGCGTAACATAGCCTATATTATTTGCCAAAAAATGTTAGAAGGAGATATTTTCGTGACCTAAGCTCTGGGGACATAAACTACAAGACATTAATAAGTCGATTTTTGGAAAAATCTTAAATGTGGTAGGTGGGTCAATTTTCAGTACATACACACTATACATCGCTATTACTACGATTGAGCCTAATGCGACACTGGACTCATTTCGTGGTGACTGGCCCCATATTATAACCCCGTTCATTGGATTCAGGCTTACCCACACACATTGTATGCACATTCTTCACTCCCTGGAGAGCATTCCAGCCAGGCGTCATTTTTACAAGCGCTCACTTGCTCATCTAACCACATTAACTTTCGCATCCTACAGAGTACCTATTTAACATCTGGGTGGAGAGTGGCAAATGTAGATCAATGTCTTGCCAAAGGACATTAGTGCAGTGGCAGGACTTGAACCACGGACCTTGTGATCCACAGTCCGGTGACATATCCACTCGACCACGACACCTCATATGTGTTTACCAAAATTGTGCTTAAAAGTGAATCTGGATTTATCTATGGTGTTATTTTAGACAGAATCATTCAATGGTTTGGGTTTGATGGAAAGGAACAAATTTGAGTTGATCTTGTCTAGTTAAAAAATTGCATTATTATGCTCGGGGAAAAAATGGCTAGATTACATTATTCTTGAAAGAAATCCAACCTTAACTGTTTCATATTAGAGATAGCCAAAAGAAATTGATTTCATTATGTGATATCTTGTCAGATTGAGCATAGAGAATACTGCCCTCATGGCAACGCTTCAGGCCAGGTCAGACGAGGTTAGACGCTTACATTCCGACAAAACAGGTGAGTTGTGAAAAGTGTGAGTGGTATTGCTCCAGATTGCTCCAGATGCTCATTTCATGATCTCATAAAATTACATATTCATTTCATATATTTTGTTTGTATATTTCGTGATCAACATTATTTACTCAGACAAATATTTCTGTTGGTCCAGTCGGAGTCATTCCTTCTCTTTAAGAAACTTTAAATGTAATTCAGCGTAGTGCATTTTGTCACAATGTGATACCTCAATAGAAATAGAATCCCGCTTGCAGTTTATTTTGCTTGAAAATTTAAGGAACTATTATTAAGTTAAGATGATATTCTTTTACAGCTTTGAAGAGGGAGAGGGATGAACTGCTTGCCATGATGGATGCTAACGAGAGACTTCAATATGATAGACATTGGTCCTCTAAAAACGATGCCTGCATGAACAACTCAGTATCTGAGGTAGGTTGAGGGAATGATTGAAGAAGGAAGATGAAAAGAAGAGTAGATGATGGAGGGAACAAGAGATTTCAATATGATAGACATTGGTCTTCTAAGAATGATGCCTGCATGAACAACTCAGTATCTGAGGTAGGTTGAGGGAATGATAGAAGAAATGAGATGAAAGGAAGAGTAGATGATGGAGGGAACAAGAGATTTCAATATGATAGACATTGGTCTTCTAAGAATGATGCCTGCATGAACAACTCAGTATCTGAGGTAGGATGAGGGAATGATAGAAGAAATGAGATGAAAGGAAGAGTAGATGATGGAGGGAACAAGAGATTTCAATATGATAGACATTGGTCTTCTAAGAATGATGCCTGCATGAACAACTCAGTATCTGAGGTAGGTTGAGGGAATGATTGAAGAAGGGAGATGAAAGGAAGAGTAGATGATGGAGGGAGTATGAGGTAGGAAGGGGATGAACTGCTTGCCATGATGGAGGGAACGAGAGACTTCAATATGATAGACATTGGTCCTCTAAGAATGATGCCTGCATGAACAACTCAGTATCTGAGGTAGGTTGATAGAATGATTGAAGAAGGAAGATGAAAGGAAGAATAGATAAAAAGGAAGAGTAGACGATGGAGGGAGTATGAGGTAGGGAGGGGATGAACTGCTTGCCATGATGGATGCTAACGAGAGACTTCAATATGATAGACATTGGTCTTCTAAGAACGATGCCTGCATGAACAACTCAGTATCTGAGGTAGGTTGAGGGAATGATTGAAGAAGAAAGATGAAAGGAAGAGTAGATGATGGAGGGAATATGAGGTAGGAAGGGGATGAACTGCTTGCTATGATGGATGCTAACAAGAGACTGCAGTACAGTGCGTATCAAAAAAAGTGCACCAAACTTTGGTAGCTGCTAATAACAAATGTTATAACGTATGTGACCTTGAAAGGCTTGAATCATATTTCATGTTAAAGGGTAACTAGTACCTTTTCTAATGATACCATATATATAATTGTGCTGCCACAGATGACTGAGAGGCTGGCTTTTCAAAAAGTATTGTCAAAATCCTCTCGTACCAAGTTTGGGCTGAAGCAATGAATGTGGGTCAAAATCCATTATATGTGGGTTATCTCATTCCATAAACAATGGCTCATTAATTGATATTGACTATTAGTAGGGATGTTAGACTAAAAATTGAAGTCCATTAAATCATGAAAATTTTGCACTGTATTTGGAGAACACAATTTATCATTCAATATGGAAAAAAAATGGAGTCAAAATATAAATCGATTCTCGAGATATTAATTTTTTAATGTTTTTATTTAGGGGTATTTCCTGAAGTGTTTGCATAGGAAATTACAATGTAAGCATGGCACCGAGTGTAATTTAAGTACATAGTAAAGAGTACATACCTCAACATTGCAAGCATTGTTTGATGTGCCATATCTCAAAAAATATATCTTGTTTGTCATTGAAATTTCAACAGAACTTTTCTTCATTATATTCTTTTCATCAACATTTTTAAGAGAAACCTTGAAATTAAATATATTGTTGCCATGGAAACAAAACAAAGAAAATAAGAAAATATTAAAAAATTAATATACCGGGATTTACTTTCCAGATCAAATTGCTACTCAAAACACTTTGCATTCCAAGATAATGGCAGCGACAACTTTCCACAACATTTTTAAAATTAAAATATAAGGTTGCCATGGCAAGAAACAAAGAAAAACAAAGAAAAACAAAGAAAAACGAAGATTTAAAATTAAAAAAAATTTCACAGGAAAAATGTTTCCTGATAAAATTTGAGGATCGATTTGAGGATCTGGAGGATCGCTGATTTTCAAGTAAAGATTTTCAAATAATCAGCGATACAAATATAAGATGATATTTCAATGTAAACTTGGATTAAAATTCTGGCAGTCATGGTGGAAAAATATATCAATTCCAAGTTCATGTAAAATTGCTTTTTGATAAAGGAAAACAAATATGGTAAATGTCCAGAAAACCTCTTGTAATGTTACAAATGTATCAGGAGAATAACACCTGTATATTTACAATTACAGCTGAGTCACTAGAATTGCTCATTTCTACGTAATTTCCCTCGAAACAGTGTTTAGTTTCCCTTGAAACATTGTTTTAATAATTTCTTGCATTTTATCTTGTTTAAAGAGGGAGTTTGTGCACTTAGAAGAAGAGCCACATGCCGGCGCTTACAATGGAAATTTCCACGTGCGCGCACGTGGCCATTGCGGCTTGATGATAACATCACGCTTTTCTTTCATTTATACTTCCTCCCGGCATTTCACTCGTACACACATTCAACATTTCAACTTCTTTTCTATAATAAATACTCTGAGTTATTGCTTTAATAATGGAGTCTTTAATTATGAAAAACTTATATTCAACGTTTGTAGTCGATCAAAATTCTCAATTTATCCATGGAAAGTAGTTTCTAGCTGCAAATATTTCGTTCGGTCCGTACGTGTTCAGCACAGAATCACCAGGGGTTGAGGGCGAGTGTCAAGACTTACGGTTGTTCAGTCTTGGGTAGTATACATCGGAAGTTTGTGATTATCTGTAGATGATCCTGAATGAATTTCCCTTTGATTTTTGGCTCAAAGATAGCTTGAATATCACTTATAAATATACTAACATTGACTTTTGCAAAAAGTTCATTTTTATAAGAAAAAGATCGCTATAAATTGGAACTTTTTTTTACTGCTCAAATATATTAAAAGTATGGGGTAGGCAAAAAAGTCAATGCGCATGGATTATTTTCTTAAGTTTCATGAATGGCATGTCCAAATTTGGGCATTGTGTGACCCCAGGATCACCTCCAGATTTTGATGTAAACATGCGCAGTTTTTCAGAGAGTCACAGAAAAGCAGTGCCATGGGTGCCACAATGCCTTTCAAACGCTTGCAAAGGGCCAATGGGCGAATTAGAGCTCATCTTTACTGCCATATTTTGATTGATTCTACGATTCTACTTGTGAAGAAAATGCTTCCAATATTGGAATACAACTTTAATCTACGGTAATTCTTAATCAATTAGTTCTTTCCTGCTAATATTGATTTTTAATGAATTTTTAAAGGTTGCATGTTTTTATTTCGACTACAATCACCGTTGGCTCGTACGCACATTGATGGCTCGATTTCAGGATTGCAGCGCGAGCGTCTGACATCCCTACTATTAGACAGTTGAAGATTAAAGTCGTTAATATCAACCTTTAGCTCAAGGAAATACTTATTAGAAACAAAATTTATGACATTCTCTTTGTTATGATGATTATAATTTTGAATTTAGTGGCATCCCTTGTTTAAGGTAACACTTCTAAATGAGTGAAACAAAACGGATACAATTTATTCGGGACATTATCTTCTTTATGAAAGTCTACTGTCAAATTCTTTGATAATTGTCATCAAGTGTGTTCTTTCTTGCATTTGGGTTCAGTAACTTTTGAGTTTTCATTCGCTATTTGATATCAACACCTTATGCTCCTTACGCGTATGAAATGGCGCAGCTGACAAGTGAGCAAGTGAGATATCAAGAAACAAGAAGTAAGTAAGTAGGCTGTTCAAAATAATTAAAGGTTATCCTAGGGATTCTGTGAAAGCCTAGATACCAAAGTTGGGTACCGGTACACATTTAAAAAAAAATGTAATGTAACATTATTTTGTTTGACCATGTCAACCTTGTCTTTTATATCCCCTTATAGCAAATGGCCGTTCTTGGTTCATGCTTATGTCGGGGTAACAAACCAGAGCCTTGCCGATGTGCAAAGACAGCTGCCTTGCTAAAGAAAGATAACAGTATTCTTAAGGATGAGGTAAGTAATAATAAAAGTAGATGTATTCAAAGACAATGTGAAGGACAGTGAGGGAATATTACTTTACTCCTGTCCATATTTTATTTAAAAAATGAAAGATTTTTTTCTATTCTGGAATGTTCTGGCTTTGTATTTGTATCCATTCAGTGCTTTAAAGCCACTTTTTTCACAAACAAACATATGTTATTTTATTATGTTATCATTTTAAATTGTACAAATTATTGAGTTGAATTTATATAGATATCTTCTATACATTTTACCCAAACTTTGTGCTTAAAATGTACACATTTTAAAGCCAGAACCCAGCTCCGTATATCTCTCTATCTATCTATCTATCTCTCTCTCCTTCTCTGCCTCTATTGTTTCCATCCCCCTTTATCTGCCATCCTATACCTTTCTCATCATGCTATCTTTCTCTATATACAGTCAAACCTGCTTTATCAACCATCTGTATAAAAAGACCACCTGTCTACAAAGACCACATTTTTTTGTTTCCCTTGAAAATGGTTTCTCATTGAAACATGTACTAAAGGAACCTGTACCTAAAGACCACCTGCCTATAATGACCACTTTTCATGTCTCCCTTGGGTGGTCTTTATAGACAAGTTTCACTGTATTCACCTCTCGTGCTGTTTCTATTTGAAAATGCAGAATTTCAAGTTAAACGAGCACCTCCAGGAAGCGTACCTTGTTGCCGATGCCTTCCGGAAAGCCTTTGAAGAACAGCTCAACCGAAACTCCACGATGAGCAGAGATCTTGCCGGCACCCCTCAGCATTCTACCGTGAAGGACGGTGAGAAGAACGGCATGAGACGGAGACCGCTCCAGCTACCATGGATGAAGAAAGCACAGCCAAAGAATGGTATGTACAATATTCTATATGGGTGTATCAACAATAAAGAACAATCTCTCGTTACCACAGAGATGTTTAGTTTAATGCAATAATTTTAAATCTTTTTGGTCAGATATCTCCATCTGGCATACTTTGTCAGCACTATTACCCCTCAAATGCAAATTATTTTTGTCAGTATTAAATGCAACTGTACACAGACTTTATAAATTCCATACCCCCTGTCCCCTGCAACAACAAATAATTAAAAATACATCAAAATTACTCCCATATTATTCTTTATCACTATTGATTCAGTTGTAAAAATGACGTGCTTGTTTTGAAAAGCCTAAATTTTGTATATAAACCCTTCTTAAATGTAGGCCTATTACCTAAAATTATTATAGTGTTGGTAAAAGTTGATGGAGCAAGACAAAAGCAAACAATTTTCTCAAATGCCCCAAAAGGTGTTGATTTATTCAAGTCTGTTCATTACTTCATGTTTATTGACATGATTGTTCAAACTAATCCAATCTAGGACATTGCCAAAGAGAAGATGTCGGTCAGCTGCTAGCAGAGACAATGGACATACAGGCTCTGTTGGTCAGGGAACTGGACGAGGTCCACCATGAAGGGTCAAGAAGTGTAGGGGTTCAAGTCTCTCAGCCCATGCCCGATCTGATAAGGAACATGGCAGAACTGGTAGGAATCTCTGATTTTGTTTAATTCTTAAGTAAATGGGAGCTTGTCCCTGTGTATGGAGTCAATCTTCCACTTACTTCCATTCTCTTGCTCTTTCTCTCTCTTTCTCTCTCTCTCTCTCTCTCTCTCTCACACACACTCTCTCCCTCTCTCTCTCTCACACACATGCGCACACTCTCTCCCTCCCTCCCTCCCTCTCTCTCTCTCTCTCTTTCTCTCTCTTTCCCTCCCTCTCCCTTTTGTATAATATCTTTGAAATTCTCTCTGTGGGTATATGCTCCAGGCTTTATGTCATCAAGGATATAGATTAAGCCTTTACATTGCATTTTGGTTTTAGCTCAGGTTTAGGGTTATGGTTATATTAGCTAAGGAGAATTTTTGGCCAGGGTTAAAGTGTTAAGAATATAGTAAATGTAGGAAATCAACAGTGAAGCAAGTACACTGTATGACTGGCCTGTCACCTGTGTTTAATATAGAACCCGTTTCCAAGACAATTGTTCTATCTATTTAGCCATATCTATGGCACGCCTTTAGGGAAACAAATAAATATATGCGACACTTTCAAAAAATGTATTTCACTCAAATGTATATATTCGACACTTTCAGAAAATGTTTGACAAGTTTTATTTGACAAGAATTTTATTCGACATCAATTTCATTCGACACATTGTTCGTCAAAAATTGTATTTGTCAACAAATTTATTCGACAAAAATTTTATTCGACAAAATTTCATTCGACAAAAATTTCATTCGACACAAATTTCATTCGACAAAAATTTTATTCGACAAAAATTTTATTTGACACAAATTTTATTCGACACAAATTTCATTCGACAAAAATTTTATTCGACAAAAATTTTATTCTACAAAAATTTCATTCGACACAAATTTCATTCGACACAAATTTTATTCGACACAAATTTTATTCGACACAAATTTCATTCGACACAAATTTTATTCGACAAAAATTTCATTCGACACAAATTTCATTCGACACAAATTTCATTCGACAAAAATTTTATTCGACAAAAATTTCATTCGACACAAATTTCATTCGACACAAATTTTATTCGACACAAATTTTATTCAACCAGAATACATGCGATACTTCACACAACTAATCCTGCACCGTGCACACCCGCGCACCAGGCGTGTTTACGATACGAAGACTATAGATCCACGTCGCGGCCTATAGCCTCTGGTCAATGAACAGTGGGTTTGGATTGTTTGAGGGTAATGAGAGATGAGAAGAGGGAGGGCAACGTCATGTAGCCTGGATGGTTATGGGCTTGTTGGGGGGGGGGGGGGCGTTAAGGGGGTACAAATGACCTACTTTGTTCATTTTTTCATTTACTATATAGATTGTTTTAGGGTGATACAAATGAAGGTGTGGGCATACTGATGTAGTCACCCCGGGTAAAGAGCTAGTGGATGGGGGGAGGTACGTGGAAACGAAGTAGGTAATATACACTCCTTTATATTCCAATTTAACGCCACCCCCACCACCACCACTATCCCCTATCCATTCAATTCCAGCCTCTACATCACTATGCCCTCCCTCTTCTCATCATCCTCATGCAAACAATCCTACCCACTGTTAATAATTAATAAAGTAGGTAATATACTCATACATATACTGTATACACACTCTTTTGAAAGCAGGCCATGACTTCAATGCAATTCAATGTATTTCTCCACAAATGCTAAACATAGGAAAATACATAAAATCAAATACATACGGTACATGCAATAAAACGACTCCAATTTATGTTTGAAATTAATAGAAACAAATCAGCAAAGGTAGAAAGGGTAGTCGAGGACTAACCCCCCCCCCCCCCAATAATAATAACAAATTATACAATCAAAAGTAAATATAAAGTCAAATGATGAGGTGGTACCAATAACGAGAAAGAAGAGGGAGAAAATATCAAAGACGGGGGAGGGGGGGGGGGAGTGCTTCCGTGAATGTTTAAACAAATTGGATTACTTTAGTATCAGGAATAACCTTAACTTAGCCTCAATGAATACAATGAAGGACAATTTATATCAGTTGGAACATGACTGCATAACATATAGGCCAATTGAAGGCTTTCCGTTTTTGTAAAAAAGTCTTAGCTATTATGGTATATGAAAACTACTTACATTTCTTGCCATATACTAAGAGTTATGTATAAAAAGGTCATCATAGACAGGTGGCAAGTTGTTATGTTTGTACTGGAACATGAATTGACCGAGCTGCATTAACATTTAAAATATTCATCCGTTTTAATAGGGGTGCAGTATGTGCACAACCCCCCCCCCCCCCCCCCACAAAAGTAGGTCTGTAGATTCAATAACCAGTGTGTCACTCAGTGGCGGATCCAGGCGGGGGGGGGGCACAGGGGACACGTGCCCCCCGGCCGAAAAAAATATGTTAAAATCATCCCTAAATCCGCCCAAAATACAATGAAAAACAGACGCGTCCCCCCCCGGCCACAAACATTTTTTTTTTTTAAATAAAAAAAAAAAAAAAAAAAAAAAAAATAGCCAATGGCTGACCTAAAAAGGTGACCTTACCCCCCCCCCCCCCCCTAACGAAGCAAAATGTCAAATTTAAAAATTCGTGACCTAAAAAAGTGTCCTCTTACCCCCCCCCCCCCCCCCCCCCCCCCCGCTTATTCAGCGGCTGGCTGAGTCGTTGCGATTTTTTTGGGACTAAAAAATATTAAATAGTGTCTCTGAGCCAGAGAAGTAAGCATGAACAGCTACACCGTGGAACTGCGATCACGATGAGCGTTTACAATGAGCGTTTCAGATCGCTCATTCTACCTTCAAAATCAAGCATGAACGCGCCCTATATACACATGTGCATGTAGAGCTGTTGACTGTATAGTTAGGAACTAGAAATTATAAAAACATTTCTTTTTTAAACATCACTTTATTGTTCAATCTTGCACAACAAAGGAGAAGATACAAAAGCCCCGGACAATTCCATTTTACTGGAAAATGCAGGGCATTAAAAGTACATACAGTGTATAATGTTATATAACATCAACAAAGCAAAAGTATAGGATCAATTGATGGCCTGCCTGAGCCAGCTAGCCCTGCTGCGCTGCATGCCTCGACCAGGGACTTGGGAGACACATGCCGGTGGTGCGTGGGTCCGACCAGAGGCTATAGGTCTTCCTAGTCTTCGTACCGTAAACGCGCCTGTTGTGTAGTTTGCAGGCACAAACCCTGGTCAGTCTTAAAAGAGAGTCTGCACTATAAGACTACCATAGGCCATGTACTATAGCTGCTCCTGACACAACCAGTAGGTAGCTGGGCTAGGCTTCTCTCAAGGCACAATTATTTTTTAATAAAGTGTTAAATTAGGGTCTGTGCTTGCAGACTACCTGTTGCGCGCACGTGTACTACTGCACGGTTCAGGTGGTTGTGTAAAGTATCGCATGTATTCTGGTTGAATAAAATTTGTGTCGAATAAAATTTGTGTCGAATGAAATTTGTGTCGAATGAAATTTCGTGGCATGCATGATGTATGGAACGCCGAATAGCTCCTTTGTTGAATACATCTTTTTCATTGAATACCTTTATTGTTGAGTAAAAAGTAAAATAATTCCTTGGAATAATATTTTTGTAGAACAAAACAAAATGTGCCAAATAAGATTTTGTCGAATAAAATTTTTGTCGAATAAAATTTTTGTCGAATGAAATTTGTGTCAAATAAAATTTTTGTCGAATAAAATTTTTGTCGAATGAAATTTGTGTCGAATGAAATTTTTGTCGAATGAAATTTTGTCGAATAAAATTTTTGTCGAATAAATTTGTTGACAAATACAATTTTTGACGAACAATGTGTCGAATGAAATTGATGTCGAATAAAATTCTTGTCAAATAAAACTTGTCAAATATTTTCTGAAAGTGTCGAATATATACATTTGAGTGAAATATATTTTTTGAAAGTGTCGCATAAATTTATTTGTTTCCCTAAAGGCGTGCCATACATATCAGTCAATTGATTTGACAGATTATATGCTTATTCCTTATATTTGCTGGAACTGATATGGTACATGTTTTACACATCTATTTTTTTTGTGCTTACATTTATATTGATGGTGTTTAAAAAACAAAAAACATAATCCATGATATGGTATGTATGTATTCAAACTTTGTTTAATTTCCTCCGTATTTGTGACCTATAATTTGCTCAGGGCCTCTCAGGATAACAGCTTTAATACTGATAGAGTTGCCCTGTTTAATGCTGGGCTGCACTACTTGTAGCTTCTTGCGCCCTCTATATAGCAAACAATGCCTAAGTGGTACCCGTTGTTCCCCCATGAGATCCTTTTTCTTAAGTCAATTGAGAGCTGATTTGATGAGATAACCACCTGCCAGCGACCATGCAGGGAGGTCTAATCCCTCCTAGCCAAACTAGTACAGATGGGCTTTAAATAAAACAATCAGACACAAAAATCAATCTTACCAAAGACTTTCCTTGTACTTTTCTTCTTCTTTCAGCTGAATGATAAGAGTGAAGCCTTAGCTCACCAGCGGCTCGTCACTAAGATGCTTGCAAGACGCACTCAAGATCTAGAAGCTACCATGAAGAAATATGGCGACCCTTGAGTGTGAACAGTCTTCCAGCATGCTCCAGAAAACCTCAACAGTTGGGAAAATAGATCAGATTCAAACTCAAACTCAAACTCAACTCAACTCAAACTCAAGAAATACAGCGACCCTTGAGAACAGTCTTCCAGGATGCTCCAGAACACTTCAACAGATGGGAAAATAGATCAGATTCAAACATAAACTCAAACTCAACTCAACTCAAACTCAAGAAATACAGCGACCTTTGAGAATAGTCTTCCTGGATGCTCCAGAAAACTTCAACAGTTGGGAAAATAGATCAGATTCAAACTCAAACTCAACTCAAAACTCAAGAAATACAGCGATTATTGAGAACAGTCTTCCAGGATGCTCCAGAAAATTCCAACAGTTGGGAAATAGATCAGATTCAAACTCAAACTCAAAACTCAAGAAATACAGCGATTGTTGAGAACAGTCTTCCAGGATGCTCCAGAAAATTCCAACAGTTGGGAAATAGATCAGATTCACTTGCTACAAAGTGTTTCCTAGAAGAATTATTTTCATTTGATTGATTGACTAATTTGTGAGTTTGGTGAATTATGTGAACACTTCGAGATTTTCTAACACCAGGTTTACTCCAACATATTTTTGTCTGCATGATTGTCTTTCTCAATTTTCAAACAGACTAAATACAGGTATTGCCTGTTAATTAATAGTTTGCTTGCCTAATAAGACAATTGGTGTTTATACTTTGATTTCCTTTTCTGATAACTTTGATTCATTTATTCTAAGGAAACACATAGGCTGTACACAACCATACAGAGAACTGTTTGTTTATGGATCGTGCTATTATTGTTTGATATTTTTATTAGGATGGATGCTGAGAGAGCAAGTTTGTGCTTATTTGTTGGCAGTCATGGGACCTTCAGTTTTTATTCCTATCTGAGGGACTAGGTTATGGAGGATTGATACCTTGAAATAGAGTACTACATTCCTGGCTTGGTTTTGAACCTGGGATCTGCTGTTCCACAGATCAGTGTGCCATACTAAACCGCTTGGCCTTGTGGGCCTTTGTAAATAATATAAAGTATATTTTCAAAGTGTTTTGGCAACATTATATGATAACAAACAAACTTGTCCTGTTGATCGAATTGAGCATGTTTCCATTGTAATTCACTATAGAAGACAGATTTTGAATTTTGATGTAAAAAAATAGTTAGGTGGCTGAAATTGCTGAAGTACGCAATATTTAATTTTAATTCAATACGCTGACTGTTCATTTAATTTTCACCATATTTATTACATTCCTATTGCAACAGTGATAAAAAAAATAAAAACATCATCAAGTTAACTTCTCAACTCTTAAAGGCACACTGTCCTACTTGTAGCTATTTGCTCCCTCTATATAGAAAACTTCCCAAATCGGTGCCTGTTGGTCCCCCATGATCCTCTTTTTCTTATGTTAAATGAGAGCTGAGTTAATGAGATAGCCACCTGTCACAGTGACCTCGATGGCTCTCTGGGTGGTCTAATCTCTTCTAGCTGCAGTAGTAAAGCCTCCCTTTAAGATGAATTTATTTCATCGTATATTGGCATTGTGTGCTTGTAACAATATTTTCATCTGTACTGACGTGTGTACTTATTTCATTGGGCTCTAATGCTGATATATCTTTAGATGTAACTAATTCTACCGGTTCTTATCAGGCTATGTTTTATATTATGAATACTTATTCTATGTGACAGGATATTTCTGAATGTTTTAAAATATGCTGCCAATCCTTTCTGTAAAACTCTATTCATGGCCAGTTGCTGTAGATGAAATTTTACTCTAACTTTTTTTTTAGCTTTAATTGCATTTTTTCAATGTAAATGGATAACAAGGACATGAAGACACAAATATCACAAAGTAATACTGACCTTCTTTTCATAACAACAAGGTCATGATTATTTCGCAGTGAAAATTGATGAAAATAATGAAAGTTACAGATGTTTAACGTTGTGATCAGCCCTTAAAAAGGTATCTGAAATCGGTGGATTTCTTGTTTGGTTTAATACCAGTAGAACATGGAATGTAATTTTTGAGTTGTATTATAAATAAACACTCCTACATAAAAGGTTTGAGTTATCTTATATGAAACCAAAAAACATTTTAACCAAAATATGAAGAAAATTGTGCCTATTTTCTGATCTCCACATATGTTATGATATTTCCTTAATTTGATGAACTGGAATGTAAGGAAAACAAATATTATATGTTATCATTTGTCCTTCATGTCTTGCAGATTTCTACTAAAGAGGCTAGCTTGAGTTACTTTGTGTATTAACAAGAGGAGAGCTATCAAAACTGAAGTCATACATTTTCATATGTTACAACTTTACACCTTTTTCTGAATTAACTTTGAAAAAATTAGAAATTTCTAACGAAATCCAAGTATCTACCTTTTTTTTCCTTTCTTTTTTTGTGGTCGTTTTGCTTCCAATTAAATTATATAATTTCTCATTAGCTACAGTACTAGCTCATTTGTTATTGTTATATATACTTCTTCATACCTTGGTCTTTCTTAATATTGTATTATTGTGAAGTGTTTTCAACTACATGTGCTTCCAAAAGAGGTGTATTCAAATTTGTTTAT